>CP045899.1:9325553-9369216 GCA_013387185.1 Caligus rogercresseyi
CGTTTAAGATATACATATGTGATGTATTTTTAAAATGACGCTTGAGAAAAAAAGGAGAAGAAGAGAAAAACGCCTTTTTCTGTTTCTAGCTATTTTTACTTCATAAGAAATGACCATATAGATATTATTCCTCGAAATTTGACCTCTTATCAACAACTGACAAAATGAATCACAACACCAAACTATAAAAAGTGCTTATATTTTCATATTAAACCTTTGAATAATGACAAAAAGCTTCAGAAAATGCGCAATTGGCCCCTAAAGTTGTGAAATATTGTATTTAGCCTTATATGATGAGCATTTACTGATGTTGGTAACCGTACATATCAACTGGTCTGGTCTGTGATGTTTTTCTTTTTACTCAGAAAGAAGAAAATTATCTCTTTAGTTACTGTCATCCCTCTTTTTTTCGACTCTCATCCCTGCAATGAGTATAATGACTAGAACCACGGGACTTCGACGGAATCCAATGTGCAACACCTGATCAACCATGTTTCCCAACCTGCTCTTTTCAACCTCTTTGGCGTAAAGTCAATCCTCAGGAGTTCCTCTTCAGACTCATCATCTCCTACAGCTTTGATCCAAAGAACTCTTCCAGTCTTCTCTCTATAGTCCACGGGGACCCACAGGATTCAACCGAGGGCGTCTTCACGCACTGCCAAGGTCGGCCGGGAAGAAGGAAGACCTCCATGACAAGCCATTCGACGGACTTTGGCTGAAGGTACTGGGAGCCCGTTCCCCGAGTATCAACTGTGATTGAAAGAGACAGCAAATCAGATGTGTCCTTGGGAACTCCGGATGAATAAACTTTAGCTGAATGCCCTTCGCGATCTGCTAAGGTTGAGATGGAAGAAGTCATCCGTGGCAGGCCATTCCAGAAGCCTGTCTCTTAGATAAGCGACGAATACAATCCATTTCTTCGTGGGTGGACGTGCGTTTCAGGGGGACTGACAAGAAGTGCAGGACTAAGCTCTTCCGTCGTGAAGAGACGTGTTACTTGCCTCACGTTTTCAGCCGGAGACTGTCTCCATGAGGACTGAGAGGTCGTTGAGGAATGGAAGGAAGTCATATAAGGATTTGAACGAGAGAATCCTTTAATACTAAAGATTTTTGGAAAAAAACCATCTAAACGCAAATATTTTATTGAAGCTACCTTCCGAATACACATCATGAGTGCCAATTTTAAATATAATTAATGTAGATAAACGAATTGTCCCTTGGCCAACTTTTACCCACTCCTTTTCAAAGTTTATATTTTATATTGTATAAAAAGACAATATCGACAGTGTAACAAAACAACACCCTCTTTTCTATACAATTGTTCTTTTTTTAATAGAAAAATTTATAGAAAGAGGGTTTTGCCATTTTCGAGGATACGGCACTATGAAAAGTATATATCAACCTATTTACGTTAGTAATTTATGTATATCAATCATTATAAATAGAGTTAACATTATTTTAACTATTTTTTTGATTCTCTTATCACTGATAAAACTTAAAGAATGGTTCATTGTTACGGTGTACTTCTACAGAAATATCTATATTTGCCAAAAAGTTTTTATTCGATTGATAATTGTTTTGAATAATTTTTTGCTACATTTTTTAATGTCTAGTTTTGTTTTATGTTACATATATCCTTATAGAAATCAATAAAGTATCGCCTTATGGCCAAAAAAACTACAACTATAATTGTAATAATATATTATATGTATGAAATATAATTATTCCTGAAGATCTATAACGTATAGCACAATTATTTGAATGAGGAATCTTATATAATGAAGAATTACTTATATAATTTTGGTTAGTATTAATATATTTTTCACGCAATTACTAGTTAATAAAAATGTTCATATTTTTAAAATAATAGCTAGCATGAATTCGTCATAAATTTATCTATGTATGAAATATAATTATTCCTGAAGACCTATAACGTATGGCACAGTTATTTAAATGAGGAATTTATATATATGAAGAATTAATTATATAGTTTTGGTGGATTAATATATTTTCAGCAATTACCAATTAATAAAAGTGTTCAAATATTTTTAAAATAATAGCTAGCATGAATTCGTCATAAATTATTTACGTTCTAAAATAATATAAGTAAAAATATATGTATTTAAACTTAATACAAATAAAAATAGTTTCAAGTTATCCCTCGAAAACGAACATACGAATATAAATACTATAACACAATAACGGATATTAAGGAAATCACTTAAGTAAGTAGAAAAATAAAATATTTTTCGGTATTTTAGAGAAACCAATGCGTAATAAACATCTTTTTGTTATGAAAATATAGAGATCATTGTATTAATATTATAATTTTGGACTGTAATATTTTTTTAGAAATGAGTTTTCGTAGACATAAATAGATTTAAAAAATAGGTCTTTGGAGGAAACTACTGTATTAGAGTATAAGTAGTTCCCCCCAAACATGTAAGTTAAAAGGTTGCTCGCCATAGGGTTTATCCTTTATGGCCTTTTGGAAGGAATCAAGACTATTCCTTTTTTAATTGTTAAATTTCACAGGCTATATAAGCAAATGTTGAAGCATATCCACTTGAATAAAAAATATTTATTTCATCTTAATGGTATGAAGGAAAAATACAATAGATTTTCAAATATTTAACAAAAATATTCCGTTGAATGACATACTCTTAGGATTTTTCAATATGAGCCATACTGAATAAAACTATGAGCAGTAGTCATTCTGGAATCAGAAGCCATTTTATGAAGTGGACCTGGGCGGTATCAGATTTATTTAGCAGCATGTAAGCCTCCTGAAAAGCTTATGGTGTGGATGTCAGGTTCCGAGGTTCGACGAATGGTAGTTTAAGTTCCTCCTTAAGGAATCTCTTAGAAATTCCTCTCTCTGTCTGACATGGGAAGGCTCGAAGTTCAGATTCAATTGTGGCTCCTCCGTGATTGTAATTCAGACTAGGAGACGTCCTTGCTCAGAGTGGACAATATTTATTATGTCAGTCGAATTTTAGTAATTAAGGCTGCAATAGAGTCCCTTTCGTTTCCTCCAAGAGGCCTGATGAAATGGATTCGTTCCTTCGACTTTTCCAGGAGTGAGCAATGATCCTATCATCTGTTACAATGGGAATTTCCAATTGTCCCATTCCTTTACTGAGAGTGCATTAAAAATTAATTTTCACAAGAGGGGCATATAGACAGGCGATTCATTACTTACTATAGGAGTCTTCGCATCCTTTTTCTATTGTGTTCTCGTCATCTTTCTCCATCTCGGACTAAGGGCTAAGAAGGCATCAAATCGATCACTGGATGATGGTTTTCAAATAAAGATTAGACGACGACTTATTCCTCCAGAGTCAGAACATTTTTACAATATATATTCATTTAACACCTTCTCATAATATTTATGTTTACATTTGTGTATGAAATGCTTCAGCTATGGGTACCAACTAATGAAGCTAGATATATTTATAAGGCATGATTTAAAGACCATTAATTGTTGAAAAGCGCATTTTCTTGTGACTTAATCGAAAACATGCAATAATAAAAAATGAAGTACATATTCCATAGAATAACAAACGCTTATTTTTGGTACTTAGTAAATAATGCCTATGCTTTAGTTAAAAAAACTCAGCTCCATTACATTATTCCTGTAAATTCTACCTTTTATCATCAACTGACAAAATCTAAAGACAAACTATTAAAATAGATATATATTTTAATATTAAACTTTTAGTAATTACAAAAAGATCCTAAAATGTGCTATGAGTCTATGAAGATATTGAATTATCTACTTAGTCGTGAGATGATCAAATGTTACTGTTGGTAACTCTAGCATATCAACCGGCTCTTATCAAACATCTTCATACTGTTATCCAAAGAAAACAATATTTTCTTGCCCCTCCTTTTATTGTTCATATTTTTTTGTGTATGAAATACTTAAGCTAAGGATACCAACTATTGTAGCTAGATTATTTTTTAACAGGATTTTTAAGGATGATTAAATGTTCAAAAGCGCATTTTCCAGTAAATTAATCGAAAAGTTGAAATCATAAAAAATGTGGAGCATCTCTCATAGAATAGCTAACGCTTATTTCGTATTTTCTAAAAAATTGCCCATGCTTCATTTTAAGAAAATACATCACATATATTATGTGATGTAAATTTTGGAGCCTGAATAAAAACAATTAATTACTCTTTAATCTATTTATTTTTTCATTCCTGATAGTTGCTTAGATTTCAACAACTTATTTAGGAGTTTTGCACTGCTTAATCAGAAATTATATCCGTTTATCTTCATCAGGTCAGGTTTCATGCTAACTAGATTTTAAGATCTATTTTGTGACTAACATTGATAAAATTTTGTTCATTATCAGCTGACTTTTTTCATGTGTATAGTCCAATGTTTTTATAATAAGAATAATATTTTAACAACATATATTAATTATCTGATGTATATTTTAAATTGAATGATGTACATTAAATATTATAAATACGTGTAAATTGCATGTTGCCAATTTTAGCACGGGATAAAATAAGTATGAAAATATTTTAGTTGAGTTAATTAGATATTTTTTTCCCTGTCAACTTTGAAATTATCTGAAGAGGTCGTACTTGGTGGAGCGGATGCCATAGCGCTCCGTAGAGGGCTCGGGCCCCATGGGGGAGATGGCTTCCACCTGAGGGTGTTGGAAAGTCTTTGCTTAGTTCCCAAGTATGGATTTAGAGTGACGTGAAGAGTGAGGCCAATGCAGGCGAGGGCGTGGTGGTGTTCGGTCCGCCTTCTTGAGTGTGTGGAGGATGGGAGTCTCTCCCCAGTTCCATGCAGGTTCGCTTGTGTGGTATCTTCATGGCATGCCCGGCGGCTACTGTTGAAATGGTGCTCTGTTAAAGGATGTGAGTGACCCCCCCCCCCCCCGGAATAGAGGACGGCGGCGGATTGGTGGGTAGACAACTGCGCGTCTCATAAATGAATGATGTGTATCATTGTGATTTGTGGCTGGTGAAAGGATTGTGTTGTTGGATGTCTTGCTTTGTCTTGGCAGTACGCTCCTGGGCTCCTCGGGCGGCGGCTATGAGTTTGAAGGACGTGGGTGGGTAGCTGGAAGGGAGGTCGTCCCGCTGCATCTTTTCCATACTTAATACAAAGGTGAATTTAGCAAACGAAAACGTAAGTATTTCATTTTTCTGCTGCAAAAACGATGGATTCACTTGAATAGGAGACTCCCCGATAGAATAGGCTAGTAGGTAGACAGACCAAGGCAATGACTCTCTCTCTCTCTCACGGGAGTCCTCCTCCCTCCCTCCTCCCTCCCTCCCTCCCTCCCTCCCTCTGGGGTGCCGACACATCATCTTCTTTGATGCAGACGGAATAAGCCAGGCAACTAACATATAGGAGGGGTCCTTGAGGGTCTGTCTGTCTCCGACGGGTCATCCTCTTTGATGCAAAGAGAATAGGCTGAGCACCTATGCTCTGGGGAGTCATGTCCTCCTAAGGTTCCACTCCTTGCTCCATGCTTGATCCGAGGCTGTGTCACGGTGAATTCTTGTCACAAATGTTGTGTACGACGGCACAGCCGGCAGGCCAGTCATTAGGAATCCTGGATCCTCGGAAGATTTCCGGGAAAAAACACTCAAATTCCAATGAAAGGAGGAAAATTCCTCTTTATTGTTTACCTACGTTGTGACGTCAGTTTCTCTCTTTGTTTCTATCTCACTGGGTGACTTATGAATTTCTCTAAAAAAGGGCAAAATGGAGAGGATTTAAAAAATATTCATTTGCTAATTTTGATTAAAATAAGGCATTTTATGGAACACCAAGCATATCAAATTAAAGCTTGATATTTTTTCTTCATATTCATATAAATTTTAATCATGTAAGACCTTTTAGTGAGGAACAGTAGGAACAGTGAGTCTCTAAGTAAAACCCTTCATTTTTCGTACTAAATGACATATATTTTAAAGTCTAAATGTGCCAGAGACAAAGTAAAAATTGAAATGAGTACTTTGATCTAAGCTCTATCAAATCATTGTTTTTATTTTTTCTATACTTCAGTCCTTGTATGTCAATAATGGCTCTGAATCGAAAAAGTGCTGAAAAATTTGAAATCCATTTAGCTCTAAATTTATCACTAACTTTGAAAAATGAATACCATATTCAGAATTAGTGGATAAAACTCTATAAGAATTAGTGAAAATTAGTCCGACCTAAACTTGGCTGTTGCCCAGTGTTATCTTTTGGAGATTATACTGCTTTCACCTTAATATCCTCTGTTAATAAGCCCAGTCGTTTGATTCCAATTATTCTTGTGAATGCCTTCAGATCCCCTTCACTCCTATATTGAAACTCTATTTTTTGGGGGGGGTTAAATATATATTTATTATTCTAAAAAATATAGTGAAATACACAATAACATTTTTTGAGTTAAGAAATATTTATTACTCTTTTACACAAAGACATATACAAACAGCACACAACTTAGGTAAAGAACATAACCACACGGTGGGGTATCTATGTTGCTAGAGTAAAAAAAAATAATAATATTAAAAATAAAACAAACGAAACTCCTTACTTAATGTCTAAATTATTTACAAAAATATTTTTCACTCTTCTGCACTTCATCAATACGAGGATGCGGTCATCTACTTCTTCTGAATGCTCAGCTTCAAGTCTTTCATATGAGAGTGCTGGACATCTGTGGATGAGATGGTCTGCAGTTTGAGGTTCTTCCATGCAGACATTACAGACATTGCTGACGTCTTTCCATTTACTGAGATGGGCTAGAAACGGTCCATGGCCAGTGTATGCTTGGACTAGCAGCTTCATGTTCTCCCGATGGAGTTTGAGAGGTTTAGGTCTTGGCTTTTTTAACATTAAGTGTGTGTGCTTTAAATGATGGCAATCATTGTATCGACTGCACCATTTCTTATAAATTAATTGGCCAATCACTCTCTTAATGTAGCTGGGAGGCACGCCGACACATCTACGATCATGACATTTTGTTCCACTTTTTGCCAAGTAGTCCGCAAATTCATTCCCCGTAATATCGTCGTGCCCTCTGCACCACTCTATGTATAAGTTCTTCTCCTGTTTTAGACTCTTGATAGTTTCCTTGCATTTTTTCACTTCATAACTCGTAGTAAGAGGGTTAAGAATTGCAGCTATTGCAGATTGTGAGTCTGATTTAATGGTGACAGTTTCCCACTGTTTATTGAGTTTATGAAGATCTTCCACTGCTTGTTTGATTGCAAAGACTTCAGCTTGAAATACTGATGATTCGCTGTTTAGAGATACCATTGAGTGCTGAACAGACACATCACACTTTGTAATTGACCATCCAGCACCAGTATTTCCCGCCTCATCTTTAGATCCATCAGTATATACCACCAAATCTGGACTATCGATTGGAAGGTTACTCATCCAAATCAGGTTGCCCTTAATGTAATCACTATGCTGATTTATTTTGGCTGCACTAAGGATTTTATCAGAGGAAAAGCGGTGACCTCTACGATTTGGAAGGTTGCCCATCCCATCCCAAGTGTCTATTAGCAAGTGCTTTGTCCTCCATCTAGACCTTGTTGCCTGTCCCTGCAAGTATAAATCAAGGGGAATTATACCGAGCACAGATTCCATTCCAGCAGTTGGCGTTGATCTAAATGTGTGGGTCATCGCTGATAGTGCTTTTCGTTGTATCGAGTTCAAGATCTTCACGGCAGTTTTCTTTTTCACTACGGAATGCCCCCATATTAAACATCCATAGGACATAATTGGCCTGATCATCGCCTCGTAGAGCCAAAGAATCTTATCCGAAGTCAACCCCCATTTCTGTCCCACGATTGCTTTCGCCATGTTCCATACACGAGCGCTTTTGGACGCTTTTTCTATAAGATGATCGGTCCAGGTAAGTCCCTGGTCAAAAACAACACCCAGGTATTTCAGCTTTGGTGAATATTTTATTTCTCTGTCACCCATTCTCATACGCGGAAAGTAATTTGATCTAAGTTTGTAAGCCTTTGCAAAGACGATTGCTGTAGATTTAGTCGGATTGAAGGTCAGACCATTCGCATTCCCCCATTCTAGGACCATATTTATTGCTTGTTGCATAATATCCGTAAGAGTGTGGGGATCTTTTCCACTAATTAAGAGGAGGACGTCATCTGCATATCCTACCGCATTAACGGCACTTCTTTTAAATTTTTCCAAGAGTGTATCCATAATTGTGTTCCAAACTAAGGGTGAAAGTACACCTCCTTGTGGACTCCCACGCGTTGGGTTAATGCAGAGTTCTTCACCTTTGAGGTCTGCTTTTATACTCCGAGATTTGAGGAGGTTTGTATACCATGATATTATACTCTTTGGAATACCAAGTCTCGACATCGCGTTGTTTGCCGAGTCATATTGAACATAATCAAATGCACCCGTGCAGTCAAAACTGACTGCAAGGGTGCATTGCTGTCGAAAAATAGATTTCTCTATAAAGTCAGCTACTTGTGAAAGAGCCGTCTCAGAAGATAGACCCCTAGAGTATGCGTGCTGTGCGTGAAGTGTTGGGAGGTTTTCTTCTATTTTCCACTGAACAAGTCTCTCAAGGCCTTTCAGAAAGAAATTAGATAGGGTTATAGGCCTAAATGATTTCGCAGAGTTGTAGTCTCCTTTCCCAGGTTTTGGTAAAAATGTGACCTTCATCTGTTTCCAGCAGTTTGGGGTATAGCTACTACTGAGAATCACCCCATAGAGTTTTGTGATGTACCTCAGAATGTTCTCACCAAGTTGTTGCAGAACAGCTGGTTTAATTCCATCAGGTCCAGCACTCTTGTAGGCCCCGAAGGTTTTAAAGGACTCCTTCACTCTGATGAGATTCACAAAATCAATATCGTAGTCATTAATGTTTGCTGGGATTACTGTTGGATCGTTGATCTTGAAATCTGGAAAGTGGGCTTTCATAAGTACTTCCAGAGATTCAGCAGGAGATTTTGCATAGCTCTGGCCATGTTTTAGAAGGCCGATTGAGTCTGCTATTGGTCTCTGGATCTTGACAATAACATAGTAAACAAATATATAAATATAAAAATCTAAAGACAGTTACGTTAAAACAGAAACATAAATAAACATTGTAATTCAAAATTATTGTCTAAAGAAAAAAAAATCTAAATATATATATGCACCTAAAAACAAAACAAACTTAATCTCTATTCAATCTGTAACGGCGGTGTCTACGTATGGTAGATTTGATGATATTGAGGTATTGGAGGGAATTGGAGGGAATGAACCTTATTAGGTCACCAGCACATGTCCACGAAGATGCAGAGACGCTTGGAATTTTAATTGCCATAGCGCAATACCGAGCAGCTGTCCCAATCATTATAGCTCTGAGGTCTTCAATTTTATATACGAATGATTTGTCAATTTATTTGCTATTAAAGATTTTATGCTTAACAGCGAATATTCAATTGCCTTATGATGAGATGCCAGCTTCTGTCCAAACAAGATCGATGCCTTAATGATATTGGAGTCGATATCTTCTTGCGGAAAGACATTTAATTGAATAAAATACCTCACAGTCCTTAATAAATGACAATCTACAAAAGCGTGTATTATATTATTGTATAGAGTGCCACAATTATTGCAAGGATAAAAAAATTAATGAGCCAGTCGAGATTTGAAATTGAGCTGTAAATTTGGACCCATCAGCAATACTCCAGGTCGAACACGAAATTCTTTTTTTCCATGAGGAAGGAAGACTAAAAATGCTTAAAAACCTACTTATTATTTCTTTTTCTTCATAAAACTTCTGCCTGTCAAGATTCAATTTTAAAAAACCACGGCATTGTAGGGCACATGGTTTTGACAGACCTCTGAAGAGGAAACCTAAATCTACCTTCCGCGAAAATGGAAGCTGCCTCCACGTCGTGGATTGTAATAATTCCATTCAAAAGAGCTGTTTTTTCTAAGGAAGAGGGATCACCAAATCTATTAATAAAAGGTCGGACACCCCTGTTTTTGTGAATAATATCAATCGAAGAGTCTGATAAATATTCCGGGGTAGCATGCCATATAATTTTTTGCATCGACGCAAGAAAGGGTGATTTTTTTTCCAAAACTTTATTAGTTAAGTTAATAGTGCTCTGAAGAAGTATATAAAAGTCGCCACTCTTTGTCAGGAAAAACTCCTAACTCCCCTACAATCTTTTTATAATATTTTGGAATTATAAATCCCAACTGGCACAATCCGCCGCCAATCCTGTCTTTTGGACGCTTCAGAGAAGGAATATAGCTTTTGTGGAAGAGGGAGTGAAGCCACGCATCTTCCTCAGCTAATGCAGACTCAGCTAAAGACGGCAAAGAGGTTGCTTTATATAAAACAAGAGGAATTATACGACAATTATATAGATCAATACGGGTTTGTAGAGCAAGATTTCTCCACTGACGTATCTGTTTATAAATAGTTATATTCAACTTTGTCCAATTATTTCGCGAAGCACCTGTTCTTGTCCATTGTATCCCCAGAACATTAATAGCCTCTTCAACTTTACATCCATTGATTTCCATACACTTTTCGGGAAACCAGGATCCCAAGGTATTATGGTTGTTTTATTTTTTGTTTATGGTAAGTCCTGATATGTTCGAGAATTTGTTGAAGAAGGACACAAGAACGTTTATACGAGCAATAAGTTGCCTTGCAGAAGAAGCTTCAATAAACAAAGTAATGTCATCCGCATAGAGATCTATTAGATGCTTTTTTCCATTGAAGGAAACTCCAAACCCCCTGTATTTCCTTTTTAGCGCTCGTGTAAGTTCATCTATAGCACATATGAAGAGAAGTGGAGCCATAGGACAGCCTTGTCTGCAACTTTTTTAAAATAAAATTGGCTCACTGTTTTTGCCATCTAAAGAAATGATAGAAGAGCCACTGTTTAATAAATAAAGCTCTTATGGGATTAAAACAATGTCTAGGTAGAAGTTTTTTATCGAATTTAATATATGGCCATGGTTGACGGAATCGAACGCTTTTCTAAAATCAATAGCAATCACTGCACCACATTTTTGACTTCTGTTGAGGGATTCAGTAGCTGCAAGAATGTTTCGCGATATGTCAGTGATTTTTCTTTTCTTGAGGAATCCTTTTTGTTCCTCTGAAATTTTTCTGTTTAAAAAAGGGTCTATTTGTTGAGCTAAAATTCCCGATAAAATTCTATAAGCATAGTTTAAAACAGTGATAGGCTCCAATGATTAAAATCTGTCCCATCACCTTTTTTTGGTATAAGTGCAATCCTACCTTTGCATAACGATCGCGGCATCCTACCCGATTTTTCCATTACCTCGCCAATAGCTAAAAGGTAAGGAGCAACTTCCTTAGGAGCAAGAGAGAAGATAGGCCCAGCTAAGCCATCCGGGCCTGACGATTTTGAATCTGTAAAATGTTTTTCTATAAATATTTCTATTATTTGTATTGTAAAAACTTTAGTCTTTGATGATTTTTTCGGTTTTGGAAAATCTACTCGTTGACCACCTAAAATATCTGAGAAACGAAGATGGAAATAGTCTAAAATATCGGTGGATTTAGAAATAGTTATATTATTAACAACAGTCTTCCGTATGATTGGAGCAGAACCAGTATTCGTTATGGGCAAATACTTTATCCTCATGCTATGATTTGATTCATATTCCTTTTTCTTTAGCATTTCTGACTCCACAATGTCAAAGATTCTATAGGAATTGAAAAGATCAGAAGAAAATTGTTTAATAAAAATAGAGGAGCTGTTCAGAAGACTCTCAATTTCACTCTGAAGTTTTGCGGATCTCTTCTTATAAGATTTAATAAACCTTTTGACCGTTTTAGTAGCAATTTGAGCGAGAAGTGAGTATGCATTTTTGGGGTAATCATACCGTTATTTTTCGAGAAATTTTGTTTAAGATTATTTATAAAGTCATTATCACCAAAAATCCATCTTGGAACATGTAATTGGTTTTTCCTTGGCACATAGCGCAAGGTAATAACAATTATTTTGTGATCGGAAAATGGTTCAGCTCTATAGCAAGCGTCTTTAATATTTCTTACTAAGATGTTAGATATTAGTGCCAAATCTATTCTAGAAGATTTATTAACTTTATTTTTATTGAGAAGCCACTAACTATTTTACCATCCCCAGGACTCCACGATTGGTAGAATGAAAGTTTTTGAACGATTTAATTCTAAGCCAGACCTCATTTTAAACTTTTGAAATGACATCAGAAGAATTTCAATTCGTTTTATTAATTGTTTTTCGGAATTGGCTTCAATAGTTAGGGTTATATCGTCCGCATAGATAAATAAGGTGTTTGGACTTACATAAATGGACACCAAATCCGTCATATCTTCGTTTTAATCTCGCCACAAGCTCTTCAATAGCTGTTATAAAGAGAAAAGGTGCAGACGGACATCCTTGCCTACAGCTCCTTTTTAGCAGAATTGGTCTACTCTCCAAGCCCCCGAGGGTAATTACTAGGGATCGGCCTGATAGGCCTGATCTCATTTCATCATCGCCAATAATAATTGACATTTTTTGATGGCCTCCGGATTATGTGCATTAAATGATTCGACCACAGTCTTCACTGCGTCAAGATTCTCAGCATAGAACAATGCGGCGTTCACCCGTGTTCCCCAACGGGATAGTAGTGGATCGGGAGGCAATGGAAGATTTGGATTGAAATTTTTCCATGCTAGAATCCGTGATGGAGCCTTCAGGAGCACTTTCTTAGTAACTGATATCAATTCGTTCACTTTCGGAAAATGTTTCCGAACACATTCAGCGATTCGATGAAAAGCGTGGGCGTGACATGTCACATGAAGAAGATTAGGATTTTAAAAAATTAGTTGTTCCCCACATTTTAGCATGCAAGCAGTAGCATCAGAGAGCATCAGTTTGACGTTTTCAGCCTTAACTTCCAAAATATTCATTACAACATCATTTACGGCACGAGATACTGTCTCAGCATAGGTTCTTTCCAATATCATCGAGTGCACAAGTTCGGCTCGATTGGATGAATCTGCAGCAAGTTTTCCGCCAACCACGTTTAGAATGTATCATCCTTTTACGTCCATAGTTTCATCGATGGCGAGCAAGATGTGTTGATCTTGAATATTAAATATAATTTTGGTGAGCACATCCTGATAGCGGATGCCCAGGTAAGTTTTTCTCAGAGTGCTTTCGTCAGGAATATATACAGCACAATGCTCTTCAAGAAATTGACAAAACATGGGAACCTGCAATTTGTGCCATGGGATGTTCGTAGCCAATAAAGCTTGACAGAGTTTTTGTTGAGATCAAACGACTTGGACTTCTTGGCGCTTCTCTCAAAAACGTCTTCAAGCTGTGCTTGAAAGCTGCTCCTTTTCGTCTTGAGTTGCATATTCTTCTTGTGTTTTGTAGACTCGATATGTTGTTTCACTTGACTTTTCTTGCCGAGATTCATAGCTGGATTCACAATGGCGGCAAAAAGCAGTCTTAATTTCGACAAACTTGATGTTACCGTTGCTTAGGCTAAGCTGGTGAAGCCACTTGTGTTGTAAATTACTTCTTGACAATTCTGCTGGATAAATGTTTTCTCGCCTCAACAGTCAAAATAATTGCAAAGGTTACAAATCCCAAATATGAAATAAGAAATACAATGCAATACAAAACTCCTGGCGCCATTAGAATATATTTGGATAATAACTGTCTGACTTTTGCTCGTAGAGCTAACGAGAGGGTACAGTCTCCACAAAAGTTGATAAAATATTTTTATACCCATGTAAAATTGGTATTCAAGACAAATATACGTGCACAATGAGCATAACATATTTATAAATTAAACTTTTAAATAAATTTTCCATATATTTTTTACCCAATTGCTTATTAGTTTAAAAGTTAGATAAATATCGCTAAATATTTAAAACAGTATTTTACTGAGGTTGTAGGGCCACGAACGTCTTCTTTGCAGATGACGGACTGTTCTGCTTGGAGGAGATAAGATTTGGGCGGAATGGAAAGGGATGTTGAAAGTCCTGAAAGATTTCGAGTTAAAGTCAGGTCTAAAATCAATGAAGATAAAACTCAAGTCCTTACCAATAGTGACGGGCTCCACCAAAACCTAAGTCCAAGTATGGTCGTGGACAATGCCATTGTCTTGGGTAATTCCATCTCCCTCGACTTAGGATCCGAAGAAAATGTCTGGGCTGCTCAAAGGTTCCTAGAATACTCTGTCGCGGAGTTGGGAAGACATAGACTCTGTCTGGTGAGCAAAATAAAATGCTGGAACACGGTTGTCCTGCCCCGTGTAAGCCACATACTTAGGTGTACACCTAAAATAAAAGAAGCAGCAAGCAAATGGAAGAAGATGGGTGAAGACTTTGTCAACATACCTAACAATGTGGGTAAAAAACGCCTCTACGCTCCGAGAAGTGAAGGGGGCCTCGGAATGATCGACGTGGAAATCCATTGGAGCGTTCTCCTGATCTCCTGGCTAAAGAGATACCCCTCGTTGACCATCTCTGGAAGAATGCCTTATCAGGGGCCAAAAGTTTGTCCATCCCAACATTGGGTCCGGGAAATGACAAGGGTCCCCCCAACCCACCGCTCCACAGACCATGGAACGAGCTTTGGGACTTCCCACAAGAGCTCCTTGAGGCCTACTGGAAGGAGGTCGGTGTAGGCGGGCCTCTGGTAGGGAATCCAATAGTCAAAGTTGAGGTTCCACGGTCCATTCTCCAAAAAAGAGGCCTCCGGACGATTAAAGATGTCCTTAGCTTGAAAATCGTCGACCATCCCTCCATTGTTCTCCTAAAGGCTTCCCTTAGGACATTCTTTGCAGACGGCGTTGTTATAAAAACAAAGGAGAATCTTTATCAAGTATCAAACCGGATTATCAAGACAAACTACCTTCTTATCACTTCCCAACTCGAGAGAAAAATAAAAAATAAAATATTGGACACAGTAAACCCCCCAACAAAGAACACATCATATTTCAAAGACATAATCTCAGGGATATGGAACCCCATATTAACTCCGAGGGAACAGTATTTGAAGTATAGAATCTACTCTGGGGTTTATTTTACGAGTGGTCTGCTTCAAAATGAGGGGGCGATTTGTTCTTTGTGTGAAAGCCGCAAAACCGTTGCTCATCAGTTCCGAGATTGCACGGATCTCGTCCATACTAGGAAAATCATAAAAAGGTCTAAAGGACAAAATAGGCAGGGATCTGAGCCCAAACGAGATCCTGTATGATTTTCTAACTAAGGACCCTAAACTGAGACTGGCATCGAAAGTCATCGCTAAATTCCAATCTATTCTGGCGAGGGCCAGGTTCAAAAACCACCAAATTTCCACAAGGATAGCGGAGGTGGCCCTAAAAGAATATCATATCTCTAAAAACATTTTAAAGATGCATTTACACTATAATTTTTATAAATCATATGTTTTTTAAAACCATACTTCAAAATTACTTGTCTTTTTCCTTCTAGTCATAGTATAATATGTATTATTTTTTTTAGTTGATTATTATGAATTTATTGTGTGATTGAATAAATGTATGTCTCCCATTGGGATTTAAAAATAAATTAAAAAATTTTGCTAAATATTTTAAACAGTATTAAAAAACAGGAAAATATTTAAAACAACATAAAAAACAGGAAAATATTCAAAACAACTTAAAAAACAGGAAAATATATAAAAAAATATTTTATATTTATAAAAAAATTCCGATCCCAAGTAATTACAGAAAATCCATTAAGCAGAATAGATCGCACAGGATTGAAAAATTCTTTGGGGAGTAATTTTCTCACTGATCGGAGTATTTGTTTGTGGGAAATAGAATCAAAAGCTTTTTGAAATCTATTCCACCGCAACTCCATATTTTCCTTTCGATCTCACAGACTCAATCACAGCTTGAATATTTCGGGAGACGTCATGTATTTTTCGATTTCTTAGGAAACCCTTCTGGCCATTTCCAATTTTTTAAAGCTTCTTTTGTATTTCCGGATAAAATTCTTAGGATTAATTGAGAACAGTTATGGGTTCTAATGTCATTTTAAGAAAATACATCACATATGTGATGTATTTTCTGTCCCATTTCCTTTCTTGGGCATGAGAACTATTCTTCCTTTTGTAAGCGATCTCGGTATATGTAACCATGATAGTAAATAAATTAAAAATAATGTTCTATAATATTATATATGTGAAAAAAAGAAGCTTTTTTTGTTTTAAGTTGTTTATTCTTAGAAAGAGATGTCATGTACCATTTTTGCACGCATTTTTATCTCAATGTGCATATTTTTGATGGAGGGATATATATATATAGATATATATATATACTATATATATAGACTTATTCAATATATTAACACTTCTTCAAATTTACTCTTTAAAACATTCAAATAGATAATTTCCTGGTTCTCCAAGGCTTAAATAATCGACAGGATAAATATTTTTAAATTTGGGATCCCGGAATGCCTGCCTCATAGGCCATTTAGGGCGGCAACAACGAAAATTAAGTTTTATGATTAAATAGTAGTCGAAATGAGATATGGAGAAAAATTTGTTATGTAAAACGAGTGTGAAAAACAAAACATGTTTTATTAGAATGTTAAAATTCATTGGTCTTTGAATATACATATTATGTTATACGATTAAATTTAGGTTTAATTGTCGACGATATATGCCTCATTAAATGAGTTCTTTGGAAATTAAGTAAGCACGTCTTCAGTCCAATTCCAAGATAATAATTATATCAAGTATCTTACTATATCATCAAAAATGTACAAACATTTTTTCCACCATTGTAACAACAAACTTAATTTGGATTTTTAGGCAAACATTGGTGATAATTTCTAAGGAAAGGAAGATTATTTTCTTCTTTCTTTTATATTATGTTAGGGCAGCAGCACTGTTGTAATGTTTCAAAATCATATCTTTTATTCATTCATTTTTAGAATGTTTACATGTAATTGTATATAATGTTTTAATTGTATTATTGTTCTTACGTTGAGTTTTTGCCGAATTATTTAAGTGAATAACATCTTTAAGTTCGACCTCTTTTGAAAGTACAGTTCCATAAGTTACATTACCACGAACTAAGATTTATATTGACTCTCTGGTTTCCTAGAATGTTTGATGATATAAAGAATTATATCATAATACCTATATGGAGTAAATATTTAGCAAGCTTTTGTTGAGGTTGACTGTTTATATAAAACTGTATTTTTGGTGTTTGACATAAAGTATAATTTACAGTTTTCTATAAATCTTTTCCTGAAAAAAAAAAATAGCAAAATTGTTATTTATGATTATAATAGTGGGGAACGGATATCAAATCGGAATTATTTTTATACATTATATCTCTTTCAGATCATCATTCTAGAGAAGTTAGGAATAAGTATATTGGTTTTGCTTAGTGTAAGGTAATTGAGATGATTTTTTTTGCTTTATTATTATTTATTCAATTTGATTTTTACATATATAATAATATGATTTATGGGATAGACATTCTTTTTTTTTTCTTCAGATAAAAGCATCTAATATTGAGGATTATTTTAAAGCTCTTTTAATGTTTAACAAAATTTATATCATCGGTCCTTCGCGATAGTTTACAAAAAAATTCAAAATATGAGAAAATTATTCAACAAAAAGCATCTTTTAAAGTGATACAAGTCATGAAATATCAATTCTTTTTTAGTTAATGTGTACAATTATTGTAAAACTATATGATATATCAAAAAATGATATCAGGTCGTTCTATTGCTAAATTCTTGATTCTGAGCATTATTGATGCCTTAAACGACGGACTCAATATTTCTTGGAGTTGGGACCCTAAGGAATTGATAGGAAAACGGTGAATGTATCATATTTCAAAAAGAAGAACATCAAGATGCTCGTAAGACTGTATCAACTCTAAAGATAATTTATTCATGTGACGTGTGTTTTGCGTATTAAGAAAATTATATGTTTGTTGTCTATGTTGTTGAAGTCTCTATGCCTAGGACAACGTATTTGTGTATTCCTGTTGGAATGCTTCTTCCGTTTACCCAGCACGCGTAGAAGATCCCTTACAGTGAGGAGATGTTCTATGTGGAAAACCTTTCCATATCAAAGTGAAGTAGAAACAAGATGGTCAGACGATTCTTATGTTGTTCCATAAGCTCTTACTATTTCTTCATATACAGAATGGATCACTGGGAAACCTTCGGACAAAAACCAAAGAATTTGGATGTCCCCTCCACTTCTTCACACCAATGACAGACCTGATCTTCTAGATTCGACCTCGATTTATTTTCATCTATTTGTTTATTTAAAAAATTAATTCATTTTGATCTTGTGACAATTTAAACCAAATAGAGTAACTTTAAAGTTATTGTAATATTTTCTCGCCTCTTATGGCCCAATATCATATATTTTAAAATAATTGGGCGCAAATGGAATGATCTCAAGAATAAAAAATAATGTACGCGAGAATTAACGATATTAATTCTCCCATTTAGAAAAAAATACTACATAAGTTTACAAAATAACTTATGGATCTGTTTAGGAGACACTTAACGAAATTCGATTTTGTTAAAACTTTCAAAAGAGGATATTTATGTAATAAGGAGAAATTCTAGGGAGGGCCTAACTCTTATATATGTATATATATATATATATTCTTTAAACTAAGACAAGTTCATTTAATTATTGTTTTTATGAAATATGTTTCGATTACAAATGCCATTATTTTTTAATATTTTGATGGAAGAAAAATATGAAATACTAATATCTTTATTTCAAAATATTCATGTTAAGCATAATATGGTACCATTTGGTAAAGTGTCCTTAATGTTTTCAATAACCATTACACAGAGAAAATAGGATTTAAATATTATATGAAGCAGCTAAGGAATCAGAATTTATAACTAGTTTTTTTCAATTTATCTGAAATATTAGTAGTGAATTATATGTGTTTACAAAAATACCTATTCAGTATTTTTGTTACAAGTTTTACATAGGATTAAACTTCTCTTTCTCATATTTCTTTATAATTTATTTGCAAAGATTTTCACTCTATCACTTGTCTTTTATTGAACAAAGAATGTTACATTAAATTTCGTTTCCTTCTTAAGATTATTACAAAATAGCTTTTAATATGTTTCTATTAATAATACTTTTGGGTTAGAACCCAGATTTTACTTGCAGATGTCTTATTTTAGTTATACTTCCGTTTATCATTAATCTTATCAATATCTCTTCTATAAAAAATTGAAAAGTATTTAACAAAGAAAAATATTATATTTCTTCTCTATGACTATTTTATAATGGAATGTTCCGATCTCCTCATTTTTAAGTAGGGACATTATCCTACTATATGATTATTAGAGAGCGGGAAAAAATGTGATAATTTTTGCCAAAAAATGGTTTTTTATGTTACCCAAATGAGCAAAAAATGTTAATTATATATACTCTAAATTTGATTTAATGTGAATTTATTCTTTTATAAAAAGTGACATACAATAATCTCTGCCAAATTTTTCTCGTTGAGGTTTTGTCGACGGTTTTATAAAACATTTTCAACCTCGAAAATGATCTCTCCACATCTACCGCAGTAATGGGACAGTATTTTAGAATAGCTCCATCCATTGGGATCATCCCATCTGGAAAAACAGCTTTAGGTTTACCTAGCAGCACATCTCGTACCTCTCGCAATGCTGGCAGGGCAGGATTTTTCTTTACAACGTAATCCAACTTAGTTTTAAAAACCTCTCCGGCGTCACCTGGAATCTTGCGGATCCTTTTTTCTTCAAGTGTAATACACGCGGTCTCCAGGCTGGTAATTGAATCTGGCAGAAACGATAAATGACTTGCAATAAATGTTAAGTCAACTAGGATGCTTTTCATTTTAAAAATCCGCCGACTACGGGTATTCATTTGGCATCGTCAGGGTCAAACATATCCACGACTACTTTGATTTGCTCGAAATTCTGACCATATCAAACAGCAGCCCGGTCCAGGTTCCTATCTGGTCATAATTGTATCAGGGGGAGCTCTAGACCAGGCAACATTTTCTTAATTCAGCTTGTCGAGATGGGGCTTTGAAGAATACTTTCTTTATCGAAGAAATGAGACTATTTGCGCCCGCAAAATGGTATTTGACCTTATCCGCCACACGATGAAGCAAATTACAAATAATGTCACATGTATTAGAGACGATTAAAAGACCCACTCGTCCACTCTTCCTCATATACTCAGCTGCATCAGTCACGATAATTTTTGCCAAGCTTGCCTCAATCATTCTGAGAGTATCATTGACTATCCTAGCCATGGTGTTTGAGTCAGAAGTAGGGACGAATGAGTATTTAACCACAAATGGAATATGAAAGGATTCTCAACTAAACGCACAATTAGGACGTTGACGACTTTGCGCCCAACTACATCAATCTCTCCACATCAACCGCGGAAACGGGACAGTATTTTAGAATAGCTCCATCCATTGGGCTCATCCCATCTGAAAGAATAACTTTAGGTTTACCTAGCAGCACAATGCTACCATCAAGGCTGACCGTACAGCTTAGACGGATCTTTTCCATAATTTCTGAGATTATTCTGGCAAATATGTCTTCCTCAGGGACGACTCGTCAGGTATTGATATAGCCATGTTATTTTCCAAAAAAAAACCTCTTGAGGATCAGATTACTCAGTTTTTTTCCAAGTAATGTTACTGGACAAAAAGGCCTTGCACAATTCCTTAGATAGAAATTGTGATTTTGACTTCTTAGGTAGCCGATTCATGTCCTCTAGCTGGGCTTGAATCCTTATCCTCTTGAGCTTGCAGTTTGTCACGTGTCTCGCTCTGGTACAATGCTGGCCAAACTGAGACTTTTGACCTTCTCACAAACCTTACAGAAACAGTTTGGAAGTCCATAATTTTGCAGGGATAATCAGGCTCCTTATTCATATCCTTGAGCCAGTTTAGACGGGTAGACAATGAAGCTGCCATATTTCTCTATATAAAGGAATGAATGAGTTCATCAAATATTTCTTAATGTTAATGAACAAGATGTTTTGTATATTTTAGCTTAAAAAATGAGTCAAAAATTGTGG
This sequence comes from Caligus rogercresseyi, assembly GCA_013387185.1. Classification (NCBI taxonomy): domain Eukaryota; kingdom Metazoa; phylum Arthropoda; class Copepoda; order Siphonostomatoida; family Caligidae; genus Caligus; species Caligus rogercresseyi. Next base: position 9,346,620 of record CP045899.1, read on the forward strand.
ATCAATAAAAGGGTAATTGGAATGGGGATTTGTCGAGGCCTTTCATGAAACAAAATACATATAACTATCTGTTACGAGAGAAAGAAGGATGTTGTGATGATCCTTGTCAAAAAAGAAAAAAAATGATAAACATACATGCAAATTTAATGTTAACGGAAGGGGTGTAAGTTGTTATTTTACTGAATTGAAGTACCTTAGCAGCCCGGGATTAAGTAACCACCAAAGCTCTATTTATAAAGTTAAGTAAATGATATATAAAAGGATGCAAGAGCTGCTGAAAATAAGTCCAACGATTTTTCTAATAAGAGAAAAAAAGTGTTGATTTCAGGGATATTATGAAGAAAATGTGTTTTCATTTTAAAAAAAAGAATGTTTTGGAAAATTTGTGATTTTTTTTATTTATGTGATTCACATTTTTCCCGCTCTTTAATGTTACTTATCTAAAGTCTACCTACTAAAGCATAAAGGTGATTTGAACCAAAATGACTGACAGAAAATGTATCTGTCTTGATTAGTGGTTAGGTATTCCTTTCCCTTCTTTACTGAAGCTCCTACTAAAACCCTAGAAAGCATTGGTTAAAAAAAGGTTGGTGCGGCAGCACTTATGTTCTTTATTGGCACTTAAAGGTTTTTTTTCATAACATATGCCACTTTTTGTGAAAAATTACATCTTCTTAATTAAATAGCAAGAACTCGCAAAGGACTTATATTACGATTAATAAACCATCCTTTTATCTTAGTTTACAAATGAAAACACAGAAAAGTAAAATCAAGAGCCAATAATAATTTATACAGCCTCATGACGATATTATTAACACTAAAAGTAACTAACCAAACATTCATCTTAAGGTGGGATGTGAGCCACTCCATTCAAATATAATAAATGACTTAAACACAAATTAAATCGAACCGATTGATAAAATATAAGGAGGCTGCTTTACATGACTGTCACAAAAAATTAAATGTTAAACTACACATTGCAATTCTAATGTTCTCTTATAAAATGTTGAGAAAAGGAGAAGGTGAATGTATTGTTTAATATTTTTGGTGACTCATTTGTTAAGGGAATCATAAGGTAATTCAAAATCAAACTGTCCAACAACCACTACAAATTGCTCTGTTTTTTTAGACAGCAGTTGATGACAGCATTATTGCATTTAAAGTGACTGCAGAGGAAATTCACTGACTTATTAAGCCGTACTCGAAGATTAAAATGAAATGGTTCATCAGAATCTTTTGAATGGGATCAACCATCTACTAATCATACAAGTGAGCTTAAATACCGAAACCCCTGGTTGCCATATATGCAAACATTATTTCCCTGAGTGCGAGAAGTTGCTTCATTTGGTTAATAATAATAGGTGTCATTGGAGGAGTCAACTCAAAGGATTCATGAATAGGATAAATCAAAAGCTATTACGAAAGACAATCCTTGTTTTTAAAGATGATTTTTTATCTTTGGGTGGTTTTTCTTAACTCAATAGCGAATGTAAGTTATTTCGTGACTGATTGTTTTTTTATTATTGAGATTTTCCTTTGTTGCATAAGAGTGATCCTAACATCCAAGTTATGAGAAAAAACCTTGAAACGCAAAAAGGAGTTTCAATATATGTAGGTAAGCATTACGAATATACTCATTGTTTTTTCCACTTGTTATTCTCTGATAAGTTATTTCAAATGGGTTTTATCGAAATTCTATAATTTAAATGTGACCATAATACTTCTACGTCTAACTGTTTTTCCATGTTTCTATTTATAGATTGCTTCTTTTAATGGCCATGCAGCTTTGTGTATTCCCATGACATAAAAGCAGAAGAAAAATGGATTGAATATTTTCTTTTGTTGTAATTGTATAAAGTCGTTTAATTCAACCATTTTTAAGTAATATCAACGAGCTGTTCTAAGAATACTGTTGTTATTGAGAACGTGAAAAGCGTACTAATTATTTGTTCTTTATGAAAAACCAATTATTACAAGCCTCTGTGTCTAAAGACCAAACGAAATCAAAGGTTAATATCTTTTGAGAAATAAAGCGTTGGTAATTTACGAAAGTAACAACACTATAACAATGTTTTATTACGATTAATAAGAAAAAACATATCCCAAAACAGAAAAGTCTTTTTCATCCATGATTTAAACTAAAATTAGGTAAAATAATAATGTTTTAATGGGAAATACAAAAAAGTTTTAACAACGGATGACTTTGTAATATAATCATCATGTGTTTAATACTTTTAAACAGCCTCTAGTATATCGATTTTGCTTACAAAACCAGAAATAAACATTTTTGATTAATTTTAATTATAACACTATGTAACAAGACTTCCCCCCCAGGCTTCAATCCCTAATTTGAGTCCCATTTTTACGTATATTCCAAAAATGTCATTTAAAATATCGTCCGAAAAAAGGTTTGGACTTTATGGCCTTTCTTTGAAAATCAGATTTTCATAATTTTTAATAGTTCACGCCCATTATCTTCGGGCAAAGTAAGATAACCACAAATGTCAAAAGTATTTATTTTTCTAGTATGCCAATGCATCTCAAATCAGTTTTTTATAATTTCAATATCTTTCGTACTATTCGAATAAATAGGCTTTATATTTCAAAAAGCGGATCATTTTTAGTGTTTTATTTAAGCGGCTATATAATTTTTGTTTCAAGTTTAATGACTATAATTAATATATAATATATTTTTTGTATATGTAAATGCATTTCAGAACAGTTATTATAATTTCGATATCTGGGATGAAAATAAAGAAAAGATCAATTTAGTATGACCAAGATTTGATATTGATCATATAAAATAAATACCTATAGTTATTTTCTTCGAGGTTGCATGAACATTACTGTGATTTGTTACGAAAAAAAAACATGTTTGCCTTTTTATTTGCAAGTTCCTTAAATAATTTGAATATCTGGAGAGTTACTGTGATTTGGAAAATGGGATTAAGATTATTTAAGAAACTCTTAGAGAATTCCATTCAAAAATAAAGGCAAACATGTTATTTTAATTCGTAACAAGTCACGATGATAGGTAACGCAACCTCAACGAAAATGAAGTTATTTAATATGATCAATATAAATCTTGGCCATACTAAATTAAACGTGTGAACCATTAAAAATGATGAAAATCCTGATTTTCAAAAAAGGACATAAAGTTAAACCTTTTTTGGGGCGATATTTTAAATGACATTTTTGGAATCTACGTAGAAATAGGACTGAAATTAGGAATTTCAGCCTGGGGCAAACAATATCTTAATTTGTTACATAGTGTATGCGTTAATGATTATTTATATATAAAAAGGCATAACTCATTTGATCAATATAAAGAAAGAACTTCGAACCTTTAAACCTTTGACGTCAACTCTGTCTATTATTTTTTCGCTCATATTTACCAACGAGAACTTGATTATTTACAATGAGTGTAAAAAGATTGTGTATTCTTGGATAAGTATATGAAAATTTAACTGTGTACGAGGAGAACTTCAAATGTAATGCTTGGACACATAACGTATAAAAAATTGAAAGTTGAAACAAAAAAATCAGTGGATAAGTTATTTTTTTATTAAAATAATTCGCTTCATTTATCACAACCCAAAAAATTATAAGTTTATATATAATATATGTATATAATTATCAATCGGTGTCTGTCTATTTATTTGTGTTTGTTCTTTATATATTCCGAAACGGCTAAATACCTTTTTCTGAAGGAATCAATCCCAAACAACATTGCTGCCCTTAGATTGGTCGTAGACGTGTCTTTTATGTTTAATTGTAGAACTTACTTACTATACATAGAACGGGACAGTCGATGAAGGTGTGAAGAGCTTCGGGGTAGAGCTCACCGCAGTCTTTACAATGGTTGTTGTTGAAGATTAGGTCATTGAAGATATAAATTGAACAGTAAATTTTTTATCATAAAAATGTTCTGAAGTCGAACGCATTATTCAAGTCTCCCATATAGAAGAAATGTTTAGGACTCGCAAAACTTTTCGCAAAGGCTTTTTGCAACTTTTTATTAAGGTCGTGCACAGTAATAGAATTATCAGAAAAGCAGTACACTCAAGTTCTTCTGGACCAGAGAGATGAAAAAAAGGGTTCTTGGACTAACATTGTATTATATCAATTGTGAGATTGCTGACGTAACTGAAGGTCCCTGCACACAAAACTCTTTGAACTGCAGCACATTTATGGTACATTTCCTTTATGATTAGATTGAAAAGTATCGATCCAAGCATGATATATATATATATATATATATATATGATGATGAAAATATAGATCCGTTATTCTAAAAAGGACTCCAAGTGAGATCCACAAACATCTTACGAAATATCTTTAAAGGAATATTTTCCGACAGTGAAATCCCTCCTCTTAATTTCTTTAGTGGCCTTTTAATTGCGGAAATATTTCTAGGATGAAATACAATTCCTAGCCATCCATCCTTTTCTGCAATGACCTTTTTACAGAAGTAACTGCAATAGGCACATAAATTTTACGGGAGACCAGCATTGTATTGTAAAGATTTATTCTCTTGAGAATATTGTGAGACCTCCATTCAAAGTAGTATTTTTTTTCATCAAATCTTTATTTACATGAAGTTATTGTGTATAAAAATACATAAATAGACATTGTAATCTAAAATTTAAACTTCATAAAAGATTAAAACAACTTTACATTTCTAAAATCAAATATAAATGCACTACAATAAACAAATAATAAGGATTAATAAAATTTCAATAGTTTTTATTATTATTTTTAAAAGACTCTTTGACTTTGATGGGAAATATTTTATTTCTTTCGCGGCGACACTCCAAAAGTCTTCCACAACTGACGGTATCCGTAGCGAAAGTGCTCCATATCTCGCCGCCGCTGAGAGCATTATGGCTCTGAGTTCCTCGGATCGGATGTATTCGTTGGTGGTCAACCTCTTTGCAATAAGAGCCTTAGCATTTATGATAGTATAAGAAATCGCTTTTGAAGCATCTGATCGTTTTTTTTTTGCTTTTTTGGTAAACCAAACAATAAAACACCTTTCATAATGTTATTGGGAAAGTTGTTCAATCCCTTAACATTAAGAGCTAGAAAGGTCTTCAAATTGATATCGCAGGACAATCCGCAAAGGCATGTAACGTGTTGATTTATAATTTGCTACAGTCCTTGCAATGATTTTTAAAAATGATGCAATTGGAGGAAATCTGTAACTGGGCCGTAAATTTTTTACCATCGTGAATCCCTAACGTGGAACTCATAATTATTTTCCTCCATCATCGGGAAGCTCCAGTAAATCCATGTAAAAGTTTATTAATTTATTGACCTCCTCTTTGAGATTAGGAAGCTTCATCTTGAGATGCCAGGGACACGGTAACTTATGCATTTTAGCAGCTCTTTGAAGAGGGTATTTAAATCTCCCATCCTCACAGAAATCGAAGTTCATTATAGAACTAAAATCATAAGCGCCATGAGCTAGTGCTAAATCCTCTAGTATTTTCTTGTCATATAATTAAAATTCAACCAATTGGATGGGTTAGGGCCTTGTATGTTATTTAATTTTACATCCTTCAGCTGTAGTACAATAGATGGTTTCCATCGCCCTAATGGAACTACCGAAGTTTTTTATTCATTTACATATAGTCCAACCCAGTGGCAAATTTACTCAAAAAGGAAAAGAGTATTCGCTTAATCAACTGAGTTTCCGAGTTTGCCTCCACAAAAAGGGCATATTGTCAGCGTATAGATCCAAAAAATGCTTCTTTGTCCCAAGGTGTATCCCAAAGCCATTATATTTTGTCCTCAAATGCTAGACATGCCCCCTTAGCAGTAACAAACAAGAGAGGAGAAACAGAGCAGCTTTGTCTGAAACTTATCTCTTATCTGATGGAACCACTTTTCATTCGATTGATGGACACAAGAGACGTTCCATTAAAAAGAAGTGCGCTGATATGGTTAAAAAAATGACAAGGTAAATAATTGGTCTCAGGGTTTTAAATGAATTTATGGGAAATCGTGTCAAATGCGTTTTTTACATCGACTGCAATCAATGCGCCAAAAGTTTTCCTCGCTCTCACGGATTCAATGCAAACTTAAATATTTCTACAAATATCTGCAATTTGTCTTCCCTTAAGAAAGCCTTTTGTTCTGGTCACACCTTTTTGTTTAAAGTTGGTGTCAATTTGTCTTGCAAATTTTCGAGTTCCCTTATGACTTCAGAACAAAGGTATTTATTCCTCGTGAAATATTATTGCCAGTCAAATGACAGTCGTACCTTTTAGGAATGCGAAAAAACACAACAGTCAGGCCTTTCATTTGATATGACTTTCATTAATGCATGCCTGGTTTTCTATATTTTCCTCCCCTTACATTGAGCGAAATTGCTCGTCTCATTTCCAGATTTTAGTTTTGTGTACCGTCTTTATTGGAACTCTATCTATAATCTAAGTTCATCTGAACAAGCTTATGGTTTATCAAAGGGAAAGATATAATTGGAAAGGGGTTTAAAACAGAGATTGGTCTCACTATCTCTAAAGCATTTAACTGACAAGTTGATTATACATTCAATCACGAAGAAGCCGCCAGTTTATTGAGATTCGAAGTTCTTCGATTGCTTTCCTTTAGGAGGGGAGATGTAATGCGAAGGTTTGTTCCTTTTTCCGACGGACATTGATCTGGTGCACTCTTTCATAATATTTTTCATGTCCAAATGGGACTGAAGAGGCTTTTTAGGGGGTTCCGTATTAGTATACACGGACATACTCTCAGGCTTATTGTTTTCTGAAGAAGGGCAATTTAGTGTATTAGGTTGAACACATATAATCTGTTCATTACTCGAGTTATTTAGAACAATGGGACTAATCTCTTTCTCTGAGCATGGACTTCAACGACATTATTTGGGTTAATTGAGCGGGTGAGATCCTATATTGCTCAATAAAAGTGCCGTTCTTCTTTTGAAAGGGGCACTACCTTCAACACTCGTCATAGATTTTCCAAGTCTTTACCCTTGCATTCTTCCGAATCGATGGTTGCTTCAGGTTTTGAAGTCCTTATATGGAGACAACTGTTATTTCGTCTTCAATAACATCTTTTTGAGGTTATATGTCATTGTCATAAATTAAAGTTGTGTTTCACTCTCAAAGAGTCTGCAGAAGAGCTTTTTCGAATAGAAATGTTTTAACTTTCTCATTAGGACATTATTGTTTCATGTGGCAAAATTTAAAACATTTTTGGTATAGTGATTTAACGCCGCTAAATTTCACTTTTAGAGGAACAATTTGTGGGATTCAAGCAGGGTCTGTCAGAATTTTTACAATATAATCGCTGTCTCTCCACATTTCTTTGTAATGTACATAATTTTCTTCTGCTGTCTTGTCAGTAGGAATTTTTTTTCGGGTAATGACTTATAACATCAACCAACTGCTTCAAATATTCAAAGATGTTCTGTAAAGTTATCTTAATTATTCCCTTTCTGTCAAGTGTGATTCCCTCTAGACCTTTTAAACGAAAGGTTACTTCCTCCATAGAATTATCAATCTTCAAGCTTGACCTGCCTTAATCCTTAATCTTGGATTAGCATCAGCTAGTTCGAACTCTTTAAAGCCAAATTTCATTGATATATCATATATATTTATATGTTTTATATTATCACCTTCTCGTCATTATTTTTCACAAGAAGAACAAATATTATTATTATTATAATTGTTTTGCCTAAAAAAATTAATAATTAAATAATAATTAAAGTCACAGTTTAGATTACCGTGAACATCTTCTCTTTTAGAGCCATTCATTCCTTTTTCAAAGAGTTTGTATATAGATTTCGGGATAAACCCGAAGAAGAAGAAGTATTTTCCTCCGGAGGCTTATCAGAAGGCTCCAATATTTTTAAGTTCGACTGACATTCTCACTGTCCTAAATGTTTAGTAAACGATAATAGAATCTGATATTATATATATACTATTAATGGGTTAGATCCGGCTAGATGATTATATTTATGTATAATATCGATATTCTTCTATTAAAAATGTATTATTTATATAGCAAACAAGCCTCTAGGCATACTTTTATAAATAGTTTTCCTATATTATAAAGAAACAAACAAACGAACCAGGATTTTTTCTTATAAAAAGATTTATTAAAAATATAGATTGTAATATCAATTCGAATTGATTAAAATCTATCTTTTTTTGAAAATCAAACATCATTCATATAGATAAATAATGATCATATTTGTGCAATAGGCCTAATACGTGCCGCAACAAAAAGATGCATTCCGTTTGTATACATAAAATGCAATACAATGAACAAATCAATGTAATACATGCATATAGAGTACTCAGAGAAAAGTCATTTTGGGAATTGATATTAAGTTACACAATTCAAACAATTTACTTTAAGAATATGATTAATGTTGAAAGTAGGAAAAGGTTACAAAATAATATTCTAAATTCCATTAAAAACATTTATTTAAGGGATCTCTATCTGAAAAAGCTGCGTACGTGGATTGGTCAAGATCTAGATTGTTCCTAGATTAGGTAGTTATTGAGAAGACAACTCGGTAGTGTGAAAGTTTGGCATGGTTGTAAGGTAATAAATAAATGAATTTATTTTGCGCAAAAGTTTCGAATATTCAAATAGAACTCTTTTCAGCTATAAATAAATACATTAAAATGAAAATGGTGAGAATGGATAATATTATATTACTTGGTCAACATTTCCATTGAATTTTATTAAACATTCAAAGATGACAGACAAATAATGGAGCTTACGAGAACACTTATCCAGAAGAGACATAATTTAATTTCATAATTTGACAAGGCTGACCATACATAGAAGTATACACATTGTGAGACAGGGAAAGTCCATTGATCCATAATCTTTATATTAAGTCAACTTTTCAGCTATACATTGAGATGGCTTGCTGTTCAGTTTAGTTGTGGTATAAATAAATTTAGAAAGAATCACTTATGATAACTACGATGTACCATAAATAATGTTTCATTAAAGTTCCAAATCAAATGAAAAATGTGAAACAAAATAAATAAAAAAGTCAATTGATACTTGGAGAGATTGAGTGAGATCACAAAAGTAGAATAAATAGTCGGCAATCGCACGATTTATTTATATATCATTCTTGCCGCTGCAAACGGAGAATTTTCCATCATTCTTCATGATCTGGTAAACAAATCAACAATATACACACGTTTGTACCTTCCATGACACCTATTCTGGCCTCTTTGCTACAAAGGGATGGTATAAATATCAGTTTTGGGAGCCTAGCCTGGAAAACAATGACACACTCTGGACGTCCCTGGAGATAAGGGCTACAAAGAAAGCCACCCAAGTGAAGAATCTAATTGAACAGAACCCCCGAATGAGCACTCATGAGGTTACTTCCGAGGTTTCTCACATAACCGTCACCAGGAGCATCAAGGGTATCTTGGACTTATTATTGTCCTCAGTGGCCTCGCAAACTCTTAGAAGCCAACAAAAAACTTTGAGCGAAGGGCTGTCAGGACCTCTTGAAGCTGAGATCTAGACTGTTAGTCATGGTTCACATGGGAAGCGGCGGTGCCCGGTTCTCAGCAAATATTTTCCATCAAATCTTTAAATCATATACTGGTCACAATACAAACTATTTGTTATAAAGAATATCATGTTATCTACAAACTCTAAAATAAATTAACATATAAAATCGAAACATAAGACATTATTTAATTAAGAACGTAAGACTTGTAAAACGCCATCTGGAACATTCATTAAGCCTAATGAATGATCTCCCTATTTTTTTATGTCTAAAAGCTTAGGAAACATATGATTTTATGTATATATATATATATATAGGCGTTTTCCCTCCATGAAAAAAGATGCACATTGAGATAAAAATTTGTGAAAAATGGTGCATGAGCTCTTTCTCTAAGAATAAATAACTTAAAACAAAGAAAAAGCTTCTTCGAAGAAAGCAAAAGTCATTATGTATCAATCAATCACTCCAAAGCGTTAATTCAATTATAACTTGGTTCCTAAGCTTAGTGTAATTATATATAAAGCATGCATTGTCATCGATTATGCTAAAAGTAGTCAGGGTGAAAGAAAATTCTGTAAACTGTACTGTTTTTCTAAAATATAATTCCTTATTAAATATATTTGATATAATTATGCATGATACTGATAAAAAATACATTATAACATTCAAAATAATTTTTTAGGCTGTTAAAAAAATAATTTTCGTAGCATTATGCCTGTAAAATATAAATAGAAACGTCATTCAGTCTCTCAATATACTTCTGCGTTTGAGATTTGGATAATTTGGTAGAAAAGTTGTACACGAAAAATGTTTTATTCATATAACAGATATGTTGGTAAACTTAAGTTTGACTAAGTTGCCTTTATATATTTAATTTTGAGGTATAGTTGTCGATTCAATGACTATTTATTTCAGCAATAGTGTCGCAATTACCCACAATTACCTTATAGTTAATCGCTAAATTTAGACCATTGGTGGTTTATCTTCTTTATTGGCTCCATCTCATCGAAACTCTCTATCTTGTATCAACTATCTATTCTGGAACTAACCAAAATATATTAATTATTGAAATTGAATTAACTGATTAGTATTATATTTTCTGTTTTGTAAATATAACCGAATTTTTTATCCAATTCTATTTATTGTAGTTTGAAGACTAACACCCGAATCGGTGGCATAGTGCTTCTTAGAGATCTTAACAAAGCCGGTAAATAGAATAGATTATTTCCCCATAATTTACAATACTTTCAAAACATTTATCTTTTTTTGGATATATTCTGGCCTAAAAACAGTTTAAATATAAAGTTCTTGAATTGGTTATCTTATATCCTCATTTTGTCATAAATTAAGTAATGGGTTTTGATTTTAAATATTACCATTTAATTTATTACATACTTTTTATTATATTGTTATTAATAAAAAAGTATTATATTCATTCAAATAACTTTGAAAAGATAGTATACATTTTGTGGGGTTATGAGGTGATTCGAGGCGCTCCCTAGGATTTCATTTAATGTCTCAGGGATTAGTATGTGAAGATTTTTGTATGGACAGTTAGCCCGGACTCTAGACTGTGAGTAAATTACACAAATACTGGGCATTGCTCCCATTTGGAAAGACATTGGTGTTTTCATATCCGGAGTGCTTTCATGAGGAATCCTTCTTCTTTAATTCTCCCCTTCACGTCTGTCTACCTTTGGCGGGAGAGTCAATAAGTTTTCCTTCATTTTCTTCACTGCCTTTATAGGCAAATATTTATAAAGAGCTAAGGAATAATGTAGAGTATTCCCCTAAGATATATGATGATTAGCGCCTTAAAGTAGGAGAGTCTGGACGCTTGAGAGCTGAATCATACCATGGAGTTGACCAAAACTCATAACAAACAAATTTTATATCACAAGTTCATGATATGAAAGCTGTTTGTTATGAGTTTTAACTGTAATACAACAGAATCTTCGGATGAACAACAATCGCCTGTTCCTGCAATAATAATCTCCAACATTTAAATTCATTTTCCTCTAAAATCTAACAAAGTCCATGAAGTAAACAGGGATTATTCTACTGAATTTAGGACTACCACCCCTCAGACAATCACTCCCCGGACTAGCATCCCCCGACAATCACCCAGGCTTTTACCCCCCGTTACTAATATTCTTATCTTTTAAAGTCCACTGATGAAGTTAACTATGTTTTCTTTATGAAAATAATTGTATTAGTGTTTGAAACCTATGTTCCTAATATCAGCCATATGTTTCATATGACTGGTATCAAGAACATAGGTTTTAAGCACTAATGCAATTTTGTCATAAATAAAAAACATAGTTAACTTCATCAGTGGACTTTAAGACATAAGAAATATTAAAACGGGGGTAAATGGCCCGGGGGTAAATGCCTGATGGGTGATGCTAGACTTTAAGAGATAAGAAATATTAGAAACGGGGGGTAAATGGCACGGCGGTAATTGTTGAGGGATGCTAGTCCGGGGGGTGATTGTCTGGGGTGGTAGTGGTAGTCCTATTACGGATTCTAATATAACATCAGTTCAGGCCCCTGTTACAGCTACCACTACTCCAATTGTTACGGTGAGGACTTTTGGGAATAAAAATCCGGATAATAATATAGAAAATAGTTTTTTGTAACTAATGCATCTCAAGTAGCCGCATATACACCTCAAACTGCAAAAACAATTCCCCAAAATAATCGTTCTCACCTTGACACGAAAGCTAACTTATTGGACTTGATCTCATTTGATAAAAAGAGTAAGATCTTTCACAGGTCCATCATTCGATAACAGGACTAATCTGACGAAAAGAAGATTACAGATTTGTTCGTAGACAAGTTTTCAATCAAAATCAAGGCCAATAGGGGTATCAAAAAGCCATATCACTCAATACAAGGGATGCTACAGACTACAGAGACATGCTCTATAAACTCAATCTCTGAGAGGGAATAAATCCCGATATTGTTTGCCTGCAACATGTAAAATGTGGTGAGTCATCTACATGTCCTCCGAACTGGTTGATAGGCAATCCTGGACGCTTCAAAACTGTCTCTACGGCAAAGTATTCAAATCGGAGTATTTATTTTGAAAAGTATAAAGACAGCGAAATGTCTGAAAGAGATATCTGGAACAAAATTTAAATCTCAGCAAACTGGATAACACTTATATTTTTATAGGAGACTCATTCATACAACAATCGACATGTTAAAGCTTGTGGATATAATGGATTGATCGTCCACTGGTTGTTTTTCGTGGTATAGAAGAAAGTATAGATCAAGGATTGATCCAGCCTTACCTACTCATAGTAAAATTGGAATGATCAAGAATGCCGCTTATAAATCGGAACCTTTCTCAGATTAGAACAACGTTATAATATAAGCTTCTTCGTGAAATTCTTCAGTATTTTATAGTATCTACAGCATCGGGGGTCAGGAAGAAGAAGTCGGTTCACAGGATGTGTTCATTTATTTTATAATTATATATTTTTGTTTCTTCAACTGCCTACGCCGATGAAACTGGATCTCAATACTCATATTTTGCCCCTGCTGAGGGAGGTAGAATACCTGCTACCCGAAGCTCATGTGTCCCCTTATTTATCTTGTCTATATTATTATTGTATATATATTAAGTTTAATAAAGTATGAATCACACACAAGAAAAGCATTTTCTCTCATATACACTGTTGACACGAAATGAGGGTTTTTATAAGAACAATTCAATAATCCACGACATATTATTTTTAAAGAAAAAATTAAAACATCGAATGAGCGACAAAACGAATAATAAAAAAACATTATTAGTTCTTCTTCTATTCCCCATCCCTTCCTGTCTGAATCGACATATATATCAATTGCCTGTAGCATATCAAAGGTCGAGGAGGTTGAAATGAGAAATAAAGTATATCTGGGATATTTGAACATATATCAATTATTGAACAGTGTCCATCTCCTGTCGTCAATACAGTATTTGAGAGTGGAAAACTATGAAATACCTCAAAGGATAGTCTACAATATATCCATGATAAATTCAATATATTGTGAGTTTACAAAGAAAGAACCTCCCAAAACGAAAAAAAAAAAGTCATGTTCCGGAGGAAATACAATTTTCACAAAAGAATTGAATATAAGGTATATTTGTCCGAAGCACAACAAAAAAAAATCTGGTCCAAATGGTATAGTTGGTACATATATGCTCAATATCTGGAGGAAGTTGTTGCTTTTCATTTGAAAGTGAGTAAGTCAATGGAAATGCACATGGAACCTCTTACTAAAAGTAGAATGTCTATAATTTCAAAGAAAAAGGATGGGTTAGACTTTATTCACTCTGATTGTAAAAGAAAACGGACAATTTCAGCTACTTAAGAGAGTAAAAATCGTTTAATAATTTGGCAAAATACGAGGAAAATTCCAGCTTACCTATCAAAAAGGCTAAAACAACGAAACTATCCCTAGGAAAATGGAACCTTAAAAAAATGTAACTACTAAATGAACCAAGTGGGCATTCTTAGAATCACCTTTGAATATAAATGAATAAAAAATCATCTCTCAAAATACTAAATCAAAAGCCTTACAGTTAAAGAATAGTGACCTACATAATTTAAAAGTTGTTTCTTTTATGCCATACAAGGCGTTAGCACATCCATTAATGCCGAAAAAGTTATGCTCGGGAAGAAAATGGCTTAGAGCCTTATTTCACCGCAATTACCTTCCATCTGTTCAGAGAACCAAACGTTTTTCTCAATTTCTCTATCGAGATGTATTATACTAAAGATGTATATAATAATCTCTAATGATATTATAAGGAATCCATCCATCGAATAAACAAGATCTGTAGCTTATGACGATATATACTGGTGTTTGATGTAAGGCTCAGACATAACTAATCAAATGATTAGTTAATTTCACAACTCTCTCTGATCTGGGGTATATGTATGTACGTGTATGGAAACTTCGCGCTATTTACGACACCAATAATACCGTAGTTGTCATAAAACAAAATGCTCAAATCGAACGTTTCGAAATCTAACTCAACCAGTAAGATTATATATCAATATATAATTCTTACTGTTCATGATCTCAGCAAAGAAAACCTATTTTCGGATGGGAGATTTATGTATTTTATGACAAGGACTCTTTTCACATCTCCTTAATCCCTTGGCGCTTAAGGATGTCTCCTCCATCACATCAAAGAAAGGTAGAAAAAATAAGTGATAAATATGTGAAAATACTTGGACTCCATTTGATTTGGAAGAATTGGATTCGTCGTATCTTAACAAGGTATCCACAATGGAAGAAAATTAAAACTCTTGCTGATGATTTCAGCGGTTCTTCTATCTTTTGCAATGCCGTTTAAAGATTGATTCAATTCAATCATTCATTTATTTGTTGAAAGCTCCGCAGTGAAAATTCTTAAGCATTTCATATTGTTCAAACTATCTACCCTCCAAAATGAATCCTCAAATGCTTGAAAACGCATAGTAATTTTCAGCCTTGGGGGAAAACCTCAAGTGGTATGAGACTAAGGCCTTGACATTCAGTACTTTCACTCGAAGGCGCTGATTTATCAAAAAAGCTGACTTCATACAAACCCCTGCATCCTTACGAGAAGCATATTTGATTTAAAACTGCAAGATATACGGCATTATTATTAAAAATCCCCTCGCCAGAAAAAGAAAGAACGTGGTCGTCCCCGGAAGGATCATCAAAGCCTCAATGTCCATACTAAGACCCATAAAAATAATTCAAAAATATTTAATAATTTTTTTTTTTGAATAATTCTATTTTTTAGTCAAATAAATTATGTTTAGCTTTAAAACTATTTGATGGTTGTTTATCATAATTATTGTTTTAAATTGATAGTTTTTACCTGATTGGTGTGCTATTTTATTGCATGTGTTCTACCTCAGGACAAAAAATAATAAACTATAATCGTCAATTTTGTTTTGATTACGCATTTGCTTTGGGTTTGATGCAATTTTATTTTCTGCATTTTAAACGAACAGGATTTAAAAAAAATATTTTACATTTTATTGTAATGTTCACATTTGATTACTTTCAATAACAATATATTATTGTAATCTTAAGTAATAAAATGGGAGCAGAGCAAAATTTCCTTGCCGTTATCAACTAATTTACTTGATATAATGCAAGACTTATGCACTCTTTTCATTAATTATGACTATTGTTAAACAATTACAATATAATGAACATAAACTAACAGTGCTTTAAACAACTATTGTTGGATAAAATATGTTAACAATAAAAATGAGATATGGCTACCAATTAGTGTTGTGTCGGTCCTTATCTAGGACCGAGGACTACAGTCCAGTCCTTTTTGTCACTCCTTAATTTTTTTTGTTAATTCATGTTTTCAAAGTAACATCTTGAATGAGCTGATGACAAATATAATTTTTTAAATTATGCATTAATTAATAGTAAATATTGATTATTATTATTAAACAATAAGTCGTCGATGTTTAATGACAATACCTAAAAATTAGCAAATCGCGTTTGACTCGAAAGGCTTGTGAAATATAATTTTTTTATTATTAACATTAAATGAGATAGGGCCGCGATCATATAATAAAAAAGCCTATTTTCTGATAAAAAAATGTTTCCTAATTATCCAATATAAGTATTATTAACCCTTTATGTTGCTATTGAACGAAAGCCAAGTTATAATAAAAATATACATATAATATTACAAGTTAAAACGAATGAAATAATACTCTTTCAACATTTTATGGAAAATTTAAGGACGGACAAAAGACAATTTTAATGAACGATGGTCCAAAGGACCGATCCCAAGGATTGACGGTCCTAAGGATCGAAAGTACCGTCCCTAAGACTGTACTGGACTGTACCGAATAAATTGGGACCGACATAACTCTACTAAAATATGTGCTAGTATAAGTTATAATGAATCAGTAAAGAAGATTGTCAAAGGCTGTATGTATGGTTGTTTGAAAGCTTTATCTTTTTTGATACATATTCGCCTTTGTATTTTATGTACTATGTTCGTTTTTTTTTTAGTTTTCTCTCTGTATTATTTAAATAGGGATAAATGAAATATATATGTGATTAAAAATAATACCTAAGACTATCCTATAATGTAGTGTCCACTTAATTAGACGATATGATTCTCACTACGTCAAACCTTATCCATTTATATTTATTTATTGTATTGTTTTCAATAAGCTAGTTAGTTTAAATGATACTTTTATGACAAGACCATTTCTGTTTTAATTCGTTACAATTGTATTTCATCAATTTTTCTAATATTTATATATATGTAATTCAGCCAGAGATTATTATAAATCGAATTACGTCAGATATAAGAAAAAACTTATCCTATTTTTTTGGCCTATATTGTTCGATAGAATTACATCCGACAGGATATAAATAAACATTTTAGCATAAAATTAGTCAATCGAACCTAAGATCTTATCAATGAGGTAGACCAAAAATGACCATCCCCTCTCGGGAGTATTCGAACCTGCGCCCCCAACATTGAGAGTTTGACACGCCTAACACACACGGCTATCGCACTCCCTATTTTTTATATTTATCGCAAGACCTTTAGTCAACTATTTAAGAGTACCAATTATCACAAACATTATAAGAGTATATTCATCCATAACTGACGGTATTAGCTATTTGAGTGAATCTAAATAATGTTCAATGATTGTAAAAAGAAGTGTATGTATATCTGTTGAAGCGTGCGAACGTGTTTGTCTTGTGCTCCAATAATAACTCTGTTGATTAGTGTGTGATTGGACTCTACGTTGTTGTACTGCTGGATATAGGAAACTTACCCCGATTTTCTTCGACGATCGTCGGAAGAGTCGAACATCATTGTCCCGGGATAGGAATCCATCCGTGATCTCCTGTCTATAGGAGGAGTATTCGTATTTTTTAATATATAGTGTTGTTTTTATTTCTTCTTTGCGCCCCCTCCACAGTGGGCTGGGGCATGGAAATACCTAAATAAGATCTTCTCAGACCCTTACAAATAAAGTTTTCTTAAAACTAGAGAAAAAATCCAATTCAACAAAAAAAAATTTAACTCAAACGCTCCATTCCTTTAAAATGGTGAACATTGAAGATCGGCCAATTTTCAATTTCTTGATAAGTTAAAATTGTTGTTTGGTCCACGACTGCATTAACCCACCCATCCAAAGAGCTTAAAAAATGATGAAAACATGTCCATTAGTGCTCATTTTTCACAGTAACCTGAAAGTCCTTAAGCTTACTGTTTTCAATCCAATATTTCATTGGGTATGTCCAATTTCATCAGAATTAACTTTTTTCTCGAAATTTCAGCTCTAAAAAATCACAGTTTTTTATGCCAACATCCTGCACAAGATGGTAAAAATCTTAAAATGCCACAAGCCAGATTTCCTCCAGGCCACATTTTCTGAAAATATAGACATTTACCTTTAATACCCTGTACTAAGAATCTGGCTTGTGGCAATTCACAACTAGAGGCATATATACACTCAGAGAGTGCAAACCTCCGCCGTCACGGGGTCCTTATGAGCCTTCTGAGGCGGATTTTTCACGACTGGGGAGGCGTAGAGGGACGGGGAAGGTTTCCCCTGATACGGAAATTCCGAGAGGAAGACGCTCCCCGGCACCCAATTTCACATCACAGCGACATCTATTGACAGAGTAGGCTAACTTGAAAAAATTTAGTAGTATTTAGCTCATTTGGCGTCTTAATTCTGCACTCAGAGATACCAAAATTTTTTTCTGGCTTTTGGCATTTCCAACAACTCCACAAAAATTCATCCAATCCGTTCAGTACTTTTTGAGTTATCTTGCTGACAAACTAACAAACCAACAAACGCCTGGTGAAAACAATACCTCCTTCGGCGGAGGTAATAAATGGAAATCCAAAATGCAGTCAGATTCAACCAAATCAACCCTTTCCTGCTATTCAACAAATATTATTTTTTTAGCTTTGATTCTATACTATCCCTGTCTACGGACGCTGAGCAATGATGATGCTTTGTTTGAGAGGCTTTGTTGCTAACTTTCTTTATTTTTTCTAATTAGTTGAAAAATTGTAATAAATTGTAGTAATTGTAATCACTCTTTAATACGCTTCCAACGAGCCTCAACCATGACCAGGGGATCATTTAAAGCCAAGATATACCAGAAAATGTGTTTTGGGCACAATGCCAATATATGGTTATTTGGACCTAACGCCCAAAATTTAAAATTTTTGAAAAATTTCTTTAGAACTGTAATCACCTCATTAATACGCTTCCAACAGTCCTCAACCATGATCAGGGGATCATTTAAAGCCAAGATATACCAGAATGTGTTTTTGGCCCATATGCCCAATATGCTATTTGGACCCAGAACCCCTACAATTGGAAATTTTTGAAAATCCTTTAGAACTGTAATCACTCATTAATACGCTTCCAACAAGCCCTCAACCATGATCAGGGAATCACATGGTTTTTAGATTCGGAAGATTTTAAAACGATTTTAGAGCGAAATTTAAAAAAATCTATAATCCGCATGTTTCTTGTCCAAAAACTAGCTTTATTTTTATTAAGGTTGTACGTGATACACCTTGTCTTTTTTGAAAGGAAAAGGGAAATGGAAAGGCACCTTCAGGAAAAAATAGAAAAATAGCCAATAGTGGTTCTCTCTTTGTCCAAATCTAGCTACGGAAGCCCAAATATGTTTCGTATTTCAGAAATCGCAGAGGAGAAAATGGCAAAAAAGTTAGGTTGGATCTAGTGCTGCAAAAAAAATTAGGCAAACTATTATGACAAAGAAATATATGCACAAAAAGTTACAAAAATTATTGTTGGAAAAGATACAATAACAGACTCACAGTCTATTTTAAATATTTTCCGTAACCAATTTCAAGAAGAGTTTGGTGGAACTAGGGAAAATTTCCCACGAGCAAAAAAAAATAATAAGAAAAAGCACTGTTTACTCACATGAAATTATTTCAGACTATTTACACAAAAAAAATCAAAAAATGATAAATCTTCTGGTCCGGACTGTATAAAAGGAAAAGTGTTATACTTTGTGTCTTGAAGAGGTCATACCTTACCTACTAAGCTTCGGATCATATATGGAAAGGAAAGGAAGGCTTCCCTCATCTTTAACATTGGACGGATATCCCTTATTCCAAAAAAGTAAATGGAACTAAAATTAATTATTGGAGACCATTAACGATTTTAAATGAATCTTACAGAATTTTAGCTGGCGTTTTATCTAGACAAATAGAACCAATTTTAAACAAAAGGGGGACCAGAACAAAAAGGTTTTCTAAGGGAAGAACATTGCGAACATTTCTCGAAATATTCAAGCATGCATGAATCCGTGAGAGAGAGGAAACTTTTGGGGCATTGATTGCAGTCGATTTAAAAAAATCATTTGACACGATTTCTCATACATTCATTTTAAAAGCTATTAAAATAGTTACCTCGTCGTTTTTTAACCCTATACGACTCACTTCTCTTTAATGGTACGTCTGTTGTGTCCATAAATGGAATACATAGTGAGTCCATCAGATTAAGGAGAAGTTGCAAAACAAGGCTGCTTGTTTCACCTCTTTTGTTTGTTACTGGAATGGATGTCATGTCTAGTATTTTACAACGAAAAATATAATGGTTTTGGGATAAGACTTGGAACCAAAAAAACATATATGGATCTATACGCGGACGATTTGACCCTTTTTGTAGAAGCCTACTTAGAAGCTCAGTTGACTAAGAGAATTGGTATACTCTTCTCCTTTTTGAAAAAAATGCTGTTAGGTCTGGTTATATGTAAATGAAGAAAAACTTCAATTGTTCCCTTAGGCTATGGAAACCATCTAGTTCTGCTAATGTCGGAGGGGTCAAATGAAAGACAGAGCTAATATATTGGGGATAGAATGGACCTCACACGGACCCGCCCTTCCAATTGGTTGATTTAAGCCATATGGCAAGGAAATACTGTTTGGAATGGAGGTCTCGCAATATTCTCGAGAGAATCAATATGTATAATAATATGCTTGTCTCTCGGGTAATTTATGTGGCTACTGCAGTTCCTTCTGTAGCAGAAAGGCCATAGGCAGAAAAGGAGGTCTGGTAGGGATTTTGTTTCCATGGTAGATATATCTCCGCAGTTAAAAGGCCTCGAAAGCAGTTAGGAGGAGAGATTTCACTCCTGGGAAATATTCTTCCAAAGATATATAGTAAAATTCTTCTGGATCTCAACCAAAATCCTTTTTTGGAGTGGAGGAACTATATAACCCATTCTTCAATATATATTTTGCTCATGCTTGGATCGTTACTTTCCCACCGGACTATAAAGGAGAAGTCCTATAATGGTCTGCAGTTCAAAGAGTTTTGTGGTCAGGGAATCCCATTTACGACTACAATAGTACAATTGATTTTAGTCCGAAACCGCCATAAGAGTCATTTAAAAAAATCTCCCTTGTCTTGAAGAACTTGAGTTTCTTGCTCTTTCTGAAAATTGCATACTGTGCACGACCTAAAGCCAAAGTCCGTATTCGATATGGGAGGTTATTTTTTTCTCTGAGAAGAACACCTAAAAGTACTTACCACTCTTGCCATGGTATTTGAAATTCAAAGATAGGGATATAAACAAAGAGGTTGCAAATAACCTCTATGAAAGTTTTTGCGACTCCTAAACCTTTCTTCTATTTGGAAGAATCGAATAATGCGTTCGACTTTGGGACATTTTTATGATAAGACTTTTACTGTTCAATTTCAGATCTTCAATGACCTATCTTTTACAACCACCATT
Organism: Caligus rogercresseyi; assembly: GCA_013387185.1. Lineage (NCBI taxonomy): Eukaryota > Metazoa > Arthropoda > Copepoda > Siphonostomatoida > Caligidae > Caligus > Caligus rogercresseyi. The sequence goes on from CP045899.1 coordinate 9,367,915, forward strand.
GTAAAGATTGCGGTGAGCTCTACCCCGAAACTCTACACACCTCTTCGACGTCCGTTTCTAAGTATTGTAAGGAATTCTTACAATTAAACATAAAAGCCGCGTCTACCACCGATTTAAGGGCAACAATGCTGTTCGGAGTCGATACCGACTAAAAATATCGAAGCTGACGAAGTCAAATCCACAAATATTACTCTTCGAGGTATAAAAGCGTACATCGCCAGAGCATTAACGGATGGGACTCAATTAGAAACGTCAAACATCCGAGCAATAATGATAGCTACATTAGCGAGATATTCGACATTCTCAGTCAAGATTCCGAAGATATTTGGACAGGAATGGGACTTCGCGGGAAATCTTATGAAATTTTTTTTCCCTTCCAGTTCCGTGCGACATATGAAAACATTAAACTTTTATATACAACAGTATGATAAATTCACCCCAAGAAACTCTTAAACCTCTTTTTACAAAATTGTTTTTATATGTTAGATAATTGTTTTACTTTTTTAGTCCACCCTGACATGAGTTTTTTTAAATGGGGTCTGCTTTTTAACCATTCAATCTCTTTGGGTTTTTTTAAAAGTAAGAGAGTAAAGAATATTTTGAGACTTATTAGAAAGACTGTTTTATATTTGTATATGTATGTACATTATTCTTAATTTTTTTTAAACATTAGTGTGCAAAACCATTTCCTTGAGTTAATTTTCCCCTAGTGAAATTTTAAAGAAAGTTGTTTATCCACCCTTTGTCGCAAATTATATGATAATGTATCGTTGTTCTTTTTATAATTGAGTTGATAGGTCTTTAAGGGACATTTAATTTTAACTACATGTTAATTTATTTTTTTCATAATACAATTTGTCCTTTGAACGTTTATAATAATTTATATATAACTATGTATATAATTTATGAAAAAAATAAAGACATTGCTTTTGAGGGGAAAAAAGCTTTACCCTTGAAGCCTAAGAAACTAAAATCAGTAAGGGAGCACGTTATGCTCATGTCATAAGTTTGTTCAATGTTGAAGTCGCAGCTCATGAATAATGAGCCAACCACATGAAAAAGTTTATAAGGTCCAGTGAGTAATTGCATACTTCAATGCTATTCATATCCTCATAGATATGACTATATCCATTCATAGAGAACAAAATCATTTTCAATTTAATTGCGTTTATTATTATTATTATTATCAAATTATTTTTAAAAATCGAATTACTATCGAAAATTATAATTGCTACAAAATAAGGCCAACAATAAGGTTTCGAGCAATTTGAAATCCAATATTTTAATATATCTATTTATTTT
>CP045899.1:9369316-9396471 GCA_013387185.1 Caligus rogercresseyi
ATTTTGCAGGAAGCTAATCTCCAGATATCACATTTTGATATCCAAATAAAGCATTTGCCTGTGAATTATCATTTCGTAGTTTCCAAAGAAATATTTAATACGAAATAATTATTTCACTACCCAAAAATTCCTTCCGAAATACATTGCAAGCAATGTTTCAACTATTTTGTGTACTTTAGAGCCTCTATTTTCCCCTATTTGATAGATGTAAGAATTTAATGTATGATTGTATGTTCGTGTCAAATTATTCGTTACTGCGTTGGATCTAATATTTCAGTTAAATGACGATTTGTGGAATCTGACTACATAGGAAGCGAAAATACTTTCCTTATGTTTATACTTATCAAAAACACAAAATGATACAAGAAAATCTAGCACTGGTTGGTATAATCAATCAAATACTAATTGGTAATTACGTTTCTGATGTTGTTGATAGTTAGAGAGAAAATTAAATAACAATTTCTACAACTATCTAACGAACTAAAGTATAAAACTACGCCAATTCGTAACTGTTTATTTTTGGCAAAAATCACACTTTACTTTAAGTCAGATGATTAAAAGTGTGACTGCATTTTGTTTCTGCCTACTTATAGTATTTGAAAATACATTAATTACTTAAACAAAATATATTTCCATGGATTCGTACCAGCTATACATCAATGTTGGTGACGGCAACATAATAGTCTGGCTAATAATCTATCGGAATACCATGGGAACTCATGTATGCAAAAAAAATATAATATAATCGGAGGGAGCTTTCTAAATAAAGATTATAGTTTTCTTTACTTATGTAATGATCTGATGTTTGTTTGCAGTACAGTCAGGAGTATTAATACCTTAGGAAGCTAAGTTTCTTTCAAAACTAATTTTGTTTGGTTGAAACTGGTGTTCACGGTCCATTGAAAAATAATATTAGTAATACCATACCTTACGCCTTTGCTAGTTGAAATTATAAAGAATACACATATTTTAAATAATCAATGCTTATTAAATGAAAAATTGAATGTGTTATATGAGTCACAAGAGTATTTCGATAATACTTTCTTTAATAATTATGTTAGTTGCAAGGAAGAAGTTTTTGACTTGAAACATTGGTTTACAACCTAAATGTTCTCGGAAAATAACAAATAAACATTGTTTTTCCTCAACTTCTAATAATAATGTTTATACAGAAACCACTTAGCGATTATACATTATGTCAATAAAGGCAAGCTATATAGTCCCATTGGAAACGAGTAAGATGGGACTTGCCGTGTAAATGAGATCCATCAATTACAATCATTCATCATTATACTCTATTATGGATCATTTATCTCGTAAATATAATATGAGATGAATCTACTTCTTGTTTGAGATAATAAGAAAACCTTAGATTGATATAATACGGCGTAGATTAGAGTGAGTCGCTTATAATGTCCTCCCAAATGTTTCACCTTCGAAGCTGGTTCAAGATAAAATCTCAAAAGAATGATTTGACGTTTGATTAACGATGTTTAAGGGGGTAAATACATTTTGTTTAGAGGACATGCAATTGATGGGCACTTCTTAGAGTCGGACACCCATTAAAAAATACACACCAAACACTTTTTATATCGCTAATAATGCCTATGAGGAATCGGCCAATAGGTCCTCCTCGTTTCTGCCTCTTACAAATGCGACATATTGGATAAACAACAACTGCAAAACCAATGGGTCATCACGTTATGTCTTATGCAACTATTTGGTGTTGCAAATGTATTCAAAAGATGTCAAAAAATGTCCGTGTCAAAGAAGTTTCCATTTATAAAGTGTCTGTCTAATCGATCAATTTTATATAAGTTCAATACATAACCTATGAAGCTATGAAGAAAATGTTTCATGATTAATGAACTACATGTTGATGAAGCTCTTCAAACTTACCCAGCTTTTTTCTGACCTAACTTTTAATATCTATTCATAGCCTAAATGCAATAACAAAATAAATTTCATATCATTAAGAACCAATGTCCTATTTGAAAAATGTGTCAATTAGAAAGAGTCTTTAATTCACGACCCAATTGATTACAATTTTATTGACCCTTAAGTCTTTTTTTTGTTAGCTCTCAATGAATGCTTAACAAATTTGGTTAAATACATACATAAACATTATATTCAAAAATTAGTTCTTTGTTAGAAAAAACAAACTAAATGATAACAAACATTGCAGAAACTTAACGTGACAACATATGAAGAACACATTGATAAAATTAATGTTTAAAAATCGTTTAAAATACGGATAGACTTTAAAGTTCGAATAAAGCAGTACCATTTAAATGTTTCAAAATTCTGTTGACGGTTTTACAATAGTGTTATAGAAGCTGAAGGATAACATTTTATTAGATCCAAAGCGTCGGTGGCAGTTGTGACCAATGCATATGTTTTATATTAGTCCATACACAAAAATATCCGTTGCCATTATAATTATATTAAAGGATCAAAGAAAAAATCGGACCTAAGATCAAAAGGATAATTATAATGGGGAAAGGATACACATTAATTACCTTTATGACAAGCATAAACAAGTTTTTTTTTACAATTTATTTTATTGTACATATTTTAAATGCAATTTGACCTTCACGCATTCAATACCCAAAGCGCCTTTTTAAAACTTTACCTTTTGAACTTCGAATCTATGTTCCTTCCCTCCTCAATGATTCCCTCCGCCGAAGGAGGTATTGTTTTCACTGGCGTTGGTTTGTTTGTCAGCAGGATAACTCAAAAAGAACGGAACGGATTCGGATGAAACTTTGGGGAGTTGTTGGAAATGCCAAAGAAACAAGTGATTAAATTTTGGTATCTCTGAGTGCATAATTAAGATGCAAAATGAGCTAAATACTAATAAATATTTCAAGTTAGCCTACTCTGCCAATAGATGTCGCTGTGCTGTGAAATTGGGTGCCGGAGCGTCTTCCTCTCGGAATTTCTGTCGAGGGGAACCCTCCCCCGTCCCTCTACGCCGGCCCAGTCGTGAAAAATCCGCCTCGGAAGGCTCATAAGGACCCTGTGACGGCGGAGTTTGCACTCTCTGAGTGTATATGTACATTAGGGTTTCTTATTTTTCAAATGTTTGAAATGTTAGCCATTGAGTGGATTTTCTGTTTCTTGTGATAAAAGAAGACGACATACAAAGTTTGAACAAAATCGGTCAACATTACGAGGTCGCGCAAAGAGGTCAAAGTTTTAAAAATTTAGTAAAAATATAGTTTCCCGCCAATTTCTTCAAAATGGTGGACGTTACAGACTTCAATAATAATTATTAATTTAAAGGAAATCTAATTTACTACCAGACGTATGTTTGATGTTTTTTAATAAAACAAAGTTTTCAGTAAAAACAAAGCAAGAAAGGAGTGAGTATTGTTAGCTTATTTCATAGCTTTTTTGTATCAATTAACTTCACTCGCCTGTAGAAGATGACTTGTTCGCTTCAGAGTAAAATAGTACTTTTAAGTTTAGTAAAACTTTAGATGATAAATCCAAAAATGACCTTGGTTGCATTCTATCAGTTCAGAATTCAGTACAATCTGAGTTTACATCATATGATTCAGAGCCTGTATTGACCTATAAGAAATCGATTATGAAAAAAATAAATAATAATTTGTTTCTTAGATTTGCGTCAAGGTATCCTCTCAAAATTTTACTTTGTCTCTGACGCATACATAATCCATTATATGCGTCATTTTGTACGCAAAATAGGCTTTTTTAAGGTACATATAACTCTCTACTTATTAAACTCACATGATTTAGTATACCAAAATATTAAAGCTGGTTAACCAAGCTTTCATTTGATATGTTTGGTGTTCTAAAAATCGCCATACTTTAAGAGATATAAGCAAATACGTACTGTCCCCCAAAAATTGATCTTTTGATATGAGAATATACGATTACCATTTGGTAACGGCAGTTAGTGTTGCCTGGATAGCAAGAAAAAAGAAGGGAGAGAAGGGAGGAAAAATACCCCCTCCCTTCTCTTTCTCTTTCTATCCAGGTAACACTAACACTATTACCAGATGGTAATCGTATATTCTCATATCAAAAGACATTTTTGGGGGACAGTACGTATTTGCTTATATCTCTTAAAGTATAGCGATTTTTAGAACACCAAACATATCAAATGAAAGCTTGGTTAACCAGCTTTAATATTTTGGTATACTAAATCATGTGAGTTTAATAAATAGAGAGTTATATGTACATTAAAAAAGCCTATTTTGCGTACAAAATGACGCATATAATGGATTATGTATGCGTCAGAGACAAAGTAAAATTTTGAGAGGATACCTTGACGCAAATCTAAGAAACAATTATTATTTATTTTTTTCATAATCGATTTCTTATAGGTCAATACAGGCTCTGAATCATATGATGTAAACTCAGATTGTACTGAATTCTGAACTGATAGAATGTAACCAAGGTCATTTTTGGATTTATCATCTAAAGTTTTACTAAACTTAAAAGTACTATTTTACTCTGAAGCGAACAAGTCATCTTCTACAGGCGAGTGAAGTTAATTGATACAAAAAAGCTATGAAATAAGCTAACAATACTCACTCCCTTTCTTGCTTTGTTTTTACTGAAAACTTTGTTTTATTAAAAAACATCAAACATACGTCTGGTAGTAAATTAGATTTCCTTTAAATTAATAATTATTATTGAAGTCTGTAACGCCCACCATTTTGAAGAAATGGCGGGAAAACTATATTTTTACTAAATTTTTAAAACTTTGACCTCTTTGCGCGACCTTGTAATGTTGACCGATTTTGTTCAAACTTTGTATGTCGTCTTCTTTTATCACCAAGAAACAGAAAATCCACTCAATGGCTAACATTTCAAACATTTGAAAAATAAGAACAACCCTAATGTACATGCCTCTAGTTCAGTATATTTTCAATAAGTAATGTCGTGCATTTAAAAAATACATTTATATTTGAACAACTCCATCGATAATAACCCCATATACATTCCTCTATAAAAATAAGGAATGTATGAATAAGCCTAGCACCCCTTTCGGAGGGTTTACTGTAATTTCATTGCGCGTACATCTTTGTAGATTAGGTCTACAAAGTAAAAAAATAAAAAGCGTGGAAAATGCTTCACCACCGAAATACTACACGACAAAAATACCCACGAGGAAAAAAAAGAACGAGGGAATTGACCAGCTTTAAAAGAGCAAGTGAGGTAAATACCCACGACAAAAGAACGGTTATAAAAAGGTCCACGACGAATTACGCGTGATAAAATTACTGGACACCCTTTCGGAGATACTGTGTAAGTAATATTTATGACAGAGAATAATAACGAATCTTAATGATTTAGTTTGTCCTTTTCAACGTATGATAAGAGGAAGTATACATAATAAAATGAAAAGTGTAAATAAATAAATAAAAGCATCAATCATGCTTATTACTTGTTGTATTGAGTAACACTTTTTTTAAAGAATAGAAAGTCATGAAACCTCACTCTTTAATTGTCAATTGGGGTTAAAAACAGCAAACACGGATAAAGTATTTTGTAATGTTGCCTACTTGTTTTGATAGAATTGTATCCATGTATTTATGATTGAGCTTTATAGCGCTAAAATGGTTCTAGCGAACCGGGGATCTTTTCAATGAGATAAACCAAAATCAGTGATCGAACCAGCGCCCTTTTCATTGAGTGTGGAACACGCTTCCATAAGCTAACACTCCCACTTAGGTTTGTTGATTACTCATATTCGTAAATAGATGCAAACCATTAGCTTGAATAAATTGGTCGGATAACTCATTTTAAAATGTGCTTACTTTCAAAACAACAGTTCCCTCCATATCTAGCCAAGGTTAAAATGAGCATCATTAACCCAAATGAAGCGTTATTATTTTTTCCTTGCTTGCTTTTTGTAAAGCAAATTAAAGAAGGATGTAGTATACCCACGTAATTAGGATAATTGCTAGAGATTTATTTCTCCATATTTTAGGACGCATTATACTCTAATGTTCTCTATAATTTACCTCTCACAATAACTTGATTTTTATGGCCTTATAGTCTTATGGGTATATAGTTTATTTACATTTCGAGCTAAAAAAGGAATAAATATAGCTTACATAGTTCATATTTTAGTTTTATAATTAAATTTGTATAGCTAGGTCACAATAATTGGGCGCAAAAATATGTTTTTTAACTATTAATTAAAACAGATTTTTTTTTGTACCTTCGTACAACATTTATTCTTGAATATTACCAAACATAAAAAAAAACTTAATCATTACACGTACAAACATAAAATTTTACACAACTAATATTAGACAAAACAAAATCAACATCATCAACAATTATATTTACTAATAAATTAAAACAGTAATTTATTTTAGTTTAAACATTTCAAAAACATTCCAAGCTGTTACTGGATAGCTTTAAATAGTTGTACATATGTTAACATATTTAGATGTATATTAGAACATTTATTGCTAGGTCACAATAATGAGGTAGAAAATATGCTTTTTAAAGCTGTTCGTTATTTTAATTTGTACAAATCATATATTAAAGCTTGAAATACCCGAAATATTGAATGTACTTTCTTATCCAATGATCAAATGATTATTCACTAATACAAAAAAGTTGTTTTATTTTATCACCTTAAAAAAAGAATAAACAAATAAGTATCTGGGACGGCAGATGTTTAAGTAGGGAATGCCAATCGTACAACCTATAGACTATGTAAAGAGGCCGACGAAACACCGCAACATATCATCTTCAGCAAAGAAAAAAAGATGACCCTTGAAGGACAGATTGAAGAAAATAACTCCTGGGGGGATTATATTTTAAAATCTTAAAGATCGGATCCCCCCTGATATCAGTTACCGGATTATGTTCCGGGTGGAGCTGTATAACGATACAAATTGTTGAGTTGATATTTGTAGTTGGTGTAACATTTGCAAGTCCTCCTTCAAAAACCCTTTGAATTGAGTATGAGAAGCATCCTTTTATCCCGATTGTTTTTTTGTACGTACATTGGTCCATAAGGCCACAATTATGAATATTTGATGTTTTGTAAGTCGATATTATTTATAGTTGTATAAATAATGATATTAAGGATGTTTTAATTCGCCCTATATTTCTTTTACGATTATCATACAGTAAACCCTCGATATAAAGAACTATATGGGGGGAGGGCAGGTCGTTATATCCGAAAGTTCGTTAAATCCGAAGTTTGTTAAAGGGGGGCTCTGGAGTGTAAGGTATATCCTGCAGTGTCGACGACGAACTGCCGCTGGACACATGTGGCAGATTAGTGGAGGAGGTTGAAGTTCGGTAGCCTTAAATATAACGAACTTAGGTTCGTTATATTCGGGGCTTGTTCGGTCATGGACAAAAAAGTTTTGGTAGTCTCAAATATAACGAACTTAGGTTCGTTATAACTGAGGCTTGTTCGGTCATGAACACAAATGGTTCGGTAGCCTCAGATATAACGAACTTAAGTTTGTTATATATGAGGCTTGTTCGGCCAGCTCCAAGAAGTTCGGTATCCTCAGATATAACGAACTTAAGTTCGTTATATCTGAGGCTTGTTCGGCCAGCTCCAGGAGGTTCGTTGTATCCGAAGTTCGTTATACAGAGGGTCGTTATATCGAGGATTTACTGTATTTCAAAAGGGTTTATTAAGATTTTACCTTCGGAACATAAAAGTTTGTTTCTGAAGCTCCTATATATTTATCCTGGATCAACTTTCTAAATTACAATTAAAAAATTGCTGGTAAAGAACATCTGAAATTTATGTGAGTGTTTCTTTGTTCCACAATGTCTCTCTTGAGGGCGGCCATTTCATGTTCTGCAGGCAGATATTTAAAACTGAGTTGATGTGGCGCTTCATAATTTTCCTTGGAGAACCGAAATGTTGGGACTATCGTGTAATTCCATCTTCATGGCTTCACTTTTGATGTTCATGTGCCTGAACTACATGCTTACGGTGATAAAGATAGACAGTTAAGCAATTTTGACTGTGAACAACTCTTCAGAATTTGTCAGGCATTTTGCAATTTCTATTAAGTTGCTTTTTTTAGCACAGAAACATACTTTATAAAACAATTCTTGAGTCTAAGATAATCAAGACAACAAACACCAAAATTAAAATTTATTCACATATTTCAATTTTCATAAACTTAACTCCACAAATAGCCATTTCAAATTCCGGACTATCACACCAAAGATTTCTAATTAGAAAAACGTTTTCTCAACTCTTAAAAGAGTTCCAAGAATAACTAATTGAAGCTCTTCAATATGCAATTAAGCGTGACTGAAATATTAAAGTGTGAATAATTATTTAATGCTTCTTAAGGAAAAACTCAATGCATGCATTCTTTTACGCGACTTTAGAGTAATTTCCCTTGTGTCATAAAAGCATTATATGCACTTTAAAAGGGTTTATCAACTTTAAATACTTATACATTTTAAATATTTTACGTCACGGTTCATGGACTTACATTTAGTTATATTTCAGGTTAAATTATTGCATTTGTTGAAAGATAAAAATTGAATTGTATGGTTGAATCCTATACATTAAACTTTTTAATGACTTCCGATGCAGTTGTGAAGGATCATAAAAATAATCTTAATTTTTAAAATCATTTTATTAGGTAAATGTTGCATTAAATAAATAATACTTGCTTCTCATATTTCTTACTTCTTGTTGTCAAAATAATTTTCATTAGGAGAGCCTTTGATTCACATTAATTGTAATAGTAATACATTTAAAATATTTACATAAGGAAATTAACAAGTAATACGAGATATAGGAAAAATCCAATTATAGTATTTTCGTTTTTAATTAAACAAATGTTCGATGTATAATGATATTATTGCTAAATGCACCATAGTATAGTGATTACCTTGATAGAATTAAATGTAAAATAAAAAAAGATAATCACATATTCAGTAATTCATCTAACAGATCTGCTTTTTGTCTATTTGGTTGGGTGAAATTGCGTTCGTGTGGACATAGATGAGTATCAAAGCTTTAAAATTGGTTCAAACTAGAATCTTTTCAATGAGGCTTATCAATATCTGCTTTAGGCCTACATAATCTGTCCTTGCCCGGGTCAAACAAAATTAGAAGTGTACAAAATATTTAATGCTACCTGAGTGTCTTTAACTTCATATTCTAACTATTCCACATTTTTTCCAATAAGAAATCATGAAGAAACGAAGTTCAATTATCTCAAATTTTACATTTTAAACTCTTCTGCTCTATATATATATATATATATATATATATATATATATATATATATATATATATATATATATATATATGGATATTAAATAATGGAATTTCATATTCATATTGATAGTTCTTTATCATGCTAAATCCTACAAAGGAAGAATGAGCGTGTTATTTGTTTTTAATATAAGGATTGAAATTCAATGCATTTATGATCTGCTTTGCTTATAAATGGAATTCAATTTGTATATTTTATCGATTTTATACATTATTGATGAAGAAAATGTATGAATTATATGTATATGATACATTTACAAAATATTATCTGCTTCCATTTCTAAAATAAAACATGACATAAGACGTCTTGATAGTTAAATTACTAACCGTATTACGCTTTTATATAGTCTAATTTATTTATGATTAATATTATTTTTGATGTTGGTTTAAATTTTCAGAGCTTGGACTATCGACTGATTTTCGGTAGATCGGTTTATCGGCAATAGTTTTTTTGTCGATACTGCTGCTAATAAAACTGCTGAATAATGCTACCAATTGTTTGATGTCAGTCCATGTGAGCGGTAGATTACAAAGCAAAAATCATATATATATATATTACAAAGATCATCCAATATACAGTTCGGTCAAACATTTCAAAAACACAGAAACTACCTATGTACTTGTAATAGGTGTTGTAACAGGATCCTTAATAATAAAAAGGGAGTGCGATAGCTCAGTGTGATAAGCCGTGTTCAACTCTAAATGTTGAGGGCGCAGGTTCGAATCCCGAGAGGGGATGGCCATTTTTGGTCTACATCATTGATAAGATCCTAGGATCTATAAACTAATTTTAAAGCTATTATGCTTAATCATATAAATACCAAACCAATTCTATTGAACCAAATAGACCAAATAATAATAATATTATAATGTGATGGAAAATGAAATTGTACTATGAGAATACTTTAGGAAAAAAATATGGAGCGCAACCAAAATGTATTGTTGCCTTATTCCAACCTTTTATGTTGTTGAACTACTGACGCCATCTTTGTCCGGTTTAATAGAATGAAGTACCTGTGAATAAAAACAAATTAAGCAATAATATTCTCACGATCATGTGCACCCATGGTCACTTAAGTTAGAAGGAACATGGGACCAAGTTTTCTTTGTGTGTGCCTATATGGGTTCGATAGAATTATATCTGAATGGATATAAATGAGCATTATAGCACTAAAGTTGATCTATTAAACCTAGGATCTTATCAATGAGGTAGATCAAAAATGACCATCCCCTCTTGGGGTTCGAACCTGCGTCCCCAACATTGAGAGTTGAACACGTCTTTTTTTGCCTCTATGGTTCGATAGAATTGTCTCCGACAGGACATAAATAAGCGTTATAGCATTAAAATTTGTCTATCGAACTTAGGATCTTATCAATGAGTTAGACCAAAAATGAATATCCTCTCTTGGGATTCGAAACTGCGACCCCAATATTGAGAGTTGCACCCGCCTTAACGCACACGATTTTTTGTTGCCTATATGGTTCGATAGAAATACATCCGATGGAATTGACCAATATGAGTTTTTGCAAGGAGTGTCATTCAAAATTATTTTTGCGTATAATAATGAATGGACCGTAGTAAGAACATGCTCACAATTTTGGGTTGCACAAACTCTCTTGCGACTTGCAAGGACTTGACTTGGTCACACCTCAACCAATTTGTGCTTTAGTTGGTGACTTCAGATCACCCATTTATTATTTTAACTTTCCATATAACTTCCCGTTTTTAAAATATTTTTTTTCCTAGTGAGAATAGTCAAAATTAGTATAAAAAGGTTCCTGACAGTTATCCTGACCCCTAATGCCAATATAAGGGGTCTGTTTCTGGAAGGAAAATCAGCAGCCACATAATCCTTTTTATAAATAATTTTGAGCATTTTATTTTAAAAAAAATAAACAAGTAAAAATGAGTTGTATTGTCTAGTTCCAGAGTGGGCAATTTTTTTTCATACAAAAGGGATCACATGTTAACCAAGTTTTGTCATAGGTCACATCATATCTGGTGAGTGAAGATTTGTTTTTTACTGATCGGGAAAAGGGGTCAAGAGAATCTATTATGTGACAAACAAGAAAGAGCAAGGGCTGCGGGTCAGTTAGGAGAACTCAAAGGCCACGAGGGATCCACGACTTTGAATTTAACCTTTATTAGTATCACGTTTATATTTGGAGAGAGAAAATAAGTTATTTATTTTTTGAATTTGAAAAAGAGTATTAAAATATTCTTCATAATTTACTTCCATTATTCACTTAACATCAATACGATGCATAACTTTGAAACTGTGTTATGAGCCTTTAAATAACGATAATTTCTATTGAGCTAATAAATATCGCTCCAATCAGTATAGTTGTGACAAAACCCATTGGGCACAATATTCAACCGACTAGCAGTACTGTCAGTCACTTTAATACGATCCATTCAACTAGCAACTTGTTTTCTATATTTGCTGGGTAAGAACCACTAACCTATTTAATTGCTGGATATTCAACTGAAAAGGAACATTAACTAACTTAAAAACGTCTAGAATGTGTGAAAATGGCTGTATTAGATAAACAATGAAAAATGCAATAGAATACATGGAAATTGAAAAAATAAATTCTACAATATGATGTCAGGCTTTGTTATTGTTTTAGAAAAAACCTATACGTTTATTTTGTTACCATAACACATGCACAAAAAATGCATGAAGGACACGTTGATAAAGTAAAATAAAAAATGAAGCTTTAAGATTACCGCTTATAATTTTAACCCAACTCGTTCTTGATCAATCAGTTACCTTCTATTGAGCCATGCCCTCCACTGCCGTCAAATAAGCTTCTGTGTCATAATTTTTTATTTAGAAAATGAATATAAATGTCTGTTCCTAATTTCTTGTTAGTGTTGAAATACCGTGTACTCTCTATTTATACAAAGATAAATAGATAGAGGAAAAAGGTTGTTCTTGTAAACTCAACATAAATATAACTTTTTCATTTGGTAGGACTGTTTATATATTTTTCCTCTTCGCCCAATTGTCGGTTTGATGATTCATTAATCAACTGATGTGAGCAAACAAAAACACAATATTTTTTTTTGTATGAGGAGGTCCTTAAAGGAGAAGGTGTAATAAAGATGTCTTATTATGGTAGTTAAAATGAAAAAAAAAATAGATACATATTATATATAGAAATGTTTGTTTGTGTGTATATTTACATATTATACATATATATATAATCTAAAATTGTCCTCTTACACAACAGAAGATAAGACAACTCGAGGGAAATATCAGTGAACGAAGATTGTCTCTGAAGGATTATATTTTAGAACATTTAAATGTTTATGCAATTTTAATGATATTTTTATTAATAAAGACAACATCTACTAGATAGGTCACTACCGGCTGTTATCGAATTAGGTTACGGCGAGGTGGGTCTATTCTAGGAGCTAAACAAACAAACATATATATATATACATATATAAATTTAAGTAGTTATTTCGATGATACAATTTGTATTTTGAAGGACGAATTTCTTCCCTAAGAATTCATTGTAATAATGTCACTTTTCAATAGTTTGCAATCGACTTTTTACATAACGCCTACTTCTTACTTCGTATTTCTTTTTCTTTCAACCATTCAGTGAAAAACACAAGTTTTCTCTTATCTGTACACATAATATGTGAGTCTATTATGAAGAGCACACGTAGGTACATTAAGAATTCTAGATGATATCAGTAAGAAAAAAAAAGATATATGAATTTGTTTGGAGAAAGGCATATTAATACATTCATGAACCTAGGATTCCTCTTAAGAAGCTACTGGGGTTTCATTTTTTCCATCTTCATTTGCTATCTCATTATCTCCGTGAAGGTATAAATCACTTCATACATCTACACTTTTGTTATGAGAAATGCTTTCATACTTTTGTATTTACGTAGTCAAAAAATCCTAGTATGACATACATATTTTGCAGTGAAGCCCTACCTACCATTTTTGCGCTCTAATGAACTATTTTTTATAATGAAAAAGTGCTGAATACACAGTATTCTTTGATTTGTAGGCTGAAAACAGTCTTTCACAAAAGAATTCAAGGCATAAAAAATACATATTGCCCCATATTAAAGTTTGTTTGATTCAACTAAATATATTTCCAACCAAAGGACCAACATTATTTTTTGAAAGAAATATATTTGGCGTTAGATTCCATTTATAAAAGATATATATATATATTTTTTTTTAAAGACTTTATTTGCTTAGAGTAGTTATATATAAAAATACAAAAATAAACATTATAGTTTAAAATTAAAACTCTAAACATAAGTCAAACAACGGTTAAAAACAATCATTAGAATAAAAAACACGTTAAATAACAACAATAATGATCAATTTATGACTTTGTTATTTTGTGCAAATTTTCGTCAAGTAATATTTAGTGCCAACAAATGAATATAACTGCTGACGCACCAACCATTTTTTAAATAACGGCTCCTACTAGGGTTCTTTTATAGTTTCAAGAAGGAAAAAGAAAAAGAGGGAATTCATGTTAATGTTTTTTAAGTTATTTTTTATATACGTTTGCTTTTCACATCTTAATTTTCATACAGTAACTCCCTCACATGGTTGAGAATATAAATCTATAACGTTGATTATATCCATAAACTTTTGCAGATGCCTCCGTTACTAGTTTTTACAGCTCTTTCAACTGATTGTGAATGGCAAGAATACTTATTAGTTTTAAAGGATGTTCTTTTGCTTTTATAAGATCTTCCTCAGGCACAATTGGAGGAACAGACAAATTTATATTTGACCAGTCGATAAGATTTTAAAAATCTTAGAATTACAACTGATAGTTTTGGGTAGTTGAAAATTCTTTTTTTAATACTCTTTTTTGCAAACAAAACTTTTTCCAGGGCAAATATTCTTTTTTCCATTTATTTATCGGTTAGGCCTTCTAGCAATATATTTTCAGGGTGGGCAAAAAAGCGTTTCTCTTGAGTACTTTTTCTATTGAAGGGGCTAAATTTTCATCAATCTCTTGTAATAAAGTTATGGCGAATTGACAATGCTTTGAGCCTTCATAAAAAGAGGAATTAACTTGGTTTGAAACCATATAGGAGCGTAAAAATTTAGTATAAATTTTACAAGTTTTATGTGAGACTCACATGGACCTTTTGTGAAATATAGGATCTTAAAATTCTGTTAGCTTTGGTAAGACATTTTGCCTCATGTAATGCTCCTGGAGACCTGTAGCAAAAGCTTGAATCGAAAATTTTCCTGTTTGTATTCGTAATGTAATTTCGTATAAATATTTTTATCTGAGCTTAAAGAATACAGTAAACTTTGATTTAAGTATATTACTTTTCCTACAAGTATTTAAAAACTTTTTATTGAATTTTTGTAAAGTCTGTATTAATTAATTTTCTTATGGTACCTTCATAAGTCCGAGGTCCTTTTTGTGCGCCATCTAAATGGTTAAAAACTTCTCTAAAAGGTAACTCATTCATGTGTAGAAGACAAATAATACACTGAAGTGGTATTTTAAGACATAACTCGAGTCTTTTTTATTACTCCTTACCATATTCTGACATTGGTGTTGCATCCGTAACACACAACAGTGACCAAAGTGTCAAGTCTTTTATGTTCTTCTACTACTGAAAGTAGTTATTTCGCTTGATCTTCCACTATGCCACTTTTTAGTAATACGTGATCAATGTATTCATGTGAGGGAGTTACTGTATGAAAGTTAAGATGTGAAAAGCAAACGTATTTAAAAATAACTTTAAAAAATCAACATGAGTACCCTCTTTTTATTTTTCCTTCTTGAAACTATAAAAGAACCCTAGTAGGAGCCGTTATTTAAAAATGGTGGTGCGTCAGCACTTATGCTCATTGTTGGGCTCTATATATGTTTGACGAAAATTTGCAAGAATAACAAAGTCATAAATTGATCTAGCTAAATTTTGTAAAACTAAATTGTTCCAAAATAAGCAATAACAAAAAAGTTTTGCTTCATAACGAAACCTTTGAACGCAATTTGGGGGGGGGGTAAGGGGGGGGTCAAACCAAAATCCATTTTTCTACGATCATTTAGTTTCTTATGACGCAACTTTCGCAGGGGGATAAATTTTGATATCTTAATATTAGGTTTCTATAATACCCCCTAGTGAACACGTTCAAACGAATAATGAAGAAAAGGCGGCAAATTGGTTTACACAATTTGGAAGAGTGGTTAATCATTATCCTCAAAAAAATCCAAGTAATGAAATGGCGGAGTCAAAGTATAAAGAATATAAAGACATTTGGAGGGACGGGGATTACGTCGTAGAAGTTATTGCAGATCCGGCAACAATTCCACAACTGGCTCCCTTTGAAGGATCTTGATAAAACTCAAATTTAAAGGTGCTAAGCTCCAATGTCAAAATTGTTTTGGTTTGGGTCATACAAAAGTCGGGTGCAATAAGCCCAGACTTAGTATCCATGACTACTCAATTGCCTTGAAACAAGCCATATCGAAAACTTTCTCGAAGTGTGACAAAGAAAACACTTCCTCTGGTGCAGGGTTAGATGTTACCATGAATCCCCTGTTGATTCCACTTCCATCGTTGGTGCAAACAACAACAACAATCTTATAATAAGGCCTAGCTCAGAAAATTCTGTAGATATCTCTGAGGTCGCTTTGAACGGAGTAATAATGGGAACGGAGAGGGAGAGCTCATTATTGATATAGAACTAAACGAAGTTCCAAGGGTTCCCCCAACTGAAGAGGCCCCTTTAATTCCATCGCAAGAAGAAAATTCCTCAAGTTGAAAAGGAATCAGATAATCCATAATTAACCAGTAACTCTTTGCATACTGATTCTACAACCACTAGAACTCAGTGTTCTGAAGGTACCACCCAAATAGTAGATGAATCGGTGTGTTCTCAAAATGGCAATACCAATATACTTTCAAATGAAGCAACGTCCTCATCAAATATAGAAAGTAACGACAACAGTCGACTTCTTATATCGGAAGGTTGTTGCATTACGGTTCCTTCAAACGAAGAGACACGGGAAGGTATTAAGGAGACACCCCACTTTCAACAAGATCAAGTTTCTTTAATTGTGGGCCTTGCGCAAGGAAGTTCAAAACTGCTACCTCAAAAAACAAGAAAACTCATCTTAATCCGGAGCTGATTTTACCTTCGAGATCAAGATCTGGTTCTTTATCAAATCGAAACTCTATGATCTCTGGATGCCCTCCCCAAAAGGGACAAAATACGAATAAAGTTAAGAAAAAGTAATGTTTTGTCTCTTTTTGTATAACATTCCATTTTTATGCCGGTTTTCAGACAAACTAGAATAGAAGACTTCTTTGCACAGACGATATCACCTTGTCAAAAACTTAATATGGGAATCGGGAAAATAAGGTCATTAAATACTAGAGGAGGAAGAAATCGTTTAGATCGACACTGCCTTTTAAAAAGTTGCCTACAAGATGTCAGATCTGTTACATCAGCGACGTGTTCACAACCTGCATACATTGTCTTCCAAAAACTACCATTGTTTTTTTACGGGAGATGGTATTCACCGTGGCATCCTCTCTTTAGTATCTAAAAGGATTCAAGAACCAATAATGGTTAAGCAACATTCAGGTGAATCAGAATGGCACAAGGTTTTTGTTCCTACTAAAAGCGGGAGATTCTATTTCATAAACGTTTATGGCCCCAATAAGAAATGTTCGTCCTTTTTCCAGGCAATCATTTACACCTGTAAAAAGGA
This sequence comes from Caligus rogercresseyi, assembly GCA_013387185.1. Taxonomy (NCBI): domain Eukaryota; kingdom Metazoa; phylum Arthropoda; class Copepoda; order Siphonostomatoida; family Caligidae; genus Caligus; species Caligus rogercresseyi. Next base: position 9,386,313 of record CP045899.1, read on the forward strand.
TATCTATCCTTTTTAATCATTGGTGACTTCAACACTGACATAAGCAAATTAGCCTACCCAAATAGAAAAATATTGTCAAAGTTAATCATTGAATTGGAACTAGTTGATGCCATCAAAAAGTTCAATCCCGAAGACACCGTGTCTTGGCGTTCAGGAAACAAAACATCGCGCATTGATTTGGCCTTGGCTTCCCCTTCTATTTTATCCCTGTTCAAGAATGCTTTTTACCGTCCCCATCCCAGCTCCGATCACAAAGCCATAGAAATCGACCTACAATATTTTAAGCCTAAGAAACGTTTTAGAATCCCTAGATTTTTAGTTTCAGATGACTCTTTTATCAGGAGACTAAAATTTTACTTAACTATACGTTTAACCCCTCTTTTAGTGCAAAGAAAAACACTCTCTTCTTTTAAACACTATAAAACTTTTACGTCTCATGTTATTCTACAAAGAAACAAAGCAACTTAACGCTCCAAAAGAAGTAGAGGAGATTTTAAATAATGGTTCGCAATTTATTCGTTCAATCACTTCAGACACCGTTCACTTATTTCGACTCTCTGAAATCAAGGAAATGGAGTTCAAAAGCAAGGTTGAACTGGAAAAAAGTGCAAATATTAGGTTAAAAAAACTTTTTCAAAAGGAAACCTTTTCTACTACATCCATATAAAAAATCTATGAAAATGGTCAAGAAATTACGGACCTTCGAAGAATACTAGAGAGTTTTCAAAAACATTTTCAACAAATCTTTGGAAACGAAAAAGTTATATTTTCTTCATAAAATATAAGTAAATTTCGTATTTTTAATATCTTTTCTACAAATCTGGTTTTTGGTTCATTTTGGACAATAAACATTGTTTTTACTATAACACTCTAAAAGGACTCTTAATGCATATAATATGTATCAAGTGGGAAGTACATATCTATACTAAAAAAGAGGTAATATTTGTCTTTTTATTATTTTTAAGTCTCACTGGGTTTTCCTTAGAATTTCGTTAAGTCTTTTTATGGCAAATTGAGTACAAATGTCAGTCGCTAAATTCAAATGGATTGTACTTATTTTGGAGTTGAATGGATCTTTGATTATCCTGTTCATTAGCTAATACAGTGGTTTTAGGGGGGGGGGGGGCGCAGAGCAATTACAGGCGCGGGAAAAACGAATGAATGAAAATATAAATAGCGTAGACTAAATAACACTACTAGAAAATGGACAAAAACCAAAAAAAAGTTGAGGTTTGTATTAATTACAATGTGTGAAATAAACTGCAATGGACTCTGAGAACAAAATGTGTGTATGTTCTTTTTTCTTTTTTGGGGGGGGAGGGGGGAGGGTGCAAAAACTTCTTATGTACCAAAGGGGGGCCCAGCAGAAAAAGTTTGTGACCACTGAGTTAATACATAAAGGTTTAAATTAATCCCTATTCATACTCCCTTAAAATACATGGTTTTTTACATTATATTACGTGTTTGGTCTTGTATCAAATAAAATGATTAATTAAAAAATAAAAAGGACAGAATAAAAGGACTTTTCGATATTTCAAGAAACATTCATCGTGCCACCGAAGATGTCAATGGCAATGGATCTTTTGGGGCAATAATAGCTGTGCACTTCTATACAGATTGGACACCATTTATTAGAGATGCACCGAAATGGAAATTTGTGGCCGAAACCGAAACTGAAAAATAATTAATTGCTTTGGAGTCACGGAAACACTAGGCATTTAAAACATAAACAACCGATCAGAAACATTGTAGGTGCAGATCTGATGACACGCTGTCATTACAAAAAGCGACCAGCAGGTGTCCTTCTCCCATACTGAGACAGCAGTAACCTACTAGCCCTTGTAACATTATAACATTCTTTCTTGATTTCTCATCAAAACACTATTTTTAAATATCGCTTAAGTCTACTGATTACAATAAATGTTTAGACAAGTTTTTCAAAGAAAAAATGTTTATTTGAAAGCTTCAAAAATGTTGGATAACTGATACGAGTTTCATTTATACCCTTGATACATTCTGTTTTTTTCCCTCATTCATTTCATACTTTTCATTTTTAACAAAAAGCATAAAAACATCACCCTTTCTACCCGTTTCATCTCCCGTCTTTTTCGGCCTCCGATCCGGCCACTCAATTGGCTTTCGGCCGAAAGCCGAATGTGTCTTTTTTTTGCGTTTTCGGCCGAATTTTCGGTGCACCCCTACCATTTATCATGGTAGCATTATGCGTGCAGTCAAAAACTTTTACCTCAGCAGTTCTTCGTCCCTATTACAGCTTCACTATTACAATGAGAATCCTGTTATGATGGACTTCCCCTCAGCTTCATCTCTTTTTGCTCCTGGACTGTTTGAACTAAGTATTACTATTGCTAACAAATACAGCGGTTTTGGAGTCATCGTGGGGTCGACGAATCTCATCTGGGACATCTATGCAGATGATGTAACACTATACATTGAAGCAAATTCAGAAATTCAACTAATCAGGAGAATACAAGTGTTACTTAATTTTCTTAAAGCATTTGGAGAAGTTCTGGATTACATATCAACTATATCAAACAGTGGAATTATCACATGGAAATGGAATCTTGCATATATACATAACTCATATTTATGTGTATAGTGTGTCAGGTGACTCTGCAGATTTAATTTGATTTCTCCAGGAATATATGCTTTGGAGAGCAAATTACAGATATGCCTGCTCCTTGGACTCGTGGCTACCGGTGAAACATACATAAGTTCTTTTGGTTTATTTCGATCGATAATTGGACTTTTGTTGTTGTTTAAGGATCTACAATTCGGTTCGAGCGCTCTTGTTCAGTGGATCTTCAGTGATCTCGATTGGAGATCAATAAAGCCAGCCAATCGTAAAGAATATATCGGCAGGGCTGCCCTTCTGCTCCTCTTTATTTCGTGGCAGTTATAGAAGAACTAGTGGTCCCATTTACTCATAAATACAGTGGTTTCGGAGTAAAATTTGCAGAAGATAGACATCTTGTTGATCTATACGCAGACGATATCACACTACCTGTAAAAGCAAACTCAACGAACCAGCTCATTCAGAGGATCGAAGTCCTACTGAATGCTTTTGAAAAATTAAAGGAGATATCTGGATTGGAGCTGAATCGCTCTATAACATTCATTCTTCCAATAGGGGTATGGGATCCCTGGGAAGAACAGAGCATAGCTCAATGCCAAGTAAAAGAAAAGTGTTTTTACTAGGAAGTGAGTGGAGACCGAAAGGAATATTTATATATTTGGTATACATATTAGTTTTTATTAAAGGAGCCATAAAAATGAAACTTTACTAACTGCAGAAATCTAAATTTATGATTGAGTTTTCGAGAATTAAGAATATCATCCTTTGTGATGGGTTTGCATATGTTACAAACTGGGCCACTACGTAGATTCAACCTGTTTGAGGAAATCTTTAGATACTTAAAAAGGCGACATCTTTGATATAGAAAAAAATATAACGATCTGATTCATTTCAATATCAGAGGGCAAAACTAAACTTACGTAGGCTGCTATATATATATATATATTAGGCTTGTGAACGGAACACAAAATTGAACGACGTTCAGCTGAACGCACGTTCAATGAACGGAACGGCAACTTTTTTTTGAACGCTGAACGTTGAACGCAAAAAAAAGAGTTTTGCGTTCAGCGTTCAATTTTTTCCAAACATTTCTTGGACTTTTTGGAAATTCTTTTCTAAAAAAAAAAAGTCATCACTACGCAGTACTTTTTTGGAAATTCTTTTAAAAAAACCGCCATCACTACGCATTAATTTTTTTTGAAATTATAAAAAAACATCATCACTACGCAGTATTTTTTCGGGAAATTCTTTTTTAAATATTTGAACGCTGAACGCAAACGGAACGCTGAACGCAAAACATTGAACGGAACGCTGACGGAACGCTAATTTTTTTTTAACGCTGAACGCAAAAAAAGCTGAACGCTCACAAGCCTGATATATATATATATATCTTTCTGGTCTAGCCAACACAAATTGTTGTCCCATTTCAAATTTCACCTCAAATTCATAAAAAAGTTATGATTTACGTTTAATATTTTATCCATTATTAAAGCACTTTTTTTCCTCATATTAAAATAAGATACATGAAGTACCAAGAATATTATTTTTTTAATTTATTTCAGTTCTTAAAATTCCAAAGTAATTGTGTTAAAAACATAAATAGACATAGTTGTCTAAAATTAATACTTTGGAAAAGAACGACAACAATTAAAACATAGAATAAATAAATCAAACATGGCACAATACATACTTTAAAAACCCTTCTCCAATATTTTAAATAATAAATCACTTTGAATATTTCAGAATCAGACGTAAAATCTGTCAAGAGATAGATAACTTGATGGGAAGTAGTATCTGACCTCCTCTGAAGCAAGGTGGTCCACGAATCGTTGTGAAGAAACAAAATTTTCAGGGAAAATGCAGTATATTTGGATGCTGCAGCTGATAGTAGAATTGCTTAAAAACAGGATGCATTCAATTTTTATGAAGCGCTTATAAGAGTGTATTTTGATCCTCAGGTTGGGTTCAATCATGTCGGGTTTGATGATAATCCTGAATACAGAGAGGTCTTATACATTCTTCCCGGCGAGACATCAGCGAGTCGTTGAGATCGTTCTTGAGGGTTGTATTACTAAACGTCGACCCTACAAAACGTCGAACTTACAAAACGTCGAACTTACAAAACGTCGACCTTACAAAATATCGAACTTTCACGTTTTGTAAGTCGATGTTTTTTAATACAACCGTTCTTGAGAGAGACATCTTCCTTTTTGCATTTCTTCTGTATACATTCAGTTGTAGAGATTAAGGGGATTAAGGGGATGGAGTTGTTTGATGGACGTCTTAAAGATGCCCTTTTGAGAGAACCGTTCGGAACTGGTCTGCCGGTAGGAGACGATGGGGTTGATATTCATTATCTAGACTTTTTCTAAAACTTTTTCATCGCACATTTAAATTTATTTTATGATGTAATTTTGTATAAATTCCATGACTTATTTTCCCAATTGGTCTCGATACTTGAATCAACAAGAAGCTATTGCATTGAAGAAACTTTAGTAAAAAAAGGATATTTTACACAATTCAGGCGCCCAACCTTCTCCCTAGACATGCTATTTTTGCCTACTTTCCCTTTTTACATTGTTATTATTATAGTTTTTTTTTGCATATATGGTTCGATAGAATTGCAGCTTCCGACAGGATAAAAAGCAATATAGCATTAAAATTAGTCACTCAAACTTAGAATCTTATCAATGAGGTAGACAAAAAAGACCATCCCCTCTCGGGATTCGAACTTGGGCCCCAACATTGAGAGTTGAACACGCCTTTTCACGCACGGCTATCGCAACCCCTTATAAAGTATTTTATTAAATGTTTTATAATCTGTTTCCTGTCATTTTAACAGTTGTTCTCCCTCACCATCTCTAATGATGTTTTTTTTCATACTGAAAAACTGTAAATTTGTTTCGTTCAAGATGTGAATAAATAATTTTAATATTAAAATGAAAGTTTAAAAAAAAAATTACGTAGGACTTTAAATGAAAAATTTAAAGCATTAAAACTAACTTTATTTATATTATTATAAATAAACCTTCCTCGAAACACGAAAGCTGCACTACAATATTGCTGGATCATTTTTTAAAGAGACTTTATGGATATAGAGATATTACATATTAAAATAATATAAAATAAACATCATAGCTTAAAATAAATTTCTAATCTAAAATCTAGAAGTACTATCAACAAAAATTAATTATAAAAACTTTAAGGAAACAATGTTTTAATAAAAAATACAGAGTTAATAAATAAAGTCGTAAAAATTAAAAAAATGTAAAAGATTGAAAATAATTATTTTCTTTGTCTTCGGCAAATTTCTTGTTCTGTTTCATAATCCGTTGCAGAAGTTGAAGATGCCCAGCAGAGCAAGACGGATAAAACCGTACCAGATCCCCACATATTTCCACGGAGTGACATTGATTGTTGGGATCTTCACAGTAAAGGCCAGGTATCGCGCTGTCCTCGAAATCATGATGGCCCAAATGTCTTCAATAATAATTATTCTGTAATGAGTTAATTTCCGCAAGATCTCGCAATCGTTATACTCATTGTAAGTTAATGATTGATTTATTTTAAATGTAAAAAAAGACCATAGACTATATTTTGTTGAACGCCAAAGCACAAATTTCCAACTCTTTAACGAAGTAAGAGTATGTAAAGCCAACAGACCTACATGCAATTCTACTATCAGCTGCAGCATCCAATATACTGCATTTTCCCTGAAAATTTTGTTTCTTCACAACGATTCGTGGACCACCTTGCTTCAGAGGAGGTCAGATACTATTCCATCAAGTTATCTATCTCATTGAAAGATTTTACGTCTGATTCTGAAATATTCAAAGTGATTTATTATTTAAAATATTGGAGAAGGGTTTTTAAAGTATGTATTGTGCCATGTTTGATTATTTTTTATTCTATGTTTTAATTGTTGTCGTTCTTTTCCAAAGTATTAATTTTAGACAACTATGTCTATTTATGTTTTTAACACAATTACTTTGGAATTTTAAGAACTGAAATAAATTAAAAAATAAATTCTTGGTACTTCAATGTATCTTATTTTAATATGAGGAAAAAGTGCTTTAATAATGGATAAAATATTAAACGTAAATCATAACTTTTTTTATGAATTTGAGGTACTCGCATAATTGGGCGCATACGGCGCCTATATGTTCATATTACATAAGTTTCTTAAAATTTGTAACATGGATTTTGTGGAGATAAAATAGGTTTATAAATGTCAAATGAGTTACGATAATTTTCTGTTTTGTACAAACATTCCTCATAAAAGTTTGACTTTGTACAAAGAATATGTTTTAAGTCACATGAGATGCTTTTTTCTTTTTCCTCTCTTTACCTTGAAAAGTAGGTAGTAAAATCAGAAAAAGTGATTTTTCTGGTTCATTTGTGGTCCCATTACTTTGCAAATAGTTTTATTAGGCCTGCATTGAGCAAGGATTCCATAAACACCTTCAAAGTTCGAATCTGACCATAAATGTGGGAGGAAATAGCGTGCAGACATACAGACGGACGGACGGATAGAGATTGGTGAATTATTATATGGATTACTTTACCATATAATGGATATAATTCACACTATATATATATATATACATATATATATATATATTATATATATATAATATATTATATAATATATATATATTATATATATATATATATATATATTATATAGATATATATTATATATATATATATATATATATATATAACAGTGGTTACTGCGATAACTGTTTTTTCACCCAATCGTTTTTTTTCTTTTCTTTTTCAAAGACTTTATTGATATAGAGATATTACATATATGTACAAATATATATAAATAACATTTTAGTTTAAAATTAACGCCCTAATCTAAAATTTAGCAGCACTATATACAAAAAACTAATTGTTAAAACATTTAGGAAACAATATTGTAATCAAACCTAAATATATACTAAATAAAGTCGCAAATAATAAATAAAATACTCAAGATGGAATAAATTATTTTGTTTGGCTTTAGCAAGTTTTCTGTACTTCCTTATAATCCGTTGCATAAATTGGAGATGTCCACGGAGCAAGACGGATAAAATCTTACCAGATCTCCCACATATTTCCACGGAATGGTATTGATTGTAGGGATCTTCACTGTAAATGTCAGGTATCGTGCTGCCGTCGAGATCATGATGGCCCGAATGTCTTCAATAACAATTACTCTATCAAGAGTTAATTTCTCCGCCAAATAGCTACGAAACTCGATAAAATTAGCTCCATAGCTCGTGTTTTATTTTTTGCATTATGCTTTTATATTGGTACTTATTCATTTTTAAATATGATTTCAATTAAATCATTTCTTTTAATTATAAAATAGCTACATATATATATCTATATAATCGGTAAATTCACTCATATATGTATTGTACATGAGACTTAATATCTGAAAAGAAATCCCCTAATCGGGGCTAAATCGGATTTTTATTCCACACTCGAATAAATCTTTCATAGTTTAATGGACAACTTGCTTCAGAATAAATTTAAAAGTGATACATTAATTGATTTTATTTTTGCTGTTGTAGCACATATGTGTGTGTCGTGTTCTTTTGCTCTATGTATGTATTTGCTCTAATCATTGTATAATTGTAATATTTGTATGAACTATGCTAAGACAGCAATAAATTCTTAACTAACAAAACATACACTAATTGATTCGAACCAAATAGGCAAAAATTAAAATTTATTAGGGAATTGTCCATATGAAAATTCTTCAGTATAAATTATTAAATTTGGTTTTCGCTATTGCTTCAGACCTCCGTCGTCGTTCAATTCCTCCAGGAGGGAAAGCTTCCGGTCTAAAAGATATTCAATCCCACATAGGAGTTTTGAGAAAATAGTTCTCGCTGCATAAATAATTCGCTGGATGCAACATATTATCTCCTCTATTTCTAGTGGTTGAGACGTTGTGAGTGGAGAAATGAGCCAATCTAAACCCAAGAAAATCTCTTAAATTTGTACTTTAATTTTTTTAAATAATAATATCTAGAAAGTTCTTGATTTACCCCCCCCCCCCCCAAAAAAATAGTGTTTTTATCATCATTCTCCTTTTCCTAAATCTTTATTATCAATTGAATGTGCAAAAAATATTTTTTTTTAAATATTTTAGCCATGTATATTTTTAATGTTTGCCTCAGTTTGAGTGCATATCTTTTATTTGTATGTTTTTAAAACTTTGAACTAAAAAAAATAACAATTACATATTTTTTTAAATACATAAAATTGTTAAAAAATTGTGGTTTGAGAAATCTATTTATTTGAGGGAACGGAGGACCAACAGGCTGAATGAAGAACACTTGTTGTTACTTCAATGTGACCTGAGTTTATGTACTTAATCTCAATATTTTGAGGTTTCAAGAGATTATGATTGAAGCTATCCGAAGGCCCAAAGACTTGATCCACTTTATTGGGGTTGTCGTCGGTAATAGGGATCAATTATGGATGAGGTTGGATCCTGAAACATCAATCACAGTTGGATCCAGTGGGATATAAAAGCACAGGATCTTATGCAAACCGAAGCGTGAGTTTGAGAGCTGTCAAAGTGGCTCAAATTAACAGAACATTTCTACATATACCACAGAGTTAAATAAATAATATACAGAAAGGGCAATCACAAAGGCTTTCTGTCATGAAAAAGCATTCTTAAATTTGTTATGGACCTTTTCATGTCTTAAGGGCCAAATATACTACCCTGAGCAAGCCATAAATTTTCATTATTCATATTCATATTAATATTTAGTATGCTTTTTGGAGAATCCCTAAATGTTTTTCAATAGAGTCTAATAGAAGTTTAAAATACAAATTTTGTGTAGACGGTTATATAAAGAAAAGGCTTAAGAAACAACATTTTAATGAAAAATAAATGTATATTTTTATTTTAAAGACCTGGCCTGTAAATGCTAATGATTGAAAGAATAAGTTTTCAATAGTCATGCATTACTTTGAATATTCATTTAACTTGGTACTATATTTATAGGTATAAAAACTTATTGTCCCATTGTTTGATATTTTATAGCATTATCTTACTGTGTATGTTTTAAATATCCATATGATCCATAGATCGTCCGATGATGACCCCGGATAAACATTCATTATTTACATTATGGATTGAGGCCCATTGTATGAAATAATTTGTGTCCTTTGATAATATTCTTATCTCTGAATTGATTTTCTCACTTACACAATCATGAGTAAAGTGATGACCTATCAAATTTTTCTCAACTGCTTCTTTTTCTTTCCTCAATTGTGTTCGAAAAAAAGATCCCAGTTTTTAGCCAATGCTTTGTAATGCAATACACAAGCTAAGTAGACGAGATAGATGTGTTGCCCTAAGGTTAGAGTCCTAACCATTGGATATACAATATAAATATTTTATTATAAATTCTATACCACAGTTTTGACCAATCCATCTACACACACACACACACACACACACATATATATATATATATATATATATATCTATATATATATATATATATATATATATATATATATATATATATATATATATATATATATATATAT
>CP045899.1:9396571-9442419 GCA_013387185.1 Caligus rogercresseyi
GGTTCCACTCCTTGCTCCATGACTTGATCCGAGGACTGTGTCACGGTGAATTCTTGTCACAAATGTTTTTTTACGACGGCACAGCCTGGCAAGGCCAATCATTAGTGATCCTGGATCCTCGGAAGATTCCAGTAAAAAACACTCAAATTCCAAGGAAAGGGAGGGTAAAATCCTCTGTTATTGTTTACCTACGTTGTGACGTCATTTCTCTCTCTGTTTCTATCTCCTGGGTGACTTATGGATTTCTCTAAAAAGGCAAAATCGGAGGATTTAAAAAATGTATTCATTTGCTAATTTTGATTAAAATAAGGATTTTTATGGAACACCAAGCCTATCAATTAAAGCTCTGAGATTTTTTCTTCATATTCATATGAATTTTAATCATGTAAGACCTTTTAGTGAGGAACAGTAAGGAACAGTGAGTCTCTAAAAAAACCTTCATTTTTCGTACAAAATGACATATATTTTAAAGTCTAAATGTGCCAGAGACAAAATAAAAAATTGAAATGAGTATTTTGATCTAAGCTCTATCAAACCATTGCTATTTATTTTTTCTATACTTCAGTCGCTTGTATGTCATAATGGCTCTGAATCGAAAAAGTGCTGAAAAATTTGAAATCCATTTAGCTCTGAATTTATCACTAACTTTGAAAATGAATACCATATTCGGAATCAGTGGATAAAACTCTATAAGAATTAGTGAAAATTAGTCCGACCTAAATTTGGCTGTTGCCCATGTTATATATAATAAAAAACCTATATTAAATAAAAATAAAAACAAACAAACATTTTTTATGTATTGAGTCGATTGCGCACGTGTGTCTGTTAGTTCCGTCTTTGGATTTTTTTTCTCCAGATCAGTTCGTTGGAGGAAGAAAACCTATCTCGACCGACTGGCTATTCGTGAGACCAACTTTTGTAATTTGCCTATTTTTTGTCCAGAAAAAAGGTTTTTTAATTTTTAACGGGGGTCTTCATAGCTTTTTTCCTCTTCCCTTCTGTCTCTAATCTCGTTTTTTAATAATTATTGTTGTTTTCTTCTTGTCGTTTCTTTTTTTCTTCTTCCTTTTTTATTATAATAAAAATAATGTTTGGGTGAATTATTTAAAATATTTCGTGTATTTTTCAACAATAAAATGACATTTCTTTGACTTTGAAGGATAAGACTTGACGCCGTTCTTAGCATTTGTCCATGAATCCTAGGTGTCGGATGAAGTCTTGAGGGTGAGAGTTGTGTATCTTGTGGCAGCAGAAAGCAATACTGATACAAGGATTTTTAATTTCACGATTTCTCCTTGTGTCAAATAACTCGTAATGTATCATGAAAAAAAATCTTGACTGCTTATTTGAGATAAAGTCCCACTTGGAGTAAAAGAAGAAAATATATTTTAAAGAAGACGGACAATCATTATCAACGTCTTTATAACACCCTGTATTTTATCAGTCTTTACATTCGATTGTAACGCTGTTTAGTTGAGTTTTGGTCTGTTTTGGTAGAGTGACTATAAACTATCATGTGTTTTTTTGACACAACTTTACTTATTTTTAATTATTAATTATAATTAACGTATTTTAGGTTCGTGATGTACAAAACGATAAAAAAAGGATCACCGGCTATTTTTAAGAGAAAAAACCCTTATGATTTAGATAAAAAGAAAAATATTTATGGAAAATGTAGTCACCGCAAATGATTACTTCAACCAAAATTGTTGGTTCTAACTATCCTATTCGACACACACTCAGCCTAATCCAATGACAAATATTTCAGAACATTATCATCATCTAGACTTTTTACAAGCCAGGACATACTTTGTGAAACCCCAATTTAAATGTTTCCCTATAGTACATTGACAATAACAGACTAAGTCTTTTAGGTTAAGGGTGCAAGGGACATACAGTCGAAAAATCGCAATTATTTCATCATAATATGGCGGCTGTCAAAGTGTCTTGCGGCAAACGGTCCTGATAGGTAAACAATACTTCGACGAGCCGATCCAATGGCGATATTTTCAAGGGGGGGGGGGGGGATAGAAACCTAATTAAAAGTAAGATTCTGATTTTGATATATTCATTCTGCTAAAGATATAATTATACACTAAAACTAACATATAATTCAAAACCAAAATAAATATTTATATTAAATATTAAAATTTACATTTTTTTTTCTCAAATACCCATAATGTGTATGTAGAACGTTCATTTATGATATTATAATTATTGGTTAAACAAAAAAAATGCAAGTTATCAACGAAGTAGTTACTAATATCTGATATGAAATTATTTTATCACTCGTCACTCTAACAGCACCATTAAAAGTTGGTCGACAATTGGCTGGCTGGTGTATTACTATCTCAACCTCTCAAACCTACGTTATTATCCGTTTGTACAATATATATGCCGGGCATGTCAAAAAAAATTTTACACTTACTAAAAACTTTATAAATCGAGGTTGCATGAACCAATTTCAAAAATTCTAACGCAAGCTGAAAGTAGGGATAAAGTTAATCATTTTTTATGTAAATATTTTTTCCCTCACTTGTAAGATGAGTGAGCTGCATAACATTCGGAACAAGATTGCAGGGGTGCTCTTTGCGGGCAGCACCCCGACAGAGATCGCCTTCACGCCCCACTGTCAACGATGTCAATAACGCCCTCATGGTCGGCAGGGACCTTGAGCAGAGGGGGAAAGTCCTTGGAGTTGAATAAGAGCCCTCTGCTCACTCCCAAGATGATGGTAGTCCATCTTCTTCAATGCCAAAGACTCTTCAATGACCTCAAATCTGCACCTGCCAAGCGAGTCATCATCTTCAGTGACGAGAAGACATGGACCTGGATCCCGTGAGGAACAGGCAGAACGACTGCTACATTGCCTTCGGGGACACAAATGGTAAGGGCCATCCTGCCAATGGTGTTGGTCGACACACCCATGTCCTTTGCGTGGGCCGCCATGGACTTGGTCGGCTCAGCCTCCACGGCCGTTATGACGTCCTTACAGCTGAGGATCATCTTCCGGTCTGAGCCAGGCTTCCGCTCAAGGTCCCTGCCGGCCACGAGGGTGTTCTTGACATCATAGACAGTGGGACGGGACACGTTCAGCGTGAAGGCGATCTCCGTCGAACTTCTTTTCAACATGTGTTTTAACGGCTGTTTATGTCCCTTTTATGTATTTTCATAGTTTTTTTTAATAATCTTTAAAAAAAAGATTTTTATGCTTTCCTTTATTTTACATAAATACCTGAACGCTTCATCGCCTTTCTCCCATCAAATGTGCTTTTAAGAACAATGTACAACTAATTACATTAACAAAAAATGTTAAAAAACATACGGTTTTGTATAACTTTAATCATTATACATGAAAGAAGAGCTACCGAAGAGGCTGCCCAGCATGAGGAAGAGGAAGAAGAACAAACGAAAGACGTAACGATTTATCTGAGCAACCAAGGAAAATCAATAGGCGCCCCCCAAATGCCCGAGACGACCTTAACAAATGAGTCAATGGCCTCTGATGGAACACCAAGTAATAATATTACTAAACATTGAGTTGGGAAAATCTTTGGGATGAGGGATGAGTGGATCAAAGTGATGCACAGGAATTCATCAATCCCAATGAAGCAGACCAACTCTGATACCGAGCAAAATAAAATAAAAAGGGCATTTAATAGCCCGGAGTCACAGTGCAAAAAACGTACACGTGACTGCACCTCAAAGAACCTGAATCTTTGACTCAGACCCAAAAGTAATAATAATTAAAAAAGATGAACATTGCTGTAAAACTTTCATTGTATATTATACTCCTTAATGGATCAGCTCAAACTCTTTTACAATATAAATGTCTCCTTCAAAAACTGCTTCCCACTATGGCACTGTGCGATGCACACAAATAAATACGGGTATACGAATCACCTTTGCAAGGAGCTTAGTATGCGTTTGTTGGAAACTGATAGCAACCTATTTACAACAGACCCTAATTTAGTTCGGGGTGGTGCAACGGTTGCACGGTTCGAGGGGTTTTCTCTATTCGTTCATGACAAACCAAAACCTAGAACAGCAATATTAGCATCCCGGGATTTGATTATCTCACAGTTTCCTAAGTTCTGCACAGAAGATCTGGTTGTTTGCACAATAAAAACTTCTAGCAATAAGAGTCTCATCGTTGCAAGTTATTATACCGATATTACAAGGGATAATGTTAGTAGTATGATTAAACCCCTAGTCGATTACTGTGATAAACAGCATAAACCTCTTCTGATATCCGGAGATTTTAATGCCAGGAGTGTGTTGTGGTTGGACTCGCTAACGAATTATCGTGGGGAAAGACAAGAAGAATTAATGGCTCTTTATAATTTAAGTCTCCAAAATAAGGGATCTGCCCCTACATTTGTAGGAGGAATGGGCCAATCTATCGTTGACCTCACAATAACAAATCGTTGGAGCTTTCACCTCGTTTCAAAGTGGAGAACGGATCAACAGTACTCTGGGTCGGATCATCAGTTTTTATCTTTGAGATCAATGCTAATAGAACATTTTCTAATGGATTGAATCTGAAGAGTGCTGATTGGAACAAATTTACGTTCATACTCGAAAATACAACATTCCAATATGATAATGGCTTTTCTGAATCATGTGATATTGATTTAGAAGCTCTGAACATTTCAGCGGATATTTTTCAAGCTTTAAAGAGCTCATGTAAAGCAGTGTCCGGTAATATTCCGAAGGCTTGTCCCTGGTGGAGTGATGAGCTAAGAGAACAACGTCGTAAAGTAAAATTCCTTCAACGCAAAAATCATAGGACTTTATATAAGAGTGAAAAGCAAAAGTGTAGAACCATGATAATTAAGGCCAAAAGGGAGGCATTTAAAGCTTGGGTAATAACGCTCGAAGGACCAAAGGATATCTCTAGACTAATGAAGGCAAGATCGAATCATACATATGTCCGTGTGGGTATTTTGAGTGATTGTATGAACGAAAAGGATAGACTGAAGCTTCTTGTAGAGGAGCATTTCACTAACTCAAAAGCCATTTACAATAATTGCCCAGAGCCGACGTACAGTCATAACGATCCCCACATACAATTCTTTGACCAAAAAAATTGTGATAAGTGCAATTAATAGCCTTAAATCAAATAAAAACCAGGTACAGACCAAATCCCACCGCAAGCATATAGAAGTTTGCCAAAATCTTTTGTTTCGAGGTTAAAAAATCTCTACAACTCAGTTTATTGCACCGGATATACTCCAAAGTGCTGAAGAACGTCTAAAGTAATATTAATTCCCAACCAGGGAAAAAGGATTACTCTGAACCACGATCTTTCCGACCAATTACTCTAACAAATGTTGTGCTGAAAATTCTGGAACGTATGTTACAGTGGAAAATCCAAGCAAGGTGTAATTTGGTCCTTCCTAACCAATTTGCCTTTTCAAAGGGACAATCCACAGACACAGCCATAAGATGCTTGCGGATACTTGTGAAAATAGTTTTCATCGGAACGAAGAAGCCCTCGTTGTCTTTTTGGATATAGAGGGTGCTTTTGATAGAGTTGGATTTTGTCATATCATCGAGAGCTTGCACAAAATATGGGGTGGACGAGAAGACGATTACGTGTTACGACAATTTACTGAAAAGTAGTACTGTTTCTGCTGAGCTAGGTGGGGAGCATGCATCAATAACTCCGACGAAAGGTTGTACACAAGGACGAATACTGTCAACTATTGCGTCGAACTTAGCTTTTCAAGAAGCTATGGAATAGCTCGAAATACCAATTGATAAGGTCGCCTACGCAGATGACCTGGCATTGTGTGTCCGGGGCAATAGTTGTCGCACCCTTTTCTGTTTGATGCAAGATGCCCTGAACAAACTTACGAATTGGGCTAATAAGAGAGAAACCATCTTCAGTATACACAAAACTAAGTTCATGCTTTTTTCAAAAGAAGAAAAGACAAGAATATCTGTCTATATCTGTCCGGAACCAAGATTGAAAGAGTTAAAACCTTTAAATATCTTGGACTTATACTGGATGATAAACTGAAGTGGAGAAAACATATAGAACACACCCATCTCCAAGGCCAAGAGGAGTTTATTTGCATTGAGAGCTTTTGTCGGATCAGACTGGGGTCTTAGTCCTCAGAAGTCCAAATGGATATACGAAGCCTACGTCAGATCCATTGTAAGTTACGGTGCTATTGTATTTGCACCAAAGCTTCAAGGAAGCAGATTTATAAAAGATGAATTCAGCAAGTTGCAGAGAATTGGCCTCATGAGTATCACTGGGGCCATGAAGTCCACTCCCACGGCTACAATGGAGATACTTTGCGGGCTTATGCCACTTCATCTTTATGTTATTGAACGTGCATGCATGATGAGACTTCGGACAAGGAAGAAAAATACACTCAAATGGTTCGACCATTTGCGTAGAGGTCACCTACAATATCTAGATAGATATATACGTCGAAATGATATCCCAACTCCCCCTCCTCGCGTACCTTTTTGGTCTGGGACTGTGAGATATGCAGTGCATCAAGAAATTTGATCTGGTTGGCTATATCGACAGTTCAAGAATCAATAATCAGAGAGGTGCCGCTGGGCTTTGACGAAGGGTGACACTGTGCTCGACCAAGGAACCTTGAAGCTCGATGAAACAAACACGGTTTTCCAAGCTGAAGTGGAGGCTATTAAGAACCTTTCTCTTCATCTTCATGGAGATAAATTAGGAGGGAAGAAGGTATTAATCCTTTCTGACTGCCTTTCAGCCATTAACAGTCTCGAGATGAAGCGGGGTGATCTTTTGTCAGAAGAAATTATCGGCTGTAAAAATGCCTTAAACAGCTCAGCATATTCTATAACGATTGGATGGATAAGAGGACACGACGACAGCACTGGAAATGAATTCGCGGACGGATTGGCCAAAGACGGAGCCAGGAGAGGCACACCTGTCTCTGTACCGATATCGCTATGTCAAACCAAGAATGCCCTTCGACAAGCGTCTTTGAGGAGATGGAGAACCAAGTGGCGGGAGATGAGCTCTTGTCGGCAGTCGAAACTGTTCATCCCAAATCTGTATATGGGAAATAGAATCTTCAAATTCAAAAGAGCTCAAATTTTTGTCATTGTTGGCATGATTAGTGGGCACATCGGACTCAACAGGCATCTTTACAAGTTGGGAAAGGCCATACGCCCAACTTGTAGACTATGTAACGAGGATGACGAAACTCCACACCACCTCATCTTCGACTTTCCAGTAACAATGGAAAGAATGATGGCTCTCAAGGGAGAGATTAAAGATAGGAAGTTATCCTTGGAGGAATATATTTTTAAAATATTTAGATGTTTATGTGTTCTTAAACATATTTTTATTAATAAACATCGTAGCTCCTAGATAGGTCCACTACCGGTTGATACCGTGTTAAGTTCCGATGAGGTGGGTCCAATCTAGGAGCTAAACAAACAAACTTTAATATTTTAGTATCTTATATTCTGTACTAAAATGTTGCTTATTCTACTTTGAATATAATTTCTCTTTTATAAATAAGTGAATAAACCAGTCTAATATCATCTATAATTCTTTGTATTCACAAATCTCTGAGAAAATATGATCTGCATCCAGCAGATCATGGTAGGTATTATTGACTTATTTAAATATTTAAATCACAGAGACTTATTCCTGAAGTTTTCTATGGTAGCAAGTCTTTATCCTTTTATACATATTAGGGCATTAAACTCGAAGTGATGTCCTTGCAAAGGGAATAAGCCTTACTTTCCCTTTGCACTCGCTTATTGTGTGCTCATCAATGAGTCTTTTATATATTGCCCTATTTCCTGTGCATATCTTTTATTTCCCTTCAATTGATAGAGCTTCATAGAAATTCGCTTTGTGTGTAACAATTGGAGGGTATATAAAAAAAACATAACGGGGTGTTTATTCTATTCTACTGCAAGAACTGCAGCATCCTAACTCTGATCCGATCAGTCCTCTCATTTGATACTAGCCCGTCTATAAATTAAATTAATCTGATTACTTTTTGGTCCATATCATAATTAATAAAAAAATCAAGAGATTCCAATTAAGTATTTGTTTCCTTGAAGTAAGGGTACTTTTAATATAAATCCTTACTTTTAAGGTTGAGTGAAATATTACATGAAATCGGTTTGGAATAGCTGTCAATGCCAAGGGAAAAGAAATAACATACAGGCAACTAAGGTTCTTCATTTAAAAAAAATATTTTATTGAATCGTTCGTAATAGATAGGTCAAATGAAGATACAGTAGGATGTCTTCACGTTTTTTTGTTATCTCTACATATTTTTATCTTATTTTCATAACTATAGCCACCTACTGTAAACGTATTTGATTAAATTAGTCACCCACCTTGATGGTCAAAAGGTCTGAAGGAATTGTGTAAACACTTGTAAAGCTATTTGAAGCCTTGCCAAATATTTAAAAATATATAAGCTAAGTTTATCGAAACATTAAGAAATTTAAATTAAAAAAGCTTCTTTGATTCATGCCTAACTCTCACTTTAAAAAGCTTACACTCGAAGTAATTTGAATTTTTTTGTTTGAAGAGCTCTAAAACTCAGTACAATTTTTTTGACAAAGATCATGTGTGGTTTTCACGTCTGTTGAAATTATACCTACTAAAATAAATATTTATATCAGCAAATATCTTCTCGATTTTTCAGTATAAAATCATTTTAACACTTTGACGGTTTCTTTATACAATTATTATTTTATTAAAATAATAAAGCAATAATGAAACCTTAAATCAAAATATAAATCCCAAATCAAAAGATGGGGAGAGAAGAAGTACAAAGAAAAGGCTCCCGTCACAAAAATACTAAAATGTCTGGCTAACCAAAAATTTAATTTTCAATTTATGGTTTTACTATAAAATAATAACCAATGTTTTAACAATATGCAGCATACACGGCAGGACAGCAGAAGAAAGACTGTTTCTTTTGCAATAATTATAGGGAAACACTCGACCATTTTTTATCTGAATGTATGGCAACGAGGGATGTTCGAAATACTGTATCGATTAAAGCTTATTCAGAATATGGTGTATTGCTATGGCCTCAAAATGAAGAGGATATCATTTTTTTAAACAAAAGTTAAATATTTTGTACAACTTAAAGTGCACGTAAAACACCCATACCGTCCCATTTGGAAAACTTTACCAACAAACTATTGATATTTTGTAAAACATATCTTTAAATGAAAATTGAAAGTGTGCTGTATATTGCATTATTTTTAACGTTATCATGATCAGCTATATAAGTATTTTGTTTGTGCTGTTCCCCAGCTTGTTTTGTGAAACTGTTGTGTAAATACAAATAAAATAAATTTTTTTTTGTTTCTTAGTACAAAAAAACAAAAACAAATATCTTCTCAATTTTTCAGTAAGAATTCATTTTAAAACACACCTGACGGTTTCTTTATACAATTATTATTGTTCGAGGATCGAGGTTTGTGCTATAATGAATTTCTTTTATTTTTTCCCCTAAAATACGTAAGTAAGCGAGTATGACTCAATTTTTAATGATCTGCTCATCCTTAAAGATGCATCAATTGAAGGATTAATGGTATTAAAGTAGCAAAACAGAAACTTGGAGCAATGCAATAGTTGACCTATAGATAATAAGGTTATGAATCTTTTAAATATTCTAGAAAGTGAGCTGAGCTACTCCATTTCAAAGACTGCTCAATTTAAAGGTAAACAACTCTCAGAATATTTACAGATATCTTTATAAATGAAAACGTACACACAAGAGGACCAAATCAATAATATATTGAAAATGCAACATGAAAAATAGAATTCGAAATGGCACTCCATTCATTTCTCGAACGAATGATAATATGAAAAGACAAAACAAGAGGAATGAAGTATTTTGCAAAATAATGATATTGTTCCTTGATGCGAAAAAGAGTGATAAGCTCATTATATGTAACGAATGTTTATCTTTGGTTCCAAAAAGTATTGGAAAAAAAGAAATGCACAATCTTTGAAAAGTTTTTGAAAAAGAGGGAAAAAGCTTGATGAAACTACTTGGTCTTTTTGTTAAAAGATATATATATAAGAGCCATATAATTCGTTAAATATTGTTTATTTGTGCCATGTTTTGGTATATGTTGGTTCGATAGATTTATATCCCTTAGGATATGAATGATCCCACCTAGTATATTTCTTTTTTTATCTGTTATTATCATCTATATTGTTTTTTTTTGTTAGTTAAAGTTTATTACTGCATCACAATAGATAATACGTATATATATACATTAGGGTTGTTCTTATTGCTTCAAATGTTTGAAAATGTTAGCGACTTTGAGCATTTCTGTTTCTTGGTGATAAAAGAAGAACGACATACAACTTTTGATCAAATCGGTCAAACATTACGAGTTGCGCAACGCGGTCAAAGTTTTAAAATTTAGTAAAGAATCTAGTTTTCCGCAAATTTCTTCTTCAAAATGGTGGACGTTACATACTTCAATAATTATTATTATTTAACAGGAAATCTAATTTACTACCAGACGTATGTTGATGTTTTTTAATAAAACAATTTTTCAGTAAAAAAAAAGCAAGAAAGGGATGAGTATTGTTAGCTTATTTCATAGCTTTTTTGTATCAATTAACTTCACATCGCCTGTAGAAGATGACTTGTTCGCTTCAGATTAAAAAAGTACTTTTTAAAGTTTAGTAAAACTTCGTATGAAAATCACAAAAATGACCTTGGTGCATTCTATCAATTCAGAATTCAGTACAATATGAAGTTTACATCATATGATGCACGAAAAGAGCTGTATTGACCTATAACAAATCGATTAGGCAAAAAAAATAATCATAATGTGTTTCTTAGATGTGCGTCAAGGTATCCTCTCAAAATTTGAGTCTTTATCTCTGACGCATACATAATCCAGTTATATGCGTCATTTGTACGCGAGATCGGCCTAGTTTTAAATGTGCATATAACTCTCCTACTTATTAAATTGACATGATTTAGTATACCCAAAATAGTAAAGCTGGTTAACCAAGGCTTTCATTTGATATAGTTTGTGTTCTAAAAATCGCTATAACCTTTAAAGAGAATAGCAAATACGTACTCTCCCCCAAAAATATGATCTTTGATATGATAATATACTATTACCTTTGGTAACGGCAGTTAGTGTAAACCTGGATAGGAAGAAAAAAGAAGGGAGAACAAGTGAGACGTGAAGCAAATACTCCCTCCCTTCTCTGTCTCTTTCTATCAAGGTTAACACTAACAGAGGTTATCCAGATGGTAATCGTAATTTCTCATATCAAAGATCAATTTTTGGGAGAGAGGTATATATAAAGACATTTTATCAAATTAATAACATCGAAGATTTGATATCTCATTTGGTTAATATATACAAAACCAAGAGATATAAAATTCAAACTATGCCCAACTCAAGAGGTAATAATTTTGCTTGCCGGCTGGTTTTTAAATGACGTCAACCAACGGAAAGCAAAGAAAATACCATAATTATTTTCGCTCATGTCACCCCAATCCACCGCTTCAAATATACTTTTTGATGACGATAATAGTTATGACGTTTCACTATCGATCAAACATGAAAATAAACACATATGGTTTCTATATAACCTTGAATAAAAATATCTTAATATGACATTAAACATTTTATAGTACAAGAATATAGATTACATGACCACATGATCAATTTTTTTTTAACAATCATTTCAATTTCTTGAAAAAAACAATTAATTTTTGACTGTTTTTTTATTGTCTTTGGGAACACTTCTGATAATCCGACAGATCTAGTTATAGATATTCCGCTTCTTTCCATTGTTTTTTCTGTTGTTCTTGTCATGATTTCCAGTGCCTTGAATTTTTTATTGTTTCCATCTTCTGTAGTGTTTCTATCATGTCAGTACGGTGATTTTTATTTTCTTTATTATCATCAAGTTCGTTGTCGTCTTTTTCAACAGTTTCGTCTTTTTCTTCAACAATCGGAGCATCCGGGGGTCTTGAAAGCGCACTTGTATTCATCTATAATAAAATAAATAATTTACCTTGTTACCAAATAAGGATTTACGATAAAGAATAGGTTAAAACATCATAAAATCCCAAACTATCAACCCGCTCCTCTATCACTATCAATGTCCTGTATCAGTGATCATATATAAAACTTTTATTAATATATATCTGTAAACGAAGAGGTTAGGGATTGACTCTTTCATATATCTGACTTAAACTAAGATATATTTGGTTAAAAAGGTAATTATTTATATACAATTTTGAACACATAGTCTCTTGGGAAAAGAGAAAAGAAGCGTCTGTCGCCCCATCTGGTTACGTTTTTTTGTATATAAGCAAAGGATGGAAATAGAGAAACAGATAGGAGCAAAGTGACGGAGAAAGGAGAGCTGGCCGCTACATATCAAGTTAATAAAGCACGATTCAAAAACCAATTTAATGGTTATTAAAGGAATTACCCCAAACATTAGTCTCTCTTATAATACTCGCTACTTATTTTAATAGAATACGTTACAAAAAGAATATTCATTTTTTTTTTTTTTTTGGCCAACTGGCGATCCTTTATTCAACAAAAAGTAAATATGTAATTATTGACATGTATATCAACAAAAAAACAACTACCCTAAAAAATATACGTAAGGTAGCACAATACCTACAAAAAGACTAAAAACAAATACTATATGGTAGAGTAACAAGCAGACACATAAAAGACAACAAATCATAAAGATAAAAAAAAACAATGCAGAAAAAACAAAACACAACGTTACAGTTATAAAATTATTATTTTTTAAACATGATGTAATGAAGTATTATTTAGAAAGTTTGAAGTCTTTAAATGAAGTTTGACAGTAGGTAAAACGCCGCTGATATCACTGTCTAAAGCAGATCTTTTCGCGTAGAGCAAGTGATGTGTCTTTGTGATCACCGCGTTGATGATATGTTGTTCTTTTCCATGGTAAAAGGCAATAAAATCGTCTCTCTTCAAATGGTAGAAGCCAAATTCTTGCTTAAAATCTCGCCGGTAGCAGTATACAACGGGGCAAGTTTCTCACATCCGAAAAGAAATGCTCGCTGGTTCATCTTTCACCTTGCAAAAACCACACTTTTTCTTTTCACCAGAAAAGAACTTTGCATGTAATTCGAGTGTTCCTGTGAGGATTCGGTATTTTTAACCATTTTTGGAGGATGAGAGCAAATTGTTTTTTATTGCCTCGATGCTTTTCATGGTAGGGAGGTTAAGTTTTTCTTCTCTTTAAGTATTCAACTTTATACTACTGACAGAATTAAAATGGGGCCACGATTTTCCAATTAATTGATGGTAATTGACTAATGATTTCAGTTTTCTCAGGGTTTAAACTTAGTCCAGAAACTACTGAAAACTTTTCAAATAAGTCTAAAGTCTTTGTAACTGACTTAATAGTCCGTAGCGGACCGCCGAGTATATCATTGTCAGGTCGTCGGCATAGCATAAACACTTGGGATGGGATATTAACGAAAAAAACCCTGTGATTGATGCGTCCTGATGTATTTTGCGTATTAATGGATCTAATGAAATAATGACAAAAGAATATCCATTTATGAAAACAAATATATTAACGTTGGTGACAAAATTGCTTTCACACAATACCATAAGCCTTTCTAATTAAAATGATTGACAGATATAACAAATTATGATAGATGATATAACAAATTATGATAGATGATATAACAAAGAATATTTTGAAATAAACTTTTAAAAATGAGCTTCTTTCCATCTTTTATTACTTTTTTTTTTTTCTTGAATCATGTCAACAAATAAAATAATAACATGTTTCATCCCTTTTTTTCGTCCTCTATTTTTTTATACACAAAAGCATAATAACGCTTGTGGCATCAAATTTGATAAGAGGAATATTCAACTAAATGAATAAAACTTTTAAGCCCTTATACACTTGTCTCAAACAAGAAGTTTCATGAAATTACATATAACATCATTACATTTCAGGGTCCTGCACAAAAGTTATTACATCAATAATGAGGCGTGCATTCTTATTATTTTTGTTTTTAAATAATCCTCCTCCTCCTTTTCTTTTTTCCTCTCTTTACCTTGAAAAGTAAGTAGTTCAAATCAGACAAGGTCTGATTTTTTTTCATTTCTGGTCCCATCACTTTGCAAATAGTTTTTTAGGTCCGTCTTGACCCAAGGATTCCATAGGTACCTTCAAAGTTCAAATCTGATCATAAATGTGAGAGGAGATAGCGTGCGGACATACAGATGGACAGTGGTTGGGTATTTTAAAGATTGTCATAGATGACAACATCAATGCCTATAACAAATGCTACCATATCCTGTCTGCTTGCTTATATCTCAAAGTTTGCAAGTTATCTTTGTTGCCGTACAGCGCGTTACATTAATCAATTTCCCAACCTAAATCAACAAAATTTTCCTTTATTATCATAATTCAATAATAATAATAATTTTAAAAGTAACATTACTTGATTTATGAGTTCCTCACACGCTTTATTATTACTTTATACCCGCCATCAGATTGATAATCCCTATTTTCATATAAAGCCTTTTCAAATTATATCTCAAGGTATATTGAATACCAGTTTATTTCATGTTTTCGATAATGGGGTGAAATGCTATGAAATCTTATCATTATTTGTGTCTTATCAAAATATATTGCTGTTATAGATTATGGATGAGATAAGGAAGAAGACTAGCTTTACAAAATTCCATTCTTCCCACTTGTCGGTGTGACGTCATTAAAAATTGCTGACAAGCCAGCTTTCTTGGCAGTAAGTTTTCTATATACCTTGTTATATACCTATGCAAAAGGATGCCAAAAAAAGGAGACTGGATCAAATGCTTCGAAGTCTGATAGACATTATCTTCAATAATGCAGTACATGCTTTAAACAGTATGAACTAGCGTGGACAAACTCTAAATTTGGACTAAATCAAGTGGCCTTTTATTTGAAGCTTCCAATAGTCGTGAGGGACAACCTAGAAGAGCTGAAAAGAGTGCATTCCTTCAAATAGAAGCCACTGAATGAAAAGTAGTAAATTCCACCCTAAGGCTGAAAGGCATGAACAAAATACAGTTGAACTTGAAAAGGAAAGTAGTAATACATTGGATAAGGCATTCAAGATGATAGATGAATGAAGGCTGTAACTTGTCTCGATCAATTTGAGTAAGTTATGGTACATTATCCCTGGAAAAAAACCCTTTGACGAGACTGCAGGAAAAATATTAAGAGTATAGGTATATATGGAGAGACTGAGATAACATTATAGAAGTGTTTGCATATCCTACAACGTTACCCTCAAGTAATGCCCATACAAGGTTGTCTCATCAGACTGAAGCTTAAAAGGGTCAGACCTCAGTGTCTTAACTGCTTTGAGGTTGGTTATTTTAAACAAGGTTTGAAACCATTCTAGATTAAAATTAGGAGAATGTTCTAAAGTATTGCAGCGTATGTTTGCGGAGAGTCGTTCAACTAAATCAAGAGAAAGAAAAGGTATACCTCAACAGGAGGAATCTTCTAGGACAATGGAGGTTCAAAATAATTTAGAGTAGGCTTTGATAAGAGAAGGAGCGATACAGGGTGTTGGTACGACTGAAGAAGTTTTAAAAGAGCCACAGGGCTCTGCAACATCATGTGTCGTACTTGAAAAAAATCTCGCAAGTAAGTCTGGAAATGGAAAATCTTTGGCAGGTCCTGTAGAAAATATCTCTAGTTCTGTCAAGACTCCGCAAGAAGATGAAAACGCCTTTATTATTAATACTTTAAATGAAACAAGCGCTTCACACTTAAATAACGAAACTATAACAACCAACACATCTCCTTTATATAAAGGAAACACAGAAACCTCCCTTCCAAAAAATTCAAATTTAAACCCTGATTTAATATTATGATCAAGACAAGGTCTGGCTCCATATCGAAGAGAACTTCTCCCTGTACTGGCCTATCCCCAAGTAAGATCAAACTGCTAGAAAAGTTAGAAAAAAATCAAATCTTTATAAGAATTAAGTGGCCTAAACAAGACAAACAATTATCAGTTCTTATTTTGATCAACCTATCTATAGACAATAGGTGGTCAACATGGGAATTAGTAAAATAATTTTCTAAATGTATGGGGTGGAAGAGATCAAAAATCTCGACACGGACTAATGAAAAGTCTTCTTTATCAAAGACCAAATATAATCTGCTTGCAGGACGAAAAAAGTTGACTTCCTCTAGATGTTTTATTGAATGCCCATTTTGCCTACCAAGAAATTATAATCATTTTTTCATTGGTAGTGGTACCCATCGAGGAGTACTTTCTTTGGTCTCGAAGACCATCGAGTTTCCTAAGCGTTCTTACGAGCTTTCAAATAAAGGAGGCAGGCATAATTTTTTTGTGCAAACTACAAAGGGTGAATTTTATTTGTGGTTTGGTTTTCAAGAAGTGTATAGACGAGATTGCCGCATACCTGGTAGAATTAGGGAAGTCCTTAGAAAATCCAAGGCAAACTTCCTTAATCGATTACTATGGGACGAATCACTTTGGAATTTGTCAGGGTCAACGTCAAAGGAGTGGAAAAAATAACTGTCACGGCCATAGTTCTATTCGCACTAAGTTCGAATCCCATATAGGCTCCTGCAAAACACAAGCTATGGAGCTAATTTTATCGAGTATTCGCAGCTATCTTGCAGAGAACATAACTCATTACAAAATCATTGTTATTGATGACATTCGGGTCATCATGATTTCGACGGCAGCACGATACCTGTGAAGATCCCTACTATCAATACCATTCCGTGCAAATATGTGGGAGATCTGGTACGATTTTATCCGTATTACTCCACTGGACATCTCCAGTTTCTACAAAAGATTATGAGGCAAAAAATTTGCACATAGACAAACAAAGTAATTATATCCAATCTTTTTTTTTTGTTAAAAAAATATTTATTATGTCTGTATTATTATACTTTTTATATAAGAAACTTTATTGATTTAGAGAAATTACATATATTAATATATAAATAAACATTCTGTAAATAAACATTTTTTTTACAATTTTGTGAACTTAAAGTTTTTTTATAATAATATAATTTTAGAAAGTACTGCTAGATTTAGATTTAATTTTAAACTATAATGTTTATATACATGTTCATTAATATTTGAAACTAAGAAAATACAAAAGTGTTTATTTATAAATTTAACTGTCTGCTAAAATAATAAGCTAATTATTTTTTTTAATATCAAAAAAGCAAATTGACCTTTGTAAATAGTTTTAAAACAACTCTTTTCTTTTGTGGACATGTGATTGAACATACGGGATTTACGAGCACCAAAGTATAGTTGGGCTAGTGACATAATTATCTATGTGCCAGCAAAAAGTATATGAAGACACTAATGTGAATTTTAAAAAGATATCGCGAATTTATTGATACGTCCTTTTATAAGTATAAAGTAAATGTGAACTAAAATGTTCATTTATGTTTCTTCGCCACTGCCCTGAGCAAATTTAACCCATTATCTGTTTACATATTTTGATATGTTTTATTTTTACAAATTTACCCTTTTATTTTGATGTGATTTATTTTTACACAGTATGATTTTCGCAGAATACTGATTAAAATGTTTTTAACCGAAAAAATAAAAATATTTGTACATACAATGGCGGCCTCGATGAATATATTGGGATAAAAATGTCTTTTTTATTATGTATTCTGTATCATCATAAAGCTGTCTTAAAACATATCGCTTTTGACATTTTATTATTTTGATTGTCTTCATCCAATCTTAGAATGGATCGAATTATGAACGTTTTTATTGGCTTAGATTATAAATCTAGAATGACTTTTTATGATACCTCAATATGAGATAGTACTGTATTTTTCTTCTCTTCTTTTTGAATATTGATATACTTTTTGACATAATACATCAATATCTACATTTTTCTCATTTGTTTAAATATGATTAACCCATAACAACAGAAAAGGATTTAGAAAAAAGTAATAATATGATTTATTAAAGAATATTGCATGCTATTAAATATACCAAAACACAATAAATATACGTAGAACCCAATAATGTTTAAAAACATGTCTATACTCAACCAAATTTTGTTCACATGTCATGTGGATCTTATGTAAATTTTAATACGCGTAGAGTTTTGTAGTGACACGCGTATACGCTAGACGGCGCTCTTTTTCATCTATTATTCTCACAACGATCATTCTCTGTCCCATTCGACCTCCAAAAAAGTCTGCCTTAACTAAAGTTATCTTCATTAGGCCAAATATGTGGATAATTTTGTAGATAATATCAAAATTGAACTACGATTGGCTAGATACTACAATTTACTTTATAATCATGAACTTGAAAATAAATATTCTTCCTGTAGCTAATACAATGTGTTCCATCAGAAATGTAATTTTTAAGTTGCGAGTTAGAAGTACTTAAAATACGTATAATCGCTTTATAGATATATCATTTTAAAGGAAAAAAAAGAATTTATTGCCATATCATAAGAGGCACATCTCTGAAGACTTATTAAAGTCGCAGGAAATTACTCCTCCAGCCTGAAGACAGAACGACGCAAGCTTCAGGACATTTTTGCAAAGGTTTTTGATCGTCTCCTGGCTAATCATTTGTTTCACAGATATTTGGGGGACTTTCTTTTATCCACACTACGTCCTTTTTCGATTTGGTTTTTGATGGAGGCAAAATAACTTCGCGTCAGTCCAAATTATTATATCGTCAATGTTGGATCGTGCTGCAGAATCCACTAACAAAACTGCCTTCTTTGGACTTTGTGGGCATTAGTTAAAGGTTGAACTGAAGTATTATGATAAATACGGAATCGAATGTCATGTCTAACGATACTCCACAACGTAGTTTTGGTGGGTGAAATTTGCTGAGAAGCTTTTCTGAGTGAGCAACTGGGGGGGTTCTTCAAAGAAACTCTTCACCTCCTGAATCACTGCTTCTGTTCTTTTTTTTGTTTTTGTTTTCATTAGATTTTTCTTGTGGATGGTACCAGTCGCATTTAAATGATCGAAAATTGTCGTGATTGCAATCAGCTGATAAAATTTCAGTGCACTTCCACAGATTTTGAGGTGAAGTATAAATTGTTGGTGTCCTGTAGAAGGAGAAGGTGTTTTGCCAACTGCAGGATGATCCATTTCTTCTCAAGTTCAGAAAACATTTTTTAGGTTGTATACATGGTTGACAATCAATTCAAATGTTATATATTGATGAAAATCCCCTCATTATGAACCAAATGGCGTATCCATAATACGATTAAATTATTTTAAATACTTCTAGTTCGTAGTTTAAAAATAACATTTCTGTTGGAACACACTAGTGTACATACAATGTTTCCCCCTCTATTATTAACATGTTTTAAGGTTTGGTCTACTAAGTATCAAATAACTTTCATGTAATAATACACAAGTAAATGAAAAGTACATTTTTGTATAGCACACAGCTTTTCAGCTTGTCTGTTGTTGTGAGATAAGTAAGAGAAAATAACAAGGAGAA
Organism: Caligus rogercresseyi; assembly: GCA_013387185.1. Lineage (NCBI taxonomy): Eukaryota > Metazoa > Arthropoda > Copepoda > Siphonostomatoida > Caligidae > Caligus > Caligus rogercresseyi. The sequence goes on from CP045899.1 coordinate 9,416,098, forward strand.
TTTTTCTTAAAGTCTCCCCAAACATGTATAATAATGCTTGTATATTCTATGGATTCTCAACAATCCTTAGCCTCCTATATGATCTTTGTTCTCAATAACTGTGGGTACTTAAGTAGATTCTCAACAACTATTCAAAAGACATAAATATAATATGAATAAAACATATATAAGAAATATAAAAAGTGCAAGATTCTACGAACCCTTTGACGGGACTTTGCTTGAAAGATATTGATGAAATAATTTTCTTCAATACAATAAGAAATAGTAGTTCAGATTAGTTTATCATAATTCATCCTTTATTGAGTTTTAATACGACTATTTTTTTGGATTATCCTTTGCTTTAGTTTAATTAATTATCTACATTTTAAATACAGTTTTTCAATATTTTTTTTTTTCAACAGTTCATGCAAAAATTATATACAAAACAATATATAAAACGATGCTAATAAGTAAAAAATACAATATATAAACATTATAGTTCATAATTTTAGCAACATACATGAACATACTAATTAATTTCTCAAAAAGTAAAACTTAAACTATTAAAACATAAAAACTAAAAACGAAGTGTAAAGGATCATTTAATTTTTTTAAATTTCTTTAAAAGTGATTTTAAGGCATCTCTTAAGACGATGGAACGGGAGGGGACATATTTCACCAAATCGCCAGCTAGCGTCCAAGAGTTGTCCGTGACCGAAGGGATCCGGAGGTCCAATGCAGCATATCGAGCGGAGGCGGATATGCATATTGTCCTAAGGTCCAGCGGCTGCAGGGGACGATCCAATGTAAGGCTCTTTGCCACTAGGGCTTTGGCGCTAAGTAGAGCGTTGTTAATGGCTTTTGTCCTCGCGGAAGCCTTTTGACTTGAAAGGCCAAATAAAATAGAGGCTTTGCAGTACTTTCCAGCGTTAGGTGCATCCATGCCCCTTACATTTAGTTTTATGAATCTCACCAATATGTCTACCGATCGACACTCTGCAAAGGCGTGAATTATAGAGTTAAAAATAACACCACAGTCTTTGCAAGGGCGGGAAAACTTGAGGAGATTTGCCGAAATCAGTAACTGTGAAGTAAATTTTCTTCCGTCCGTTATACAGCTAATAGAATGCCGGATACGATTACTCCACTCTCTCGGAAGATCCAGGAGTTTTAAGAATGCATCGCAAATGAGATTGCACTCCGACAATCCCATATGCACAGGGGGAGTTAATTTTAAAAACCAGGGCTTTAGCACATTATGAAAATTTGCCGCCCGTAACAAGGGAAACCGAAATCTTCCATGATTAAGAGAGTCATGGTGATGTAAGTTGTGGATAGTTAATATACCCTTATTGATTGCGAGTTTCTCAAGATCCTCAGGAGTTCCTAAGTTCTTGAAGAAATGCCTTTTTGAAGAATTATATCTTATGATATCAACAATGGAGTCCTTTTCAAATATTGGTGTGTTTTTCCAAATGATTCTTTGGGCACAACCCCAAGTAACCGAAAGGCTAGAGGTAATGCCGTTTGTTAGCTCAGAGCCAAACATAAGCCAATGATAAATTTCATTAAACGAAACGCAACGCCTCCATTCACAAGAAGGATGTTTCGCTAAATTAAGGAAGACTTTTAAATAAATCTTGGGAATTATCGTAGCGAGTTGAACTATACCTCCTCCAAGAAGACCTCTCTTTCTTTTAATAGTTGGCAAATACATCCTGTGAAATAAGGCAGCCAGCCAATTGTTCTCATCTAAGATGGCTTTTTCCGCTATCAAAGGCGACGAAGAAGCTTTGTAGAGAACCAACGGAACTACTTTTGTGTTGTAGAGGTCAATTCTTTTCTGAAGACGGAAATTCCTCCATGACAAGATTTTTTGCATTATGATACAGCTGGTACTTGACCAATTCTTTTCATACACGCCGGTCCTACACCATACAATACCCAAAACCTCAATTGTAGGTTTCAATTTACAAGCACGGATTTGAGTACAAAAGACTGGGTTCCAAGAACCGATTGGTAAAATAGAGGTCTTATCTTTATTGACTGATAGACCTGAGCTAATTTCAAATTTATTAAAATATTCTAAAATAATTTATATCCTTTTAATAAGCTGAGCTTCCGAGTTAGCTTGAAGCATTATGGTGACGTCATCTGCGTAGAGATCGATTATATGATGAGACCCCTCAAAGTCCACGCCAAATCCGCCAAACTTTCGAATTATCCTCTGAGCAAACTCCTCGATTGAGGCTATAAAAAGGAGAGGGGCCGAAGGACATCCTTGCCTACAGCTTTTCCCCAACTTGATGCTCTTGCTTTCTTGTCCATTTAAGAAATAGTAGAGGATCCATTAAAAAGTAATGCACGAACAGGATTTAAAAAAATTCTCGGTAAAATATTTTTAACTGCCTTTAAAATTTGAATGTGTGAAATGGAATCAAACGCTTTTGAGAAATCAATAGCTACAATAGCGCCATATTTTCCATTCTTTCTGACCGAGTCTATTGAGGCTTGAATATTGTAAGATATGTCGTGAATTCTTCGGTAAAAAAAAACGGCCTTTTTTCATTTAAAAAAGCTCCCATTTGTTGAGCTAGGACACCCGATAGTATCTTGTAGGATTCATTTAAAATCGTGATGGGCCTCCAATGGCTAAAATCAGATCCATCTCCCCTTTTTGGGATCAGCACAATTCTTCCCTTGGATAATAAACCGGGCATCCTTCCTTTTTTCTCCATTTCTTTGCCTACCTTCAAAAGGAAGGGGGTAGTCTGGTCAGGAAATTTTGTGTAGATCTTCCCAACGATACCGTCCGGGCCACACGCTTTATTGAGCTTAAGATGTTTTGCGATATAATTTGAAATGCTTTGAAAAGAGTACACTGAATCCTGATTACTGGTGAGACATTTTCTTGGGCGGGGAAAATGTCCAACTCTTTCTTCAACTAGAGTCTGAAAGCGGCGATAGAAAAAATCTAAAATATCTTGATTATTAGTAAGGATCTTCTTACCATCAATAATCTTGGAGACAGAACGAGCCAATATATTTTCCTCTCTCGAAAGATCCCTAATTCGTTTGTTGCAGTCATTTTCACGGTTAACTTTAGATTCCATTTCAGCTTCCGCCACCTCAGCTAATCGAAAAGCGTTAATAGAGTCAGCCATACATGTTCGAACAAGCAAAGATTCCTTTCCCAGCATCGTTTCTAATTGCCGATTCTCTTTCTCATATTTTACTTTTTTCTTCCTTTTAAAAGTAAAGGAAGTGGATATAATTATTTTATTCATCAGCTGTATAGCCTGAAAGGCCGAAAGACAATCTTTATAGCTAACTTCAAGAATTCTTTTTAAGCTTGCAATGAACTCCTCATCATCCAGAAGCCAGTATGGAACAATGATGTTGCTTTTTTTTGCGCTACACCAAAGCTCTATTTCCATAATTTTGTGGTCAGATGAAGGTTCGGAACGATAGCCTGCTTTTCTAATTTTTTGAACTAAGGAGGGAGAGGCCAAAGTTAAGTCCAACCTGGACTTTTTATTTCCTCTGGACCACGAAAAAGATCCGGATTAAATTTCTCTAGGACATCAATTAAATCAAAACTCAAAATGACTTTTTTCAGCATTGCGCTATTCGGATAAACATGAATTGGCTGATCTAAGTCAACATTCATATCTCCAACCATAAGAATAGGCAACTTGTTGTCATGCTGAGAGTTTAAAATAGCTTGGAAGAAGGGAGCCGACTTTACATTAGGCCCATAAGCATTAATTACATAGAATGTAACTCCGTTCGAAGATAAGCGCACTTTATGCCAATCACTCGCTCCCGAATATTCTTTGATGATATACCACATTGAGACTCTCTTCGTAATAAGGTTAGGACTCCTCTCTTAGATCCTGAGCCGGTAAAACAATAGTGAAAACTTCTAGGGAGACAAAGGGGACAAGTATTCGAACATGTAGAAGATGTGAGTGACTTTATATCTTGCAGACACATATGTCTGCATTCAGAGACAGAAGATGCTTCATTAAGGCATGCCTGGCTAATCTCTCTTTTCCGCCCCTAGTGTTGAGGGAGATAATTTTCTTAATTCCTAACCCAGTAGACGATTTAATGGGAACAGGGCTATGGAGGAACTCTGTAATGAGAGTTTGCATTGAGAACATAACAAGAAATCTATGTTCTAGGAAGTTTCGAGGGGTTTAAATTCTTATCAGGGGAGTTCGAAGAATCAGGCTTATCTCTTTTCCCTACAGATTGGGATCTAGTCCGATGCATTAAAATTAGACTAGGATTCAAGTGCGAGCTATTTTTATTCTTCGTAGAGTCGTTAACTACTCTAAAAGGAGAAAGCGCTGGAGAGTCGCTTGACCTAACCTCCGTCTCTTCACCTCCCGGACAAGCGCCATTTAATAAAGGAGTAGGGTCCAATGGAGCATCAGAGACGGTCGTATCTCTATTAGTCTCAATCAAAGAGACCGATCCCGGAACTCCAGCACGGCAAGAGGATTGCTCCAAAGGAGATGTTCCTGCCTGAATGCTTGTTGGACAATCACCCTGATTTAAATTATCCTCCACAGAGACGATCTCAATTGCTTCCTCAATGCCACAGGACCTCTCCGAAAGAGAGGGCTCTCCTAGACTATCCATTAAGACTTCTTCTCTTACTCCAACCTCAACAACATTGTCTTTACCATGAAGCTGTCTATCTTTTTCTCCCTGGGATTCAACTACTGAAGGAGTCTCGCCCCGAGAACACGATGCTTGTAGCTCTACTAAAGCCCTCTTAAGCGCCTGTTCATAGTCACTTAGTTTGACTCTCTTTTGGGTGCAAAATTGTTTAAGATGGCCGAAGCCAAAGCATCTCTGGCACTGCAGCCTAACTCCCGTATATTTAACTTTAATCAAATTTCCCTGGAAAGGTAATATTTGAGGCAAAGAAGAGGGATCGGCAATTATCTCCACAATATAATCAGCATCCCTCCAAACATCTCTATAATTCTTATATTTTTCCTCGGCGGTTGCGTCCGTAGGGTTCTTCTTTGGGTAATGATCTACAATTCTCCCGAATTTCTTCATCCATTCCACCACTTCGGCTTCGTTCACTTTTTAAATGTATTGACTAGAGTCACTGTCAATTTCCTCTTTCTATCCAAACTTATTTTATCATTCCCTTCAATTTGAAAGTAATATTCTCATAGGAGCCATCTACATTTTTAATTCTGAGCACATGAGACATTTTCAGCTCCTCCAGCCTCCCCCTGATATCGATAGGGAATTTTGAGTAGAAGCTAGCTAGACCTTGGCCGAATCTCGGATTTGCTCCGGCAATTTCATGGTCCTTAAAACCAAACTTCATTGAAATATCATAAATGTTGATGTGTTTGATATTATTTCCTTTGTAAGACTCGCCATCTTCATTTTCTATGATGAGAACAAACGTCTCCCACCTATAACAGTTGTCTAAGTTCAAATGAACCGCTGCCCCCGTAGGGAGGCTGTTGTTTACTTTGAGGGCATTAGCATACCCTCTCCCAGCTTGCTTTTTATTAAAAGGAGCCTCATCCGGAGGCTTGTCTGTAGGTAAATTAATACCCTCCATTGAAGTAAAAAGTTCCGTGTAATATCTCGCAACCACTCACAAAGGAGTATAAATAACTTATACACACAAGGAGGAGGAAGAGAAAAATAAACAAAACAAGAACCTTACTTTCCTCAGAGATTCCAATAAACCGAGGTCAAATCTTGGGCTCCGAAGACGAGTTCTTCGAAAATAACTTCGACCGATGGAGACACTGGCACTTAAGACACTTTTTCTGTTTTTCGTCATAATTAAATCATTAAAGTAAAATGAATATATCAATAGTATTGTACTGCAGATATATATACAGATATATAATTTTGAAATTTGATAACTATTTATTTATCAATATTTTTTGTTAAATGAAAGACACACATATATAGATATTTATTTTTCAATATAGCCCCATCAGCGGCGACAACCGTCTCAAGGCGGTGCCTGAAGCGGCTGCAGGCCTTGACGACGACGTCTTTCTTCATATTAGCGAACTCCTCCACGATGGCGGCCCTGAGGGAGTCGAGAGTGTTGTGAGCATGCTTTTTGGTCTTGTTCTCGACCATGCCCCAGAAGAAATAGTCGAGGGGGTTGCAGTCAGGGGAGCTGGGGGCCACAAGTCCGGGCTCCAGTGGTAGGGGAAGTTCTCCAACAGCCACGCCTGGGTCTCCCTCCGTCAAGATCATCCTGCGCCTCTTCTTGTACGAACTGTAGCCCAGGTCCTTGTTGATGGTGTGGCGATGGTCTGCTTGGAGCAGCCTATCTCGGCCGCCAACTTGGCATAGGACTTGTTGCCGTCCTCGTTGACCTTCCTCTTCACCTCGGCGACAACTCGTCGGTCCTGGTGGCCTCCAGGGACCGAGAACGCTTTTTGCGATGAGCATCATTCTTTTTGAAAGAGTTCAAGCCTCCACTGGTCGTAGACGGTCGACTTGGGGTAGTTGAAGAACTCTATCACCTCCTTTAGACTCCTCCCGGCACGGAAGGAAGCGAACATCGCATGCCTTTTCTTCTCTTCCATGGCAAAATGTTGACTGATTTTCAATCTGTTTTTTTTTGGCCAGATAGATAAGATGCAAGCGCAGTAACGTACATATGTGCGTTTGCAATATCTCAAAAAACAAAGACGACATAACCGATCAAAGTTAGTCCGGATTATACGTGTACTCCCTTATATATATATGTATATATACATATCGTTAAAAATCAAAAACAAATAAGTGGTGTGATATTATTTTTATGAGACTTCATTAAAATAACGATTCAAGAGTGAATAGGTTAGTTAAATGATCGTTTATAATAGAAAAAATATATTTTTCCTTCTGCTGACGCGCTGTTTACACGTGTTTTGGTAGTGGGATATCGAAATTATAATAATTAGTGCGTTCCTAATTATACAAGTGCACTTCTGTGTCCTCACATAGCTAGGGATCCTCATTGGACCCTTCTCCGCATGTCACAACCGGAGGGGGGCATCAAGCCCTCCATAAATCCCCACCCTCTACCGAACGGCCAGGCTCTCAGTCCCTTGAGGATCACGGACCCCCAAAACTCCACCACCCCCACAAGACATGCCTAAGGATAACTTGGAAGAACCTCATCGCTCCAACCACTGACTTGGCAGTCTAATAAGAATCAATCAGCCCCAGCTACGTTCTCTAATAAAAGGTCAGTCCTTTATTCAAAGCCACTCTGGCAATTCTTTAATTTGGTTCTTCGCAACGAAGACGGTTCCCTCCCGGAGGAGGCGACCTACTCGCTTTGATGTGGCTGAAATCGCCATTCAAAAATTAGGCTTCCCCGCATATGAGTATCACACTTAAGTTCCGAGATGGGACCCGGAAAAGCTCTGATTGGCTTAAAAAATCCAATTAATATCAGTAATAAATTTAAAGACATTAAGCTCCCCCTGAAGTATACTAAGCAGGCCACTAGTAAGAATTCTTAATTGAATAATCGGCTAAAGGCCGCATTGGAGGCATCTAAGTCACGAGCCTTTGAAATAGAAGCCACAAAATGTATTGGCAAAGTTTCGGAGATCGATCTTTTGAACTCTCTCAAACCCTTCACAGAAGATTAAAGCAAACGGGCTATGCTCGCTCTGACCCAACAAAAATATCTGGCCACCCATCCAGCCCTGAAGGGCTTGGAGAACTCAATTGGTTCGGTTCCGTTATTTACAAAGTGACGGAGATCCAACAAAAATTCCGACCCTCTTACCAGTCAAAGGGAAACTAATCAGATTAAGTTTCCCTAATATGAAGAAACAATGCTTTAATTGTCTACGCTTCGGCCTCTATCCAGTACAGATGCTAGAGAAAAAGCAAAGATAAAGGACTAAAAAGAGTTCCTACGATCAATTTTAGCATCTCCAGAGAAGACAGAGGATGCGCCCAAAGATGCATTACCTCCAACGAAAGAAGGCAGGGTGTTTCTCAAAATGAAGCACCTGTTTCAGAACCCCCCACTGAAGAACTAAAGATTATTATAACTACTGAGGACAACGAGATAACTTCGACTAAACCTCAGATTGAAGGACTGCCAGCAACATATTCAAATCCAATAAGTATCCTCCCCACAGAGGAATTAGAAAAAGATGAAAAACAAAACAATTGGCTCCTAAAGAACGACCTCTAAGAGGCCAAGGTCTCCGGGACTTGTGCTTACAGCGGGTCATATTCACTCCCCAAAACAAATAAAACCTCATCCTCTATTCAACAAGTCTACTCCTTCTAAAAAAATTGTCAACTCTAATCCTGAAGATCACACACTCCCCTCACAATGTTAGGGACCCTTCTTCCAACAATGAAACGCCCTAGACCGTCACACGGGTCCTAATGGCAGCCCAACAAACAAAAAGAGAAATAGCTCTGGTAAGTGAGCGCTGAGTCTTTGAATATTTACAACCTTGACTTAAATAATGACTACAATACTTACATATAACACCAATTCATTACACTATGTAACAAAATGAAGGTCTTCGTTTGCCCCTGGGCTGAAATTTCTAAATTGAGTCCCATTTTTTACGTAGATTCCAAAATGCCACTCAAAATATCGTCCGAAAAAAGGTTTGGACTTTATGGCCTTTTTTTTTAAATCAAGATTTTCATCATTTCTAATGGTTCAGGCCCAGTTATCTTCGTGCAAAGTAAATATAACCACAAATGTCAGTGATATTTATTTTTCTACTATATCTCTGCATTTCAAATCAGTTTTTATAATTTATATATCTTTCGTACAATTCAAAATAATCGGCTTTATATTTCAAAAAGTTGACCATATTTTAGTGTTCTATTTAAGCGGCTATATTTTTTTTGTTTCGCGTCTATTGACTATAATCAATATGTAATATATTTTGGTATAGTCCATACATTTCAGAACAATTTTTTATAATTTCGATATCTGGCATGAAAGTAAAGAAAAGATCAATTTGTAGGACGAACTACAACTACGTAACAAAATAAGGTCTTTGGGATATACTTTGCGAATGGAGAATAAGCGAGAGAAGTCTTTAACCCTTTAAACGCGGCTCTGTGAATTGTTATCCGATTTTCTTCAAATTTGATATATAATCATCCTTTAACCTGATTGAATGTACCCCAAACGAAATTTAGCTGACTAAATTCTAAGTCATGTTTTTGGTATGTTCCCATTTTGGGAACGTTGGCGCTTCTAGTACTACAATTTTGTACATTTTAATATAATTCTTTATTCCTTTATATATGTCTTTTTTCAACATTTTTTCATCGACAATGGAACTTTTAGTGTTGAATAATAGGACTACATGCCTTGTGCAATCTTTTAATACACTTTGTACATTGAATATAGTATTTTCTGATATATGACATACCTTTGTTGAGTACATGATTACAAAAAAAAATATTTATTCTGTCAAGTCTTATAACTCTGGTGGACTTAGAAGTACGTCCTCCAAGAGGCACTCGATTACTTTGACGTTGTATCAGAGTCCAATATCCCTCCTTAATTATCGATGGCTCATTTTATCGTTTTGGTTGGCACGAATAACACTTAAAATACCACAACGGAAAATTGAGTGGAAGAATAAAAAGATTCCACCACCGTTTTTGACATGTATAACTAGTTTGCGAATATTTACCCAACCCTTTCATAAACTCACTCTAATGTCTCCTGGTTTTGTGTTTCCGGATTACACATCGAAATTATATGGATATCCATCGGAGCTACACATCATCCAAATTTTATAGCCAATCTTAATAATGAATGTTTCCTCACTTATAATGTTTGAACACCTAGTATCCACGATAGGGATCATGGATATCCACGCTAAGTCTTTCGTAAAATCCACCACACTGGAAACAATTTTCTTTTACCATGTCAAGGGTAAGATTTCAAAACTTATATTGTCTAATTGGAGTTGCCATATAATTGTCAATGTCGTCAGTTACTTCAACAAGAATGGAGTCTTGATGCTGATATTCGTCGTCATTGTCTTCGTTCCTAGGTATATCACGCTCTCCTATTTTTTTTTTTTTTTTGATTTAAATATTTATTTAGATCTAAAATATATCTCGAACAGAATAAAATGCACGTATTAAAGGATGAATAAAAATGAAAAAGTTTGATAAAGCTACGTTAAAAACAAATATAACATAATAAAAAAAAACATGCAGATAACTTGTCGGAAGAAAAATAAAAGAACTCCAGAAAGAAGATCCCGCTCACTATTCGTTGGAAAACCTAGAACCACAATCTCGATTTCCTTACTTTGGTTTTCGATCTCCTCTATAGCACACTAGGAGGAAGTCTGGGGGATATTTTAATAGATTTCCTCTAATCTTTGAATCAGAAAATTATCGAAATAAATTAAAATATTAATAACTTACTATTCAACTCTGTCATCCATTATAAAAATAATTATCACACAACAATTGTTTTAGGTATATGTACTAACGTAGTAAACTGAAAGGAACAAAGAATTATACGTAATACGTAGAGCATGAAAATGAGTACCAATATGCGCCAACGTTCCCCTTTGGGAAATCATTTTAAAAGTCGATTTTAGTCTACTAAAAATATTAATTTATTTAAAAAAATTGTTCATGTAAATCTTTAGTATATTTGCTAATCAAATAGTTTAAAATAGTAATAATCCAGTTTTTGACCATATTTTTCTTATTATCAAAGATAGTCCAAAACGTGATAAACTCAGTTTTTTCAAAGCCCTAACTAGTATTAAAATAAGTTTTTCGTTTATTTAGAAATATAAATTTTGTTTTCTAAGCCTTAATTTATGATATAAACTCATTTAATTTAGTTTTATTGAATATGACGCGATGCAGAACACTTGAAAAGTATGTTCAAAATGGGAACGTTGGCGTGTTGTAAGGGTAGAAGAAGGGAGAAGAAGAGCTCAAGAGAGAAACTTATTAAAAACAAAATAGACCAATTTAGCATGCAATCTCTGCACAGTCAAATTATGAACTTGAAGAAAATTCTTGAGTATGAAAACAAAGGGCTATGATACGATTAAGAAGGAAGATTATGACCTTAATGTCAAAGGCAAAACACTACAAGTACTGGAAAATTCCTTAAGTTCAAAAAATTGTATTCTTTAAGATTGGACTCCGGTGAAATCACAGATGACCCTACAAAAATCACTTGAAGAAGCAAGAAACTCTACTCCCAATTATATAGTTGTGGCCACTGCTTAAAAACTAAATTGTGTGATTTCTGTTACAAATGGAGACTCATCAAAGATCCAGCGAGTTGGAAGCCGATATTAAAATTCGAACAGGATGATGTATATAATAGAACAAGTGCAAAATCAAAGATTTTGTCCGGAATTAGACTGCTAAATCTCCAGATGAAATTTTGGTCTTTCATAAATAATTATAATAAAAAATATAAAAGTCCAGGTCCCTCCTGTCTTCCGTTTGAATTCTATAAAAAATTTGCTGTCCAATTCTCTTCGATTCTCGAACAAATCTTCAATGACATCTTCGCGATAGGATTTGTCCCAGATTTATGAGTTGTGGCCTGTTGACATTGATTCTGAAAGAGGCAAAAAAGGAGAAAATATAAAAGACTATAGACCCATCTCGCTATTAAACACGTCCTACAAAATAATCACAGGTATTTAAACCAAAGGATCCTAAAAATTCTTCCGATAATATATCTCCCGATCAGAAAGGTTTTAAGCCTCATCGCCATATAGAGGATGTCCCTAGATCCATTCAAGACGCCATTGAGCATTGTCAACCTCCAAAATTTATTATGCAGCTTTCATGGTCGATTTCGAGAAGGCCTTTGACACGCTCTCCCACAAGTTCATTGTTGAACAATTATACCGTTACGGCCTCTCAGATAGGTTTGTTGGGATGATATCATCGGTGATTAGGAATTCTTCTTCTAAGATCATCATAGGAGGATCACAGGCCAAGTTTGAAATCACCGAGGAGCGAGACAAGGAGATTTGTTATCCCCGTCTTTATTCATACTGTGCATCAACGACCTGTATGGAAAAATAGTTAAAAATAAAGTTATTGAAGGATTGAGTCTTGAAAAAAAGATTTTGAATGTATAATGTATGCAGATGATATACTATCTTTATGTCTGGATCCGAAAGAAGCATATTAAATTCCATAGAGAGGTCTATTGGCTTGATTGAAAGATTCAAGTATACATCTGGGCTGTCCATAAATGTCCAAAAATCTCAGATCCTTTCAACTGTAAAGATAGCCTGATGGAATAAAGTTTGTCCAAAGTGCGGTCATATTGGGTGTAGAAGTATCAACCGCGGAGGTTGACTCTGAAAAACTCAATCGAATTCAGTTTTCTCCAGAATATATCACTAAAATGTTTGATGTACCTTACATTCCGAATTACTGAACCTTTCCATACAAAATAAGTCAATTAATTTAGAATAAGAAATATAGAAATACATATTGATATTTGTATGTAAATTAGGTTAAATAAATTATTTACAGTTATCTGTATATATGTTGACAATTGTTTTTTAAAGTTACATTTGAAAAGAACAAAAACATGATTTATAGCCGAGTTATTACTTTATTATTAACCTGTCTTATGTTTAATACCTACGACTGCAATATTCTTATTGTATTTTATAAATGTTTAAATCAACGTCTTAGTTAATTGTATTTGAAATAAAAAAAAAAAAAAATAGAAAAAAGAAAATACTTATGAAAATGCTTATAAAAAGTTTCTTTTGCTACGTTTTGTACTTATATTATTATGAGTTATATGATGTTTTACATACTGAATATAGATTTGTATATAATAAGTGTTTCTATGCATTTATTGTAAAATTATATTATGTCTTTGTAATATTATATGTATATATGTATGTATACGGTATACAGTAATAAACCTTTAATTTAAAACTAAACTAAGTGTTTCTATCGAGATCCAAATATATTCTAATGAGATGAATTGTGTTTATATATTTACAATATATATATATCATATATTCATATATATATACTATATATATATATATATAGTATATCTATATATATATATATATATATAATTATATATATATATACAAGGTCGGCTGATAAGTCCCGAGACTAACACATAGATGGCGCCAGCAGATTTGTTTTCATATGACTGTCAGCTAGTACCAACCTTCAAAACATACATGGATAAATTTAATTTCTGACAACTAGTTTGTGAGATATTGCGTTTTAAGTGAAGCAACTTTGTTATTGTGAAAAAAGGGGAAAAGACGACTTTCGTGTGTTAATAAAACGTAATTTTTGATGGGAAAAAATACCGTCGAAACTAAAATTTGGCTTGAAGAATGTTATCCGGACTCTGCTCCATCAAAAGCAACCATATGTCGATGGTTTGCTGAATTCAAACGTGGTCGTGTGAGCACGAATAATGATAAACGCAGTGGACGCCCAAAAGAGGTGGTAAACCAGAAAACATAAAAATAATCCAAAAAATGAATTTAAATGACTGTAAAGTGAAGTTGATCCAAATAGCTGAGACTCTAAAGATATCGAAAGAGCGCGTTGGGACATATCGTGCATGAATATTTGGACATGCGAGAGCTCACAATTGACCAAAAACAACAACGAATTGATGATTCTGAGCAGTGTTTGGAGCTGTTCAATCGTAATCAATCCGAATTTTTGCATCGATATGTTACAATGGAGGAACATGGCTCCTTCACTTCACTCCTGAGTCCAATCGACAGTCAGGTGAGTGGACTGCATATGATGCACCGAATCCGAAGCGAGGAAAAACGCAACAATCAGCTGGGAAGGTTATGGCGTCTGTATTGTGGGATGCACACGGTATAATATTCATTGACTATCTTGAAAAGGGGAAAACAATCAACACCTTGTGGAGCGTTGAATGATGAAATTGTTGAAAATTTGAAGAATAAAAAAGTGTTGTTTCATCAAGACAATGCACCGTGTCACAAGTCAATGAAAACAATGGCTAAATTAAATAAATTGGGCTACGAATTGCTTCCCCATCTACCGTACTCTCCAGATCTGGCCCCCAGCGACTATTTCCTGTTTGCAGACCTGAAGATAATGCTCGCTGGCCAGAAAATTTAAGGACAATGATGGAGTAATCGCCGAGACAGAAGCCTATTTTCGGATAAAAACGAAAGATTACTATAAAAGTGGAATCAAAAATTGAAAGATCGCTTTAATCGCTGTATCGCCCTCGAAGGCAACTATATTGAATAATTAAATCGAATTTTGTCAAAAAAAAATTGTTCTTAGTTAGTCTCGGGACTTACCAGCCCGACTGCTATATATATTATATATATATATATATATATATATTCAAATCATAAAAGAGAGAAAACTAAAAAATGAACATAGAGCTTATAAAAAACAAAGGCGAATATATAACAAATAAAGAAAGCTTTCTAACAAACCACATTAAAAATAGATAGAAAAAATCCCAGACAAATAAAAAGCATTAAAAGAGCAATTATATTTTTAAAACATATATCCAAAAAATCATTTAAGCAACGGTAACAATTGAATGCGTAACTTTAATTTTGTAAAATAAGCATATGCTTTCAAAGTTTGAAATTTGGTAAATACTTTGAATATCTTCGACTGGAGATGAAAACCGTAGACCTTTCATCCCGCGTGATTGTCTCCCCACATGTTCCTCAAAGATCTTGTTCATTCCTTTCCAAAACCTGCTGATTTCTTTGCAGTGTCTGAAGACATGGGGTATGTGTTCTTCCTCCCTGCACATCACACACCTTGTTTCTTCACCTAAATAATACAATCCAAAACAGATACTGTATTTGAGGTAAGCCTGTTTGGATGTTAGGATCGGATCAAATATGGACGTCATGACACTTTTTTTATTTTCTTTGAATATAAACATTGGAACCTTAAGCTTATGTGTGAGGTCAAACCTCTTTCTGAACTCATCCTTTAAATATAATTTGGAATATTTAAGACTTCTGCTACGGAGGAATGTTCTCTTGGGGTTTGAAAGTCCGCCTAAGAGACTTCTCAAGGAGACATATTCCTGGGTGGACATTGTCTTCAAGCATAAGGATGTCATCTATTCGTGCGAGGCGTATCCCTTCATTAGATTCCTTGAGATGTAGATTTTCACCTCTGGGTTCCCTTCGATTGGTCCTCTGGCTCCTAATATTCCCCAGTATGTTCGATCACTTTCTTTGATGGCCAAAATTCCTTCCATGGATATATTTGTGGAGTGTTAATTAGATTTCCCCCACATGACTTTAAATATATTGTTAAGGGAAGCCCACGAGTTGGGCCCTCTTATACCTAGAAAATATTAAAAACTTCCAATGGAGTTCAATGTCGATCATTCCAACCACCTCTTGCTTTGGGAACGAAAAGTCCGATGTATTGTTTTTGTTTGTTTGTTTGAGGGTAGGATCCATGAGTACGAATTGAAGTCGAGTCGTGAGTCCAGGGCGGAATCGAATTTACGATCTTAGCCCATTCCCTAGAACACAAATCCACTTCAACCATGTCGTGTACACATTCTACCTCGGGAAGCCAAACAGGTAACCAATGTTACAATTCCTAAGAATGCTGGTATCTACTTTAACTCTGGAGGATGTTGGTTAAAGCATTTTTGAGCGATCATTCTCTTAAGACAAAAGAAATCACACTCAGCCAACATGTGATAAGATGTCTCATCACTCTGCTGGCAAAAACGACACTCTCGAGTGATAATTTGTTCGACAATGACTGATGATATCTAAGAAAGTTATGACCAGTTATTATCTGTTTGAATACAAAGAGATTCACGACTAAGATTAATCAATCGTCTCGATGTATTATTGACTATTAAGAGAGTCATAGTTACTCCCGCCGTTTCCCAAGCGAATTTATACAACTTACCACCACATACAGCTACTTCCAATATCTCCCCCTGGCCGCGCTAGAACAATCCTCGGAGTTGACAATAAAATAAACCATGCCTGGCGCAGCCTGGCCAGTAATGTTCCGACGCTCCAGGTACAAACGTCGTTATGCAAGACGTGCAAAACGATCATCCTATCGGCGGCGTATCCCTCGGCATGCTTATCGCGCGCGTCGAAAGACTTTACGAAGACCTAAGGAGTACTTTAGATCTATTAATCGGATGCTTATCGAACCCCTCTCTAACATAGAACTTGGACCTCGAAGTGGCTTCGGCAGCCATAGTTTACTTTGTCTACAGGAGCTATCCTGTGTCCATCGGGAGGCCCATTCTCTATAGAGACCCCTCCTTGTCAGGTCTGACATAAAAGAATCTGGAATAGGAATGCCCTTTAATAGATTGATCTTGATCCAGCTTTTGCAAGTCGGTCAGCTTTTCATTTCCTGGCCAACCTACGTGGGCTTTAATCCAATGAAGGTGGGCATGGTTTACACGTCCAAATGCATTCAAAACATTGATGAATTGTTCACTACCGTGTAGTACCTGATGCCTGCTAGGCCTACACTTTGCCTCTATAAGTATGAGGTTCCTGCATAAGAAAACAGAAACTGGACAAACCACTGAGCTCTTTGCTTATAGCTGCAATAAACGCTTTATATTTATGAGCATTCAATTGGAAAAATCGAGTACAAATAACGATAATAATTATTATTTGAATTTATTTCATATTATAGAGAAAAGCTTGAATAGTTATATTCAGCATTAAAACCTAGTCTAAGTTGTCTTTTGAAAGATAGACTTAATAGAAGTCGATGACTTCTTAATCGAAGAGCCAGTGCTGTCCCTGTTCCCACAAACCGCAGATTCAAACCCCACGGAGGCACCTCTGGTTGAAGAATCAGGAGAAACTTCGATTCTCAAGCATTGTTGCACGCCATGAAAAGATTCCCCAACAGTCTTGGACAAGTTATCTAACTGTCTCTTAGCAAGGGCTGCGGCCCGGAACACCTCACCAGACAAAATTTCGTCTGGTTTTGCAGATTTTCTTGTCAATTCAGAGTTGACTCGAATTTCCTGCTGAGTTTGGGGCAACAGTCTTACGTAGTTTCGAATGAGAGTCCATTCGGGAGATATCGTAGAAAGCATCCCTGCAACTGCATCCTTCTCCGGCCCTCTTCCTTTTGGTTTGTGTCAGCAAAGTTTACTCCTCTCGGCTTGGACTGTGCACTGGTTTGGATGAAGATAGTTTTGTAGTTTTGCATGTCTGCTTCGACTCAGGCCTCTTTTTGTCCTCGGAGGTGAATTTGGCGTCGCTTTTACCTATAAGATTTATAGATATCTGAGAGAATCCGTTAGAAACTTTTGGCTCAGGGAATTTTTTGATTGCCTTTGAAAAATTATTATCAATACCCAAGAGAAAATGCTTCCCATTGACTTGGGACGCATCCCCTCGGGTCTTGAGGTATTTTTACATAAAATACTTTACACTCCCTGTTAAATTGTTCTGATCGATCATTCGTTCGACTAGTCTGTCCTCGGGTAGAAGAAGGATATCCGGGACAAAAAAGGACATCCTCAATAATTACCCAAATTACGCTTGCCCCACGCTCGGACAGACTCCCCATTTCGTTTGATCATATCTGCAGCCTCATGGACCCATTTTGACGAAGGGTCATCAAGGCATCTGATCAGGCCACGGCCGTTCCTCCATGTCCAGAACGCGCATTGGAGCTTTGGGGCCCTCAGCCTGGTTTAGGATTGAAGAGAAGGCCTTAGGCCTCGACGACAAAATAAACAAAAGTTTCTTTTGGAATATACCTCCGCTCATCACTACCTAAATGGATATAAAAGTGACTTGTTATTTTTGGCGTTATCGGCATACGTGACCTTTATTTTCTTAGCTGCTGGATCCTCGTCGAGGGCATTGGCTAGGGAGTTCACTACATCCAAGGCTGACTCGTCCAAATCGGCTGAGAGAAAACCTCCTCCTCAGCTGCTCCGGGCGGAGTGATCCTGCAGTCCCCTGCTACATCCATGGCTGGACGGGTGGATTCCGAAGGACAATCGTTCTGGGGCATCTGTTTGTCTGATGGGTCCTCAACGACTCGGTTAGCATCCTCCAAGGAGTTTTGCTTGACCGTTGTCGTCACGGAGCGCGACTCTTCCGGCATCAGGCCCTCCTGAGAAGGAGATCCGACTCCAGGAATCCTGTTTAGGGGTTGCCTCTTCGCCTCCGGGTTCACTAGCGTCGATGCTAGCCTCTTCCTCGAAGGTTTCGGGTCCGAGTCAGGTGGAAAGTCCATTAATTTCACCAATATTCCTTTTTTTAATGAGAGGCAAAAAACACGATTCATCAAAACAAAGGAAAGGTTGCGAGAAGTCCGATGTATTTTGGAGTCCCAACGAAATCAATGCCTTTGTTCTTCCAACCATGAGCCACCGCTTCATCAAAGGAGTGCATCGAAGGACATGGCTTATTTTGGAGGGTATAGTGTTGTTCCAGATTAAGATTTTATCTAAAATATCCATTTCATGTTTTTTTAGATTGATAATTGTTCGGTTTATTTTGTTCTCCATTATGTTGAGCTTCTTTGTGTCCATTGATTATGGAAACAATATTTCCAAGGGCTGTTACCTCTTGAACTCTTCCAGAATGTCGTTAAGGATGACGAGCTTCGTGGTTAGGATCCTTCTTGCCAAACACCACAGTGCAGTCGTCAGCGAAAAAGATTTTCGTGATTTTGTCACTCCCTACCATAACCCCTGGAGCAAGTAATCCATTTGCCTCTGGAGAGTACAAAATGCTATAGAGAAAGAATTGAACTTATTGGGTCTCCTTGGCGAGCACTCCTTTGAAGTTTTATAACAGGGCCCCTTACAACATCGATCACAGGCTCCGATTCGGAATTTTTATTTATTGCATTGATAAAAACCTTTGCAAAGCCCATATTTTTCATTTGTTTTTGTACGAAACTATGTTCTGGACATTCAAAAGCTTTTTTTTAATCCAATAAAATAAGAAAAAATTCTTTTTTCTTGTTTGACATCCTCAATTATTGATTGAAGTGTCATGACCACATCATTCGACTATCTGCCCTTTCTAAAACCAAACTGTGTATCTGGGAGTATATTTTCTAAGACTGGTTTCAGTCTTTCTGTTAAACATCCGCTATAAATTTTATACTCCGTTTCGAGTAAGGTTAAAAACTACACCATTTAAATGAGAACTATGCATGCTAAAGACCTACATATTTCTATGGGTCACGATTTCCTTTAATCTTAATTACATGATTGTTTTTCCAATGAACAATTTTTCTAGGTTGTCGAGAAATTGGAAAAGTTATCATGACTCATGATTATAAAGAAATGTAATGAGTAAGGGTGTGTCAAGGAGTGTTTGCTAAAGAAAAGCACATTGCCCTCAGCTGCTGTGATGGCGTTCCAATGACGAAAGCACGATATCAAAGTCAAAGGAGTTAAAATAAGACTTAAAAAATAATAAAGCATCTATATGGTTACTCATAAAGGCGTATATAAAAGGGGCCGTCTTTATTGGAGGTGATTCGTGTCCATAAGAAATAAATTATAGTTATAAACTCATTATAAAAATAAAATATTTTATTTGAAGGTCGTGTGGAAAGACAATACGCTGCAATTAAAAAATGCAGTGGGTCTTATGCAGGATGGTATCGCTTCACTTGCGGCTGTTAGATCCTTCACGGCAAACACCACAGTGCATGTCCGTCAGCGAAAAGATGACATATTAATCCCCTTATTAATATTTATTGTACGTATTATTTATTGCTCCATTCTGTAAGATAGGGCTGTATAATATTTGTATTGAACACTTTGTTAATTTTGTGATCTAATGAATAAAGTCTCAAAATTTTGTAAATATACCTCTACATATATGTATATCTTTAGAGATATATATTTTTGTGCTTTTTTAATTATAGTCATTTCATTTGCTGCCATTAATGAACTATTCACTCTTAGAACTTCATTATTTGTTCATATAGCTCTATTAAATGCTTATTTTTACACCTTGTTATAAAATCTATAGGCATACAAAAACATGTTCAAATATTGAAGACATTCCTAAAATTGTGCAGGTTGATGTGTAACATTTGAAGGAGGAAATCCAATGGTCTCTTATAATAAAAATATGTTTTTTGCTTACACAATAGGAAAGAAAACACCTTTAGTTAGGGAATCCCAAGGCAATATAACTTTTCTATCTATAAGAGATACATTTATCGCAACTTTTCCATATAACTAACCTAGGTATTCCTATATAACTACTTAGCAGTCCAAATGCTGGGGATTCCTGTAGAAAATGTTTTAATGATAATTTATTCTACAACCCCCCCCACCCCCCCCCCCAAACAAAACAAAACTTTGTACTACGTGCTTTGGCTTAAAAGGCTGTTATATCTGCAACAAAACATGCTAAAACAAAAACGAAATATGCTTTTTTTAAACATATATTTACTTCCCAGGTGGTTAATGATCCTAGGCTCAATTCCCTAGTTTGGAAGTTCTGTATCAAAAAAATATATTTATGGAAGCACGATACTTTTCTCATAAAAGTAGTTTGTTGTTTTAAAAACTTGTATTACAAAACGGGGATGAAACAATGGTCTATTTATTATACTGTAGTTTCACGAAATAATATAAATACTATATGCATTTAATCGATATACCATCTATAAGCGACTCAAAACATAAAAATATTTCGATTATTGAGAAATATTCCTGTGGGAGATAAGAAGTTTATTTATGTGGCTGACAAGTTTACTTACCTACATATAATTATTATAGGGGTAATTGCTGTCATATAAAAATGTAGACTGTGTAAAATATAAGTCTTGAAAAATCTTTATGTCTAGCCTACATTTGGAAAAGGATACATCGCCAAACAATCCGAAAAATAAGAATAAATTAACAAAATATAGAAACACATCTTGGGTAAAATAATATCAAATATTTTAAAAAATTAGGATACCTAAATCAATTGTCACCATTGCAAAATAGATTTCATTTGTGCGTTTTTGCCGTTATTTTAAAGGATCTTTATCAAGTTAATATCTTTTGTATGTGTGTTTTTGTTATCTGTTTTTTATGTAAGCGTTTAAGGCTGTATTGGATTTTTTTAATTATTCGTCTTAGTTTCCTCTGTTATATTTATGCGTTTAAATGTTCTATTATTCTTAATAATAAAAATATTGAATATTGAAGGAAAATCGCGATCAAAAATTGATAAAATATCCAAAAAGTTGTTGCTAAGAGAACTATTTAGGGCTTGCCTATCTCTTTGATTGTATAATTGGTGTCTCGTGGCAGCTTTACCAATATTGTATTATTTAACGTGAAGATAGGATGTTAGTAGATGAAGGAAGAGGAAATGGATGAGACAACATGGATGTGATAAAATATGCTTAGAGAATGGGAACATCTGGATGTGAAGAATAATTGGAGAATATTAGGTTTTGTAGTGTCATATTCTTAGATACAATGTTTCTCTTGCAAAAGTTGAATGACACTGGATAGATTTTTTTAAGAAATCTTATAACATCGGCAGTGTCACTCAATTTGGTAATTATAATATATCGTTCAGCTTGTCCGCTCAAGAGGGTTATCATTACATATTTCAACCTAATCTCATTGGTTTGTGAGTTGTGAGTCAATCGACTTAATTACACAATCAAACTCGTCCAGTCAATGAGATTCTTGTCTAACGTTCATGCAGAGGAAAACCATTCAATACAAGATACCTTAAAATAAAATTAAGTACTTGGCTGACAACAACTTGGAAATATCGTTATGTTTCATAATTTTTTTAGATTTAATATTTGATTGACACAAACATATAAGTATTTGCTATAGGATAATATTTAATTTGCTTATCAATAGTATGTCTGTTGTTATTATAACGTGCATAAAATATATACAAATATAATAGTTATAAATGAAAGTTGTGTTTAATACAAAGCATATATAAACAATATAGTTTAAATTATTGTCCTTATTGAAACCTTAAAACCCAAACGTATTAATCAAGTAATTTCTTAACAAAAATTCTTGTGATAAAGTATCTTACAAACACAAATGTGTATATCAACTATTTTTTTACATATAGTTCTTGTGATAAAATGTCTAAAAACACATAAAACAAATTGAAAAAATAATATATTATTTTTTTTGTACCCAAAGTACAAACAACTTTATTTCATGGAAAAATGCCTACACAAAAAAATAATTATTTTAATCACAAATATAATTAACCAACACTTTTTTCTAATCAATGTTCATGTTCCTCAAAAAATATTTATCAAGGGGGTAAAATCTACAGGTAGGGGGACTTTAAGACTACGGCATTTAAAAAAATTAATTGAACTTGTGCAATTAAAAAATGACTTGTCTTGGTATGGGCCAATATAAAAGTAAACAAACTATTTTTTTACATAATTCTTGTGATAAAATGTCTAAAAACACATAAAACAAATTGAAAATAATATGGTATATGAATAAAATATAATTAATTGTTCTTGAACTCTTGAATTGTCGGATGATTATTTCCAGGGATTTGGTGTGCTCCGAAAATCTGATTAGATTACCTAGTATCTCATGCCTTTTAACAATCTCATAAATATCAGACTTTTCTTCCACTTTTCATATACTTTGATGTTGTCTCATTTTATAAATCAATAAAGTGGAATACATTGCCTTTTTAATTTGAACTCAAAATTTTGCATTATCTTAATATTATAAATTATAATGCTATAAAATTTCAAAATCGTATATGTTGTAAGCGAGGTGATATTTAGTTTACAAATAGTCTTATGAATCTAATGAATTTTTCATTCTTAGTTTATAACCTCCGCCGAAGGAGGTATTGTTTTCACTGGCGTTTGTTGGTTTGTTTATTTGTTTGTCAGCAGGATAACTCAAAAAGTACTGAACGGATTCGAATGAAACTTTGTGGAGTTGTTTGAAATGCCAAAAGGAACAAATGATTAAATTTTAGCATCTCTAAGTGCTTTTTAATATGCAAAATGAGCAAATACTAATAATAATAATGAAATGGGGTCTCTATTCAGGGAGTAGGAAAGAACAAACGCTAAAAAAAATATTCATTGACGTATTATTGTTCATATATCAGCTCAGGACTATGTTAACCCAATGACGTAGCTTAAACTTCTTCGTCTTCCCATCTCTGAGTGCTTTTTTAATATGCAAAATGAGCAAATACTAAATGAAATGGGGTCTCTATTCAGGGAGCAGGAAAGAACAAACGCTAAAAAAATATTCATTGACGTATTATTGTTCATATATCAGCTCAGGACTATGTTAACCCAGTGACGTAGCTTAAACTTCTTCCTCTTCCCGTCTCTGAGTGCTTTTTTAATATGCAAAATGAGCTAACAGAGAAGAAACAATGATTAGAGATAGAAAATCGGGCGTGTGAAAGGGAGAATGTTTGAATGGGAATGTTGTGGGGATCGGCGGAGGTACACACTCTCTGAGTGTATACATGCCTCTAGTTTTCACTGGCGTTGTTTGTTTGTTGGTTGGTTTGTCAGCAGGATAACTCAAAAAGTACGGGACGGATTCGGATGAAACTTTGTGGAGTTGTTGGAAATGCCAAAAGGAACAAGTGATTTAATTTTGGCATCTCTGAGTGCAGAATTAAGATGCAAAACGAGCTAAATACTAATAAATATTTCAAGTTAGCCTACTCTGCCAATAGATATCGCTGTGCTGTGAAATCGGGGGCCGGGAGCGTCTTTCTCTCGGAATTTCCGTCGAGGGGAACCCTCCCCCGTTCCTCTACGCCGCCCCAGTCGTGGAAAAATCGCCTCGGAAGGCTCATAAGGAACCCGTGACGGCGGAGGTTTGCACTCTCTGAGTGTTATATGCCTCTAGTCTTCATACTATTACAACAACATTTGTTATGCAGTTGCGTTTAAGATTCTCTGTTTTAGATCATTGTATTTATGGCATATTGTAAATTCTCAATTGGTTTTCAGTCATTGTGCTTCGGATGATGGAGAAAAAAACAAATCAAATTCTCATAAGTTTGCATATATTAATAAACAATGTATTATTCGACAAATATAAATTCAATTATTGTACTAGCAGTTTTTGGTATGATGTAAATGCATATAGTAAACAATACATAAAATTTGGGAACAGCAAAACATTTTAAAGCTTAACAATCTACTTTAGAATATTAATTAAAAAATATTTTGATGCATTCGCCAAAGCCACGTTGAGCCATCTTGTATGTTTGAGGGATAATATTTGATTATATATTCTGCATATTCCCACGATGACGAATCCACGTTTTTTTAAGGCCGAGTATCTTGCAGCTGAGGAAATAAGAATTGTCCGAAATTCTTCCACTTGGACCGGTATCCATTGGCCAGTTTTTCTGCAAGTTTTACGATTAGAAATACCCATTTCAAGGGCACGCGTTTTAGGGAGGCTTATGTAAATTTGATGTAATTCCAAACAAAATTAACGGCGTAACAAAGTTTTCAACTACGTTGGCAATGTTGCAGGTTATTACTTCTTTTAGGAAGCAAAGTCCCTGTCAGTCAGCAAAGGCATGAACAATGGTGTTAAATAATATACATTCAGTCGAAATTTGCAATTGCACCGTGAATTTCTTGGGATCCTCAATTTTTGTAAAGATGACATTAGTCTTTTTCCCCAAGAACTTGGAAGGTTAACTTTGCAATACACCTATTACATATTTCCACAGCCTCATTTTTGTAGTTGTCTTAAAATATATTTTCAAGTACCAAGGCTGTATTTGGTGTTCCAAAGCAGATCTTTTCAGAGGTTAATCAAATTTCCATAATTAAAAATGGTGCCTTCAAAATCATGGAATGAGAGAATTTGTTTTTTAGGGCTAGAAGTCCCAATTATTAGGATGTAAAATTTAAAAAAAAAATTGTTATGTCAATTTTGGCGAATCACGTCAATGGTGGAAGAGGCGTTAAAGATGGATCCCTAAAACTCTATGGGCTGATCCTGCAGGGAGAAAACTCTTTTAAATGAATATTAAGAAAATATGTGGTAAGCTTAGGCCACGTGTAAACTGTATCTTAAAACACTGTAGCCCTACGTTTAATTCCAAGACGGCAAGAGATGTCTATGAAAACTATGCGGTATATTTTGGATAAATTATCCTGAGAAGAGAAAACTCTCCTCCTAAGAGAGATCTAGGTCTTGCTATTGAAGATATGTAAAAATTATTAAATAACATCATAGAATTTTGAGAAAAAAGCTTACGCTGTTATGTTGAAGTTGAAAAAACGGAAGTTGCATGACCCATTCAAACTTCTGAATTTAAAATGTCCGAAGGAAAATTCGAAAATCATCAAGATTTGCAACGTAAGCGATGAGATACATTTTGATTGAATGGCTTTGTTAACAATCAAAATATGTCTCATGTGATACATCACGAAAAAATATTGTTTGGTGTGGATTGTTTGCTTGCAGTGTCATTGGGCCGTATTTTTTCGACAACGATGACAATCGTCATGTTACAGTGAATGGAAAACGTTAACACTCCTTTTTTTGGCTTGAATTTGAAGATATGGTCTTGGAACGATAATTGATTTAACACCTCACACACAGAAAATTTTAGAATCAATATATTTAAGATTAGTTTGATGAGAGTGGTTATTCCAGAAAAGGACCTCTCAAATGGTCTCGTTGATGCGATTTAACTACTCCAGATTATTTCTTAGGTGTCATAAATAAACCCTGGTCTATATGAATAAGCTGTGGACGTTTAAAAAGGCTCAGAACACATATTTAACTCTAAATGGCTGCAGTTTCAGCTAATCTATTGAAAAAATAATAATATTTTTTGGTTCAAGGATTACACTTAAAACGTGACGTAGTGATCATTCCCATGACATTGAATTTATACATAAATTAACTTTAAATAATGTAACGGTAAACAAAGAAATGTGTCGATATATATGTATATATATATATATATACATATATACTTCATTCAAAAATAAATAGCTATGCAGTTTTTTTGTTTTTAATACAAAATATCTAACTAAAAAATTCGTCAAAACGAATTATTTTTATACTTTATAAGAATGGAGATTAAATACAATAACATCCCTTTTTTATGCATCCTTTTTTTAAACTCTGCTCCTCCAAGTGCCTCATTTTTTTATAAGAAAAACCATTTATATAAAACATTTATAACGCTTATATACCAATGTATAATACAAAGACATACACTTTAAAATATACAGAAAATCAATCATTTCTGTTTAGGTTTTGTCAAAAATATGACATGAATATCTATCTCTTATGGTATGAAGGAAAATATTAATATT
>CP045899.1:9442519-9504485 GCA_013387185.1 Caligus rogercresseyi
AATCATGGATCGGGACAAACAATGTGGAAAAAAAATTTGGAGGAAATCATCGCAAGGATAAAAAATGGTTATACTTATTTTTCGTCACTTGCCTTAACTTTTGGAACAGATTAGGGCTTGGAATACCTACATAACATCAAGAGTGATCACCTTTTACGTGTAACTCCTTTTGACGAAATATTGCCACTCAAGTAAAGTGCATAGAGTCATCTTTTCTAAAGCTACGAGAAGAAAAAACCTCTCTAAAAGACTCTACACAATCCTCTTAATTATGGCGGCCTCTCGGTCATAGACTTTCCTCTCCTTTGGAAAGCACTAAACTCCTATTGGATTAGGCTACTATGGACAGAGGAGCATTACTGGAATGAACACTTGTCCGCTTATCTACATAAATTACGCAAAGGATCTATACTCAGGCTTAAATAAGTCTTAAAACATATTTCAAGTTACTCGGAAGGATGCTAAAAATATCTGCTGGATCAAGAGCGTAGTTTGCTCTATAGAGAAATCTCTAAGATGGGATTTCCCACTAGAGATACCATAAGCGATTTAGAAATTAAAACTCACGGAATAGATTTTGCAGGTGAGACAGAAAGCTCCACTTTTTTACTCTAAAATGGCTTTTCTACGTTTCAAGAAAGCGTTTGGCGATTATGTTCCGTGCACAAGACCTATAATTCCTATACGTTTACGTTTATTCCTAATGGACGTTTCTAGTGTCCGTAAGCTCTGCATCTCTCCGACCATGGAACCTTTTAGCGAATACTTAAAGAGAAGAAAACTTAACCTCCCTGCCATGAAAAGCATCGAGGCAATAAAAACAATTTGCTCTCATCCTCCGAAAAATGGTTAAAATACCGAATCCTCACAGGAACACTCGAATTAAATGCAAAGTTCTTTTCTGGTGAAAAGAAAAAAGTGTGGTTTTTGCAAGGTGAAAGATGAACCCAGCGAGCATTTTCTTTTCGGATGTGAGAAACTTGCCCCGTTGTATACTGCTACCGGCGAGATTTTAAGCGAGAATTTTGGCTTCTACCATTTGAAGAGAGACGATTTTATTGCCTTTTACCATGGAAAAGAACAACATTTCATCAACGCGGTGATCACAAAGACACATCACTTGCTCTACGCGAAAAGATCTGCTTTAGACAGTGATATCAGCGGCGTTTTACCTACTGTCAACTTCATTAAAAGACTTTAAACTTTCTAAATAATACTTCATTACATCATGTTAAAAAAAATAATTTTAAACTGTAACGTTGTGTTTTGTTTTTTTCTGCATTGTTTCTTTTTATCTCTTATTGATTTTTGTCTTTTATGTGTCTGCTTGTTACTCTACCATATATATTTGTTTTTTAGTCTTTTTGTAGGTATTGTGCTACCTTACGTATATTTTTTTAGGGTAGTTGTTTTTTGTTGATATACATGTCAATAATTACATATTTACTTTTTGTTGAATAAAGGATCGCCAGTTGGCCAAAAAAAAAAAAAAAAAATGAATATTCTTTTGTAACGTATTCTATTAAAATAAGTAGCGAGTATTATAGAGACTAATGTTTGGGGTAATTCCTTTAATAACCATTAAATTGGTTTTTGAATCATGCTTTATTAACTTGATATGTAGCGGCCAGCTCTCCCTTTCTCCGTCACTTTGCTCCTATCTGTTTCTCTATTTCCATCTTTGCTTATATACAAAAAAACGTACCAGATGGGGCGACAGACGCTTCTTTCTCTTTTCCCAAAGAGACTATGTGTTCAAAATTGTATATAATAATTACCTTTTTACAAAATATATCTTAGTTAGTCAGATATATGAAGAGTCAATCCCAACCTCTTTCGTTTACAGATATATATTAATAAATTTTATATATGATCACTGATACAGGACATTGATAGTGATAGAGGAGCTGGGTTGATAGTTTTGGTTTTATGATGTTTTAAACCTATCTTTATCGTAAATCCTTATTTGGTAACAAGGTAAATTATATTTATTTTATTATAGATGAATACAAGTGCGCTTTCAAGACCCCCGGATGCTCCGATTGTTGAAGAAAAAGAAGAAACTGTGAAAAAGACGACAACGAACTTGATGATAATAAAGAAAATAAAATCAACGTACTGACAATGATAGAAACACTACAGAAGATGGAAACAATAAAAAAATTCAAGGCACTGGAATCATGACAAGAACAACAGAAAAACAATGGAAAAGAAGCGGAATATCCTATAACTAGATCTGTCGGATTATCAGGGTGTTCCCAAAGACAATAAAAAACAGTCAAAAATTAATTGTTTTTTCAAGAAATTGAAATGATTGTTAAAAAAAAATTGATCATGTGGTCATGTAATCTATATTCTTGTACTATAAAATGTAACTCCATATTACTGTTGTAGACATATACCCCTTTGCGTGTCGTGCTCATTTCTTTAGTTTTTATGTGTATATATAATACTAGCATGTTACCCGGCGCTGCCCGGCAAGAGTTGTAGGCGGTTTCAAGCAGCTCATGTCCTTCCCCAGATGATAAGCGACTTGCATGCAAATTTTGAGCTGAATGGCCCAGCATGTGCCGCCTACTTGTAACGGAAAGACAACAGACAGACATTCTACTTTATTAGTATAAGATGTATATTAGGGCTGTTCTTATTTTTCAAATGTTTGAAATGTTAGCGACTTTGAGCATTTTCTGTTTCTTGGTGATAAAGAAGACGACATACAAAGTTTGAACAAAATCGGTCAACATTACGAGGTCGCGCAACGAGGTCAAAGTTTTAAAATTTAGTAAAAATATAGTTTTCCGCAAATTTCTTCAAAATGGTGGACGTTACAGACTTCAATAATTATATTAATTAAAGGAAATCTAATTTACTACAGACGTATGTTTGATGTTTTTAATAAAACAAATTTTTCAGTAAAAACAAGCAAGAAAGGGAGTGAGTATTGTTAGCTTATTTCATAGCTTTTTTGTATCAATTAACTTCACTCGCCTGTAGAAGATGACTTGTTCGCTTCAGAGTAAAAAGTACTTTTAAGTTTAGTAAAACTTAGATGATAAATCCAAAATGACCTTGGTTGCATTCTATCAATTCAGAATTTAGTACAATCTGAGTTTACATCATATGATTCAGAGCCTGTATTGACCTATAAGAAATCGATTATGAAAAAAATAAATCATAATGTGTTTCTTAGATGTGCGTCAAGGTATCCTCTCAAAATTTTACTTTATCTCTGACGCATATATAACCATTATATGCGTCATTTTGTACGCGAGATAGCTTTTTTAATGTGCATATAACTATCTACTTATTAATTGACATGATTTAGTATACCAAAATTAAAGCTGGTTAACCAGCTTTCATTTGATATATTTTGTGTTCTAAAAATCGCTATACTTTAAGAGATATAAGCAAATACGTACTCTCCCCCAAAAATTGATCTTTTGATATGAGAATATACGATTACCATCTGGTAACTCTGTTAGTGTTACCTGGATAAAAGAGAAGAGAGGAGGGAGTATTTTGCCTCACTTCTCTCCCTTCTTTTTTTTCTTCCCCCAGGTTACACTAACTGCCGTTACCAAATGGTAATCGTATATTCTCATATCAAAAGATCAATTTTTGGGGAGAGTACGTTTTGCTTATATCTCTTAAAGTATAGCGATTTTTAGAACACAAAATATATCAAATGAAAGCTTGGTTAACCAGCTTTAATATTTTGGTATACTAAATCATGTCAATTTAATAAGTAGAGAGTTATATGTACATTAAAAAAAGCCTATCTCGCGTACAAAATGACGCATATAATGGATTATGTATGCGTCAGAGACAAAGTAAAATTTTGAGAGGATACCTTGACGCACATCTAAGAACACATTATGATTTATTTTTTTCATAATCGATTTCTTATAGGTCAATACAGGCTCTGAATCATATGATGTAAACTCAGATTGTACTGAATTCTGAATTGATAGAATGCAACCAAGGTCATTTTTGGATTTATCATCTAAGTTACTAAACTTAAAAGTACTTTTTTACTCTGAAGCGAACAAGTCATCTTCTACAGGCGAGTGAAGTTAATTGATACAAAAAAAGCTATGAAATAAGCTAACAATACTCACTCCCTTTCTTGCTTTTGTTTACTGAACTTTGTTTAATTAAAAAACATCAAACATACGTCTGGTAGTAAATTAGATTTCCTTTAAATTAATAATAATATTGAAGTCTGTAACGTCCACCATTTTGAAGAAATTTGCGGAAAACTATATTTTTACTAAATTTTTTAACTTTGACCTCGTTGCGCGACCTCGTAATGTTGACCGATTTTGTTCAAACTTTGTATGTCGTCTTCTTTTATCACTAAGAAACAGAAAATGCTCAAAGTCGCTAACATTTCAAACATTTGAAAAATAAGAACACCCTAATATATATATACTATATCTATTGTGATGCAGTAATAAACTTCTAACTAAGAAAAAAACAATATAGATGAATACATAACAGATAAAAAAAGAAATATACTAGGTGGGATCATCATATCCTAAGGATATAAATCTATCGAACCAAATATACCAAAACCCACAAATAAACAATATTTACGATTATATGGCTTTTATGTATATATCTTTTAACCAAAAAGGACCAAGTAGTTTCATCAAGCTTTTTCCCTCTTTTCAAAAAACTTTTCAAAAGATTGTGCATTGCTTTTTTTTCCAATGCTTTGGAACCAAAGATAAACATTCGTTACATATAATAGCTTATCACTCTTTTTCTCACAAGGAACAATATCATTATTTGCCAAAATACTTCATTCCTCTGTGTTGTCTTTTCATATTATCATTCGTTCGAGAAAATTGAATGGAGTGCCATTGAATTCTATTTTTCATGTTGCATATTTCAATATATTATTGATTTGTCCTCTTTGTGTACGTTTTTCATTTATAAAATATCTGTAAATATTCTGAGAGTTGTTTCACCTTTAATATGAGCAAGTCTTTGAAATGGAGTAGAGCTCACTTTCTAGAATATTTAAAAGATTCAAAATTATAACACAGGCCAACAAAAATCAACAAAAAAAAAAAGGTCGGACTAATTTACCATAATTCATATAGAGTTTTATTCACTGATTCCAAATATGGTATTCATTTTTCAAAGTTAGTGATAAATTCAGAGCTAAATGGATTTCAATTTTTTTAGCATTTTTTAGATTCAGAGCCATTTTTGGCATACAAGGACTGAAGTATAGAAAAATAAAAAGCAATGATTTGATAGAGCTTAGATCAAAGTACTCATTTCAATTTTTACTTCGTCTCTGGCACATTTAAACTTTAAAATATATGTCATTTTGTACGAAAAATGAAGGGTTTTTCTTAGAGACTCACTGATCCTCACTGTTCCTCACTCAAAGGTCTTACATGATTAAAAATTCATATGAATATGAAGAAAAAATATCAAGCTTTAATTTGATATGCTTAATGTTCTATAAAATGCCTTATTTTAATCAAAATTAGCAAATGAATATTTTTTAAATCCTCTCCATTTTGCCCTTTTTTAGAGAAATTCATAACTCACCCAGTGAGATAGAAACAGAGAGAGAACTGACGTCACAATGTATGTAAACAATAAAGAGTAATTTTCCTTCTTTCATTGGAATTTGAGTGTTTTTTCCCGGAAATCTTCTGAGGATCCAGGATTCCTAATGAGTGGCCTGCCGGCTGTGCCGTCGAACACAACATTTGTGAGAAGAATTCATCGTGACACAGCCTCGGATCAAGCATGGAGCAAAGAGTGGAAGCTTAGGAGGACATGACTCCCCAGAGGGTGCTTAGCCTATTCTCTTTGCATCAAAGAGGATGATGAGTCGGAGACAGACAGACCCTCAAGGACATTACCCCCCTCCTCCTCTCTCTTCCTTAAGGCTGGTTGGCTGGCTCATTCCGTCTGCTCAAAGAAGATGACGTGTCGGGCACCCCGGAGGGAGGGAGGAATGGACTCCCGTGAGAGAGAGAGAGAGAGTCATTGCCTTTGTCCTGTCTACCTACTAGCCTATTCTATCGGGGAGTCTCCTTTTCAAGTGAGACACAGAGAGAGAGAGATAATTAACTTATTATCATCCTGAAGAGTCTCGGGATCGAGAAATAGTGACTTTACACATAGAAGTGGAATCTTTGGGCACCTGGATCGTGAAAAGAGGAAGTTCCTCATGACCTATTCCTACTCATTCGTCTTCAAATATCTACCCTCCCTCCATCCCCCTCTTCCGGATCTGTCTCGGATGACTACAGAGACTCCACTCATGAAGCCTCCTCCTACACGTCTCTTGGACTCGAACGTCTAGAAGAGGAAGTCTCTCAGGCATTGCTCTTCCTCCCTCCGGGTCTCGGATGACTACGGAGACTCCACTCATGAAGCCTCCTCCTACAGGTCTCTTGGATTCGTAATTCTAGAAGAGGAAGTCTCTCAGGCATTGCTCTTCCTCCCTCCGGGTCTCGGATGACTACGGAGACTCCACTCATGAAGCCTCCTCCTACACGTCTCTTGGATTCGTACGTCTAGAAGAGGAAGTCTCTCAGGCATTGCTCTTCCTCCCTCCGGGTCTCGGATGACTACGGAGACTCCACTCATGAAGCCTCCTCCTACACGTCTCTTGGACTCGTACGTCTAGAAGAGGAAGTCTCTCAGGCATTGCTCTTCCTCCCTCCGAGTCTCAGTTGACTACGGAGACTCCACTCATGAAGCCTCCTCCTACACGTCTCTTGGATTCGTACGTCTAGAAGAGGAAGTCTTTCAGGCATTGCTCTTCCTCCCTCCGGGTCTCGGATGACTACGGAGACTCCACTCATGAAGCCTCCTCCTACACGTCTCTTGGACTCGAACGTTTAGAAGAGGAAGTCTCTCAGGCATTGCTCTTCCTCAACAAGCAAATGAAGGAGTCCTCCTCACCCTTCGAGTCTCATCTCTAAAGGCTTGCAATTTGGAAATCAATGTCCATGATATAATATTCTCCGGATCAACCCACCATATTAGTCTCGGAGTCGAAAACAATGGACTTCATGCATGGAAAGGGAAATTTTGGACCTCTTGATTTAAAAAGGATGGATACTTCAAGGCTTCTTGCTTCCCCTTTTAATTTGCCTTCCTAGATTGGAGCCATAATTTTGACAAATTCGATCATCTTAGAATTTGGTGACTTATTACCATTCTTTACGTCGCGTTTCGACCATAGAATCTTCAATTACACCAAGCTTTTCACATTTGAATCCATGAGAGTGAAATAAATTCCTTATATTATTTCAAAGATTCTACAAATAATTTCAACGGAGTCTCTTTCCACTTGGGATATTTATTTTATCCTTATTTTATATTTACCGCATATATTCGTACAGATACTCTGATTGATACACCCGAAATATACACTTGATCACTCATTTGACATCTATTTTTATACTTATATCTATACTTTTAATATTTGTTATTATTAGTGCAAAACTCAGTGCCTTGCTTTTTCATGTATTTTTTTTTGTTAAATATCGAGTCACTGTGTGCTGCGTTGAAGAGGTTTATTCAGGGAAATGAGAGTAATAAACACTAAAAGGAAATTTTTCCCTTTTACTTCGCGTAATTAACTTGGAAACGGAAGTGGCCAGAGTCAGATTTGTGTTTAAAAAATTATTACAGAGCAGTATCTTGTCTAAGGACTCCATTCTAGTTCCTATAAGTGATGTAAGACAAATTATGTTTTATATAAAAATCAAAACGTTTAATAATATAATTAAGTAGGTAATTAATACTTTTCTGCAATTCCTAGGCTAGACAAGATTAGGTAGGACCTTAAGTGATAAATTAGCATCAAGTATACTCATGATAAGGTCAATGATAACTATTTTCATTTCAGATTTTTATTAATGGGCTATATTTTATTTGTAAATTTTAACTATAGTAGTAATAAGCATTTCTTTCTTTAGGGGGCAGAAATACAGATTATATCATAAAATATATTAACGAACACCTTACCTTCACTTAAGAATTGTGAAGATCAATACTCTGTTGTGTATTCTTTTAGAATAATTCTTTATATTTATATTACAAAATACTTTTACCATAATTACAAGAAATACGAGCTGATATCGTTAGAAAAATCAACAAAAGTTGTGAAGGTGTTTTTATTTCAATACAAGAATATAAAACCTATAAATGTGAAATAAGTCAGATCACCCTTGAATTATGAAATATGTAAATATAAAGTGGTCGTTTGGGGTTCTTCCTTCAAACACGACGAAAACGGAAAAATATGTTTCACTTTATATAAATGTCAAAGAAGAGGAAAATCTTATAAAATAAAAAAAGAGTCTGTTCAGAGGGCTTCATTACAAAATATAAGGTCCCAAGGTAGAAGTGTATAGTATCCATTGAAGAATAATGATGTTCCTTATAAATACATGAACCATGAAGCAATCTACATATTTGCAAGAGAAAGGGGTGAAGCCATAATGGAGTCCTCCTTCAAGATCCACGGTTCCAAAGGAGACGAATATGCTGGGTTCATCAGGAGAATAACCATTGATTTCCAAATTATGAGACTCGGAGGGTGAGGAGGACTCCTTCATTTGTTTGTTGAGGAAGAGCAATGCCTGAGAGACTTCCTCTTCTAGAATTACGAATCCAAGAGACGTGTAGGAGGAGGCTTCATGAGTGGAGTCTCCGTAGTCATCCGAGACCCGGAGGGAGGAAGAGCAATGCCTGAGAGACTTCCTCTTCTAGACGTTCGAGTCCAAGAGACGTGTAGGAGGAGGCTTCATGAGTGGAGTCTCTGTAGTCATCCGAGACAGATCCGGAAGAGGGGGATGGAGGGAGGGTAGATATTTGAAGACGAATGAGTAGGAATAGGTCATGAGGAACTTCCTCTTTTCACGATCCAGGTGCCCAAAGATTCCACTTCTATGTGTAAAGTCACTATTTCTCGATCCCGAGACTCTTCAGGATGATAATAAGTTAATTATCTCTCTCTCTCTGTGTCTCACTTGAAAAGGAGACTCCCCGATAGAATAGGCTAGTAGGTAGACAGGACAAAGGCAATGACTCTCTCTCTCTCTCTCACGGGAGTCCATTCCTCCCTCCCTCCGGGGTGCCCGACACGTCATCTTCTTTGAGCAGACGGAATGAGCCAGCCAACCAGCCTTAAGGAAGAGAGAGGAGGAGGGGGGTAATGTCCTTGAGGGTCTGTCTGTCTCCGACTCATCATCCTCTTTGATGCAAAGAGAATAGGCTAAGCACCCTCTGGGGAGTCATGTCCTCCTAAGCTTCCACTCCTTGCTCCATGCTTGATCCGAGGCTGTGTCACGATGAATTCTTCTCACAAATGTTGTCTACGACGGCACAGCCGGCAGGCCACTCATTAGGAATCCTGGATCCTCGGAAGATTTCCGGGAAAAAACACTCAAATTCCAATGAAAGAAGGAAAATTACTCTTTATTGTTTACATACGTTGTGACGTCAGTTTCTCTCTCTCTGTTTCTATCTCACTGGGTGAGTTATGAATTTCTCTAAAAAAGGGCAAAATAGAGAGGATTTAAAAAATATTCATTTGCTAATTTTGATTAAAATAAGGCATTTTATGGAATATTAAGCATATCAAATTAAAGCTTGATATTTTTTCTTCATATTCATATCAATTTTTAATCATGTAAGACCTTTGAGTGAGGAGCAGTGAGGAACAGTGAGTCTCTAAGAAAAACCCTTCATTTTTCGTACAAAATGACATATATTTTAAAGTTTAAATGTGCCAGAGACGAAGTAAAAATTGAAATGAGTACTTTGATCTAAGCTCTATCAAATCATTGCTTTTTATTTTTCTATACTTCAGTCCTTGTATGCCAAAAATGGCTCTGAATCTAAAAATGCTAAAAAAATTGAAATCCATTTAGCTCTGAATTTATCACTAACTTTGAAAAATGAATACCATATTTGGAATCAGTGAATAAAACTCTATATGAATTATGGTAAATTAGTCCGACCTTTTTTTGGCTGTTGGCCAGTGTTATCTATAATCAACTATTGCATTGCTCCAGTTCTGTTTGCTACTTTAATACCATTAATCCTTCAATTGATGCATCTTTAAGGATGAGCAATCATAAAATTGAGTCATCTCGCTTACTTACTTATTTTAGGGGAAAAAATAAAAGAAATTTCATTATAGCACAAACCTCGATCCTCGAACAAATAATAATTGTATAAAGAAACCGTCAGGGTGTTAAAATGATTCTTACTGAAAAATTGAGAAGATATTTGTTTTTGTTTTTTGTACTAAGAAACAAAAAAACATTTATTTTATTTGTATTACACAACAGTTTCACAAAAACAAGCTGGGGAACAGCACAAACAAAATACTTATATAGCTGATCATGATAACGTTAAAAATAATGCAATTACAGCACACTTTCAATTTTCATTTAAAGATATGTTTTACAAATATCAATTAGTTTGTTGGTAAAGTTTCCAAATGGGACGGTATGGGTGTTTACGTGCACTGTTAAGTTTACAAAATATAGTTTAACTTTTGTTATAAAAAAATGATATCCTCTTCATTTTGAGGCCATAGCAATACACCATATTCTGAATAAGCTTTAATCGATACAGTATTTCGAACATCCCTCGTTGCCATACATTCAGATAAAAAATGGTCGAGTGTTTCCCTATAATGATTGAAAGAAACAGTCTTTCTTCTGCTGTCCTGCCGTGTATGCTGCATATTTTAAAATATGGTTATTATTTATAGTAAACCAATAAATTGAAAATTAAATTTTGGTTACCAGACATTTTAGTATTTTTGTGACGGGAGCCTTCTTTGTACTTCTCCTCCCCATTCTTTGATTTGGGATTTATATTTGATTTAAGGTTCATTATGCTTTATTTATTTTAATAAATAATAATTTGTATAAAGAAACCGTCAGAGTGTTAAAATGATTTTATACTGAAAATCGAGAAGATATTTGCTGATATAAATATTTATTTTAGTAGGTATATTTCAACAGACGTGAAAACCAACACATGATCTTTGTCAAAAAAATTGTACTGAGTTTAGAGCTCTTCAAACAAAAAATTTCAAAATTACTTCGAGTGTAAGCTTTTTAAAGTGAGGTTAGGCATGAATCAAAGAAGCTTATTTTAATTTAATTTTTTAATGTTTCGAAAACTTAGCTTATATATTTTTAAATATTTGGCAAGGCTTCAAAATAGCTTTACACAATCCTTCAGACCTTTTGACCATCAAGGTTGGGTGACTAATTAATCAAATACGTGCGGTCGGCAGCCATTGAGGCGTGGAAGCATTTTGGAGTATGGACGGCGAAGAAGGAGGGAGAAACCCACTTGCCTCATGCTCTTCGAGAAAAAAAATGGAAAGGAACCAGATCCGACGCAGCCGGAATCGTCCCCAACCCCCTCCTCTGGCAGCGATACCCTGGTATGTGCTGCAAGAACTGCCTGGAATAAAAGTCCACAGTTGCGACAGGCCAGGACGTTGGAGAGCTGCCAGGGATGCAGCAATAGCTCTCGCCGAGGGAGTGGCGCTATAGATACTCCGATCTCATGGCATGATTTCCCCCAAAAAAATCGTGTGTTTTTTTATTTTATTTTATATATTCATGTTATATGATATACGCTTATTAATTAGTTTTGTTTTTAATTATTGTTTTGTTTTATTTTTATTAAATTATATTTATTATTTTAGACCAGCTACTTCGTGCTGAAATATAACGGATTACACACACACCCGTTTACAGTAGGTGGCTATAGTTATGAAAATAAAATAAAATATGTAGAGATCACAAAAAAACGTGAAGACAATCCTACTGTATCTTCATTGACCTATCTATTACGAACGATTCAATAAATAATTTTTTTAATGAAGAACCTTAGTTGCCTGTATGTTATCTTTTCCCTTGGCATGACAGCTATTCCAAACCGATTTCATGTAATATTTCACTCAACCTTAAAAGTAAGGATTTATATTAAAAGTACCCTTGACTTCAAGGAAACAAATACTTAATTGGAATCTCTTGATTTTTTTATTAATTATGATTTGGACCAAAAAGTAATCAGATTAATTTAATTTATAGACGGGCTAGTATCAAATGAAGGACTGATCGGATCAGAGTTAGGATGCTGCAGTTCTTGCAGTAGAATAGAATGAAAACACCCCGTTATGTTTTATTTATATACCCTCCAATTGTTACACACAAAGCGAATTTCTATGAAGCTCTATCAATTGAAGGGAAATAAAAGATATGCACAGGAAATAGGGCAATATATAAAAGACTCATTGATGAGCACACAATAAGCGAGTGCAAAGGGAAAGTAAGGCTTTATTCCCTTTGCAAGGACATCACTTCGAGTTTAATGCCCTAATATGTATAAAAGGATAAAGACTTGCTACCATAGAAAACTTCAGGAAATAAGTCTCTGTGATTTAAATATTTAAATAAGTCAATAATACCTACCATGATCTGCTGG
The DNA here is from genome assembly GCA_013387185.1 of Caligus rogercresseyi. Classification (NCBI taxonomy): domain Eukaryota; kingdom Metazoa; phylum Arthropoda; class Copepoda; order Siphonostomatoida; family Caligidae; genus Caligus; species Caligus rogercresseyi. The sequence continues at coordinate 9,455,027 of CP045899.1, forward strand.
ATGCAGATCATATTTTCTCAGAGATTTGTGAATACAAAGAATTATAGATGATATTAGAACTGGTTTATTCACTTATTTATAAAGAGAAATTATATTCAACTAGAATAAAGCAACATTTTAGTACAGATATAAGATACTAAAATATTAAAGTTTGTTTGTTTAGCTCCTAGATTGGACCCACCTCATCGGAACTTAACACGGTATCAACCGGTAGTGACCTATCTAGGAGCTACGATGTTTATTAATAAAAATATATTTAAGAACACATAAACATCTAAATATTTTAAAAATATATTCCTCCAAGGATAACTTCCTATCTTTAATCTCTCCCTTGAGAGCCATCATTCTTTCCATTGTTACTGGAAAGTCGAAGATGAGGTGGTGTGGAGTTTCGTCATCCTCGTTACATAGTCTACAAGTTGGGCGTATGGCCTTTCCCAACTTGTAAAGATGCCTGTTGAGTCCGATGTGCCCACTAATCATGCCAACAATGACAAAAATTTGAGCTCTTTTGAATTTGAAGATTCTATTTCCCATATACGGATTTGGGATGAACAGTTTCGACTGCCGACAAGAGCTCATCTCCCGCCACTTGGTTCTCCATCTCCTCAAAGACGCTTGTCGAAGGGCATTCTTGGTTTGACATAGCGATATCGGTACAGAGACAGGTGTGCCTCTCCTGGCTCCGTCTTTGGCCAATGCGTCCGCGAATTCATTTCCAGTGTTGTCGTCGTGTCCTCTTATCCATCCAATCGTTATAGAATATGCTGAGCTGTTTAAGGCATTTTTACAGCCGATAATTTCTTCTGACAAAAGATCACCCCGCTTCATCTCGAGACTGTTAATGGCTGAAAGGCAGTCAGAAAGGATTAATACCTTCTTCCCTCCTAATTTATCTCCATGAAGATGAAGAGAAAGGTTCTTAATAGCCTCCACTTCAGCTTGGAAAACCGTGTTTGTTTCATCGAGCTTCAAGGTTCCTTGGTCGAGCACAGTGTCACCCTTCGTCAAAGCCCAGCCGGCACCTGTCTGATTATTGATTCTTGAACCGTCGGTATAGCCAACCAGATCAAATTTCTTGATGCACTGCATATCTCACAGTGCCAGACCAAAAAGGTACGCGAGGAGGGGGAGTTGGGATATCATTTCGACGTATATATCTATCTAGATATTGTAGGTGACCTCTACGCAAATGGTCGAACCATTTGAGTGTATTTTCCTTCCTTGTCCGAAGTCTCATCATGCATGCACGTTCAATAACATAAAGATGAAGTGGCATAAGCCCGCAAAGTATCTCCATTGTAGCCGTGGGAGTGGACCTCATGGCCCCAGTGATACTCATGAGGCCAAGTCTCTGCAACTTGCTGAATTCATCTTTTATAAATCTGCTTCCTTGAAGCTTTGGTGCAAATACAATAGCACCGTAACTTACAATGGATCTGACGTAGGCTTCGTATATCCATTTGGACTTCTGAGGACTAAGACCCCAGTCTGATCCGACAAAAGCTCTCAATGCAAATAAACTCCTCTTGGCCTTGGAGATGGTGTGTTCTATATGTTTTCTCCACTTCAGTTATCATCCAGTATAGTCCAAGATATTTAAGGTTTTAACTCTTTCAATCTTGGTTCCGGACAGATATAGACAGATATTCTTGTCTTTTCTTCTTTTGGAAAAAGCATGAACTTAGTTTTGTGTATACTGAAGATGGTTTCTCTCTTATTAGCCCAATTCGTAAGTTTGTTCAGGGCATCTTGCATCAAACAGAAAAGGGTGCGACAACTATTGCCCCGGACACACAATGCCAGGTCATCTGCGTAGGCGACCTTATGAATTGGTATTTCGAGCTATTCCATAGCTTCTTGAAAAGCTAAGTTCGACGCAATAGTTGACAGTATTCGTCCTTGTGGACAACCTTTCGTCGGAGTTATTGATGCATGCTCCCCACCTACTCAGCAGAAACAGTACTACTTTTCAGTAAATTGTCGTAACACGTAATCGTCTTCTCGTCCACCCCATATTTTGTGCAAGCTCTCGATGATATGACAAAATCCAACTCTATCAAAAGCACCCTCTATATCCAAAAAGACAACGAGGGCTTCTTCGTTCCGATGAAAACTATTTTCACAAGTATCCGCAAGCATCTTATGGCTGTGTCTGTGGATTGTCCCTTTGAAAAGGCAAATTGGTTAGGAAGGACCAAATTACACCTTGCTTGGATTTTCCACTGTAACATACGTTCCAGAATTTTTAGCACAACATTTGTTAGAGTAATTGGTCGGAAAGCTCGTGGTTCAGAGTAATCCTTTTTCCCTGGTTTGGGAATTAATATTACTTTAGACGTTCTTCAGCACTTTGGAGTATATCCGGTGCAATAAACTGAGTTGTAGAGATTTTTTAACCTCGAAACAAAAGATTTTGGCAAACTTCTATATGCTTGCGGTGGGATTTGGTCTGTACCTGGTTTTTATTTGATTTAAGGCTATTAATTGCACTTATCACAATTTTTTTGGTCAAAGAATTGTATGTGGGGATCGTTATGACTGTACGTCGGCTCTGGGCAATTATTGTAAATGGCTTTTGAGTTAGTGAAATGCTCCTCTACAAGAAGCTTCAGTCTATCCTTTTCGTTCATACAATCACTCAAAATACCCACACGGACATATGTATGATTCGATCTTGCCTTCATTAGTCTAGAGATATCCTTTGGTCCTTCGAGCGTTATTACCCAAGCTTTAAATGCCTCCCTTTTGGCCTTAATTATCATGGTTCTACACTTTTGCTTTTCACTCTTATATAAAGTCCTATGATTTTTGCGTTGAAGGAATTTTACTTTACGACGTTGTTCTCTTAGCTCATCACTCCACCAGGGACAAGCCTTCGGAATATTACCGGACACTGCTTTACATGAGCTCTTTAAAGCTTGAAAAATATCCGCTGAAATGTTCAGAGCTTCTAAATCAATATCACATGATTCAGAAAAGCCATTATCATATTGGAATGTTGTATTTTCGAGTATGAACGTAAATTTGTTCCAATCAGCACTCTTCAGATTCAATCCATTAGAAAATGTTCTATTAGCATTGATCTCAAAGATAAAAACTGATGATCCGACCCAGAGTACTGTTGATCCGTTCTCCACTTTGAAACGAGGTGAAAGCTCCAACGATTTGTTATTGTGAGGTCAACGATAGATTGGCCCATTCCTCCTACAAATGTAGGGGCAGATCCCTTATTTTGGAGACTTAAATTATAAAGAGCCATTAATTCTTCTTGTCTTTCCCCACGATAATTCGTTAGCGAGTCCAACCACAACACACTCCTGGCATTAAAATCTCCGGATATCAGAAGAGGTTTATGCTGTTTATCACAGTAATCGACTAGGGGTTTAATCATACTACTAACATTATCCCTTGTAATATCGGTATAATAACTTGCAACGATGAGACTCTTATTGCTAGAAGTTTTTATTGTGCAAACAACCAGATCTTCTGTGCAGAACTTAGGAAACTGTGAGATAATCAAATCCCGGGATGCTAATATTGCTGTTCTAGGTTTTGGTTTGTCATGAACGAATAGAGAAAACCCCTCGAACCGTGCAACCGTTGCACCACCCCGAACTAAATTAGGGTCTGTTGTAAATAGGTTGCTATCAGTTTCCAACAAACGCATACTAAGCTCCCTTGCAAAGGTGATTCGTATACCCGTATTTATTTGTGTGCATCGCACAGTGCCATAGTGGGAAGCAGTTTTTGAAGGAGACATTTATATTGTAAAAGAGTTTGAGCTGATCCATTAAGGAGTATAATATACAATGAAAGTTTTACAGCAATGTTCATCTTTTTTAATTATTATTACTTTTGGGTCTGAGTCAAAGATTCAGGTTCTTTTGAGGTGCAGTCACGTGTACGTTTTTTGCACTGTGACTCCGGGCTATTAAATGCCCTTTTTATTTTATTTTGCTCGGTATCAGAGTTGGTCTGCTTCATTGGGATTGATGAATTCCTGTGCATCACTTTGATCCACTCATCCCTCATCCCAAAGATTTTCCCAACTCAATGTTTAGTAATATTATTACTTGGTGTTCCATCAGAGGCCATTGACTCATTTGTTAAGGTCGTCTCGGGCATTTGGGGGGCGCCTATTGATTTTCCTTGGTTGCTCAGATAAATCGTTACGTCTTTCGTTTGTTCTTCTTCCTCTTCCTCATGCTGGGCAGCCTCTTCGGTAGCTCTTCTTTCATGTATAATGATTAAAGTTATACAAAACCGTATGTTTTTTAACATTTTTTGTTAATGTAATTAGTTGTACATTGTTCTTAAAAGCACATTTGATGGGAGAAAGGCGATGAAGCGTTCAGGTATTTATGTAAAATAAAGGATAAGCATAAAAATCTTTTTTTTAAAGATTATTAAAAAAAACTATGAAAATACATAAAAGGGACATAAACAGCCGTTAAAACACATGTTGAAAAGAAGTTCGACGGAGATCGCCTTCACGCTGAACGTGTCCCGTCCCACTGTCTATGATGTCAAGAACACCCTCGTGGCCGGCAGGGACCTTGAGCGGAAGCCTGGCTCAGACCGGAAGATGATCCTCAGCTGTAAGGACGTCATAACGGCCGTGGAGGCTGAGCCGACCAAGTCCATGGCGGCCCACGCAAAGGACATGGGTGTGTCGACCAACACCATTGGCAGGATGGCCCTTACCATTTGTGTCCCCGAAGGCAATGTAGCAGTCGTTCTGCCTGTTCCTCACGGGATCCAGGTCCATGTCTTCTCGTCACTGAAGATGATGACTCGCTTGGCAGGTGCAGATTTGAGGTCATTGAAGAGTCTTTGGCATTGAAGAAGATGGACTACCATCATCTTGGGAGTGAGCAGAGGGCTCTTATTCAACTCCAAGGACTTTCCCCCTCTGCTCAAGGTCCCTGCCGACCATGAGGGCGTTATTGACATCGTTGACAGTGGGGCGTGAAGGCGATCTCTGTCGGGGTGCTGCCCGCAAAGAGCACCCCTGCAATCTTGTTCCGAATGTTATGCAGCTCACTCATCTTACAAGTGAGGGAAAAAATATTTACATAAAAAATGATTAACTTTATCCCTACTTTCAGCTTGCGTTAGAATTTTTGAAATTGATTCATGCAACCTCGATTTATAAAGTTTTTAGTAAGTGTAATTTTTTTTTGACATGCCCGGCATATATATTGTACAAACGGATAATAACGTAGGTTTGAGAGGTTGAGATAGTAAGACACCAGCCAGCCAATTGTCGACCAACTTTTAATGGTGCTGTTAGAGTGACGAGTGATAAAATAATTTCATATCAGATATTAGTAACTACTTCGTTGATAACTTGCATTGTTTTTGTTTAACCAATAATTATAATATCATAAATGAACGTTCTACATACACATTATGGGTATTTGAGAAAAAAAAATGTAAATTTTAATATTTAATATAAATATTTATTTTGGTTTTGAATTATATGTTAGTTTTAGTGTATAATTATATCTTTAGCAGAATGAATATATCAAAATCAGAATCTTACTTTTAATTAGGTTTCTATCCCCCCCCCCCCCTTGAAAATATCGCCATTGGATCGGCTCGTCGAAGTATTGTTTACCTATCAGGACCGTTTGCCGCAAGACACTTTGACAGCCGCCATATTATGATGAAATAATTGCGATTTTTCGACTGTATGTCCCCTTGCACCCTTAACCTAAAAGACTTAGTCTGTTATGTCAATGTACTATAGGGAAACATTTAAATTGGGGTTTCACAAAGTATGTCCTGGCTTGTAAAAAGTCTAGATGATGATAATGTCTGAAATATTTGTCATTGGATTAGGCTGAGTGTGTGTCGAATAGGATAGTTAGAACCAACAATTTTGGTTGAAGTAATCATTTGCGGTGACTACATTTTCCATAAATATTTTTCTTTTTTATCTAAATCATAAGGGTTTTTTCTCTTAAAAATAGCCGGTGATCCTTTTTTTATCGTTTTGTACATCACGAACCTAAAATACGTTAATTATAATTAATAATAAAAATAAGTAAAGTTGTGTAAAAAAAACACATGATAGTTTATAGTCACTCTACCAAAACAGACCAAAACTCAACTAAACAGCGTTACAATCGAATGTAAAGACTGATAAAATACAGGGTGTTATAAAGACGTTGATAATGATTGTCCGTCTTCTTTAAAATATATTTTCTTCTTTTACTCCAAGTGGGACTTTATCTCAAATAAGCAGTCAAGATTTTTTTTCATGATACATTACGAGTTATTTGACACAAGGAGAAATCGTGAAATTAAAAATCCTTGTATCAGTATTGCTTTCTGCTGCCACAAGATACACAACTCTCACCCTCAAGACTTCATCCGACACCTAGGATTCATGGACAAATGCTAAGAACGGCGTCAAGTCTTATCCTTCAAAGTCAAAGAAATGTCATTTTATTGTTGAAAAATACACGAAATATTTTAAATAATTCACCCAAACATTATTTTTATTATAATAAAAAAGGAAGAAAAAAGAAACGACAAGAAGAAAACAACAATAATAATTAAAAACGAGATTAGAGACAGAAGGGAAGAGGAAAAAAGCTATGAAGACCCCCGTTAAAAATTAAAAACCTTTTTTCTGGACAAAAAATAGGCAAATTACAAAAGTTGGTCTCACGAATAGCCAGTCGGTCGAGATAGGTTTTCTTCCTCCAACGAACTGATCTGGAGAAAAAAAATCCAAAGACGGAACTAACAGACACACGTGCGCAATCGACTCAATACATACAAATGTTTGTTTGTTTTTATTTTTATTTAATATAGGTTTTTTATTATATATAACACTGGGCAACAGCCAAATTTAGGTCGGACTAATTTTCACTAATTCTTATAGAGTTTTATCCACTGATTCCGAATATGGTATTCATTTTTCAAAGTTAGTGATAAATTCAGAGCTAAATGGATTTCAAATTTTTCAGCACTTTTTCGATTCAGAGCCATTATTGACATACAAGGACTGAAGTATAGAAAAAATAAATAGCAATGGTTTGATAGAGCCTTGATCAAAATACTCATTTCAATTTTTATTTTGTCTCTGGCACATTTAGACTTTAAAATATATGTCATTTTGTACGAAAAATGAAGGTTTTTTTAGAGACTCACTGTTCCTTACTGTTCCTCACTAAAAGGTCTTACATGATTAAAATTCATATGAATATGACAAATGGCTGAAAAGAGTGACCCCCCCCCCCTCCACAGAGACACCACCGGCTCCTACGCCAACTACCGAGGATGTCGGAGACATAAACCCAGACTTGTCTCCGGAGGAGACTTGTGCTAGCAGCAACAGTGAAACTGCTGCTCACCAAGCTACCAGCATGGCTAGTGCCTCTGACCGTGGCGGTGATGATGAGCCCCCTTCCACGAGTAAGCACATGGGTGTAGAAATGCCGACAACGGTAAAAAGACGAAAAATGATGACAAATACATTGCGCTGGTTTTCACTTGTATTGGTACTGGCTCGTCTATTCAGCCACAGTGCGTTGTATGTGCAAAGGTGTTATCGCACAACTTAATGAAACCGTCACTCTTGCGCAGACATTTGGAGACGAATCATCCCCACTTAAAAAATATACCACGGGAGTATTTTGAAAGGGAATTACGTGGACTTTCTACCACTAAAAGCACCATAACAAAACCAGACACAATGAACAAGAAGGCGTTAGAGGCGTCTTATATGGTGAGCTACCGAATAGCCCAGACTGGCAAGCCCACACTATTATGGAGGAGTTTTTCCTTCCTTCTGCCGCAGACGCGTTGGAGTAATGTTGGGGGAAAAGGCAAAAAGTGTCATACAGACCATACCGGCATCAGACAACACCGTTTCTCGGCGCATCAGTGCCATGGCTGGGGACGTTTTCAAACAGTTACTGCTTCGCGTACGAGCCAGTGAATTGTATTCACTCCAGCTTGATGAGTCAACGGACGTGGCCGGCCTGGCGCAGCTCCTAGTATACGTCCGTTATATCCATGAAGGCTCAGTCAATAGGATATGCGGTTCTGCAAACCACTCGAAACAAGAACAACAGGGAAAGACATTTTCCATATGCTGGACACGTTTGTGACATCGAATGGACTTGTTTGGACTAAATGTGTGGGCATCTGCACAGATGGCGCAAGTGGTGTGGTCACGCGTGTCCAAGCGGTTGCCCCGATGCCACTTGGGTGCACTGCAGCATCCACAGAGAGGCTTTGGCTGCTAAGGGCATGCCTGCGGACTTGAAGACAGTTTTGGACAAAACTGTAAAAATGGTTAACTTTGTAAAAGCGAGGCCTCTGAATAAACGCATATTTACTGCACTCTGCAATGAAATGGGCAGCGACCACACATCACTGTTACTGCACACTGAGGTTCGCTGGCTGTCAAGGGGGAAAGTTTTGACACGCGTTTTTGAATTGAAAGATGAACTGAAAATGTTTTTTGTTGACCATTCATTTCACCTGTCTGACAGTTTGCATGATGAAGAGTTTCTTTCACGTTTAGCTTATCTGGGTGACATTTTTTCTCGTCTGAATGAACTCAATCTCGGATTACAGGGTCTCTCCGCAAACATCTTCATTGTGCGAGAAAAAATCGAGGCAATGATTCAAAAACTTAAACTATGGATTGACTGCGTGGGCAAGAACAATATAGTTTCCTTTCCTTTGTTGAACGAGTTTCTTTGTGAAAATGACCTTAGTCTGACAGACGGCACCAAGCGCGACATCGTAGCGCATCTCGGAGAGCTCGCTGCTGAGTTGCGCAGATACTTCCCCGACAGTGACGACGAGTCGGACAGCTGGATTCGACATCCATTTACTACTACTGCCCCTGCTGCCCTCTCAGTATCTCAACAAGAGAACCTGATTGACATTGCAACAACAGGATCCTTGAAAGTTGATTTCAACCACAAGCCTCTCATACATTTCTGGATAGGGTTGCTCACCGAGTACCCTGAACTGGCAACACGCGTTGTCAAGAAATTAATCCCATTCGCCACTACATATTTATGTGAGAGAGCATTTTCAATTCTGACCAGCCTGAAAACTAAATACAGGCACAGGCTATGTGTGGAGGACGATTTAAGGCTGAAACTCTCACCGATTCGACCAGACATACAGGGGCTATGTGCGTCCTCTCAAGCTCACCCCTCACATTAGAGTTCAGTCACAAGAACTAGCTCCCGTCACGCACCCACTTAAACTCAATGCAGAGCTCCACAGTTTTGGCTATATTCGTTCAGCCTTAGTTCTTGTTTGCTGTTATGTGTTTTTTGTTATGTTATGCCCGTTTATCATGCATATGTATTTAGTATCTGCAAGCAAGTTAATAAAACTCTGATCCCTAACGGTTGAATTTTTTTTTTTTTTTTTTGGGGGGGGGGTTGCACTCTCTGAGTGTATATATGCCTCTAGTTACCTCCGCCGAAAGAGGTATTGTTTTCACTGTCGTTTGTTGGTTGTTAGTTTGTTGGTTTGTTAGTTTGTTGGTTTGTCAGCAGGATAACTCAAAAGTACTGAACGGATTTGGATGAAATTTTGTGGAGTTGTTGGAAGTGCCAAAAGGAAGAAGTGATTAAATTTTGGCATCTCTGAGTGCAGAATTAAGGCGCCAAATGAGCTAAATACTACTAAATTTTCCAAGTTAGCCTACTCTGCCAATAGATGTCGCTGTGCGTGAAATTGGGTGCCGGAGCGTGTTCCTCTCGAAATTTCCGTCTAGGGGAACCCTCCCCCGTCTCTCTACGCCTCCCCAGTCGTGAAAAATCCGCCTCGGAGGCTCATGACGGCGGACGTTTGCACTCTCTGAGTGTATATTTAGTTTTGTATTTAATAACTCAAAGAACAATAGGGCTGATGATAGAAATGTCCCCAGCAACAGCGATAGAGCTATTTTCACAGGAACAAATTTTACACGGTTTAAAACGCACGCCTTATATAAACATGAGGGGGGGAGAGTGACGTCACCATCAACAATCGTCAAATAATAGAGCCTCCACTGATCATAGTTGGGAATCTTTTTTTTTGGGTGTCATGAAAGCATTCTGGCCTAGACTTCAAACTTGTTGGAGATCCCTCGATCCCTTCCTTCCTCCATCCCTCCTTCTTTCTTCCGGGATAATGCCTTGGATACCAAGAAACGAGTCTCCTCCCTCCCTCCCATTAAGAGACACATTCCCCTCACCTCGACTTCAAGAGTGGAGTCCTACCCATCGTCGGACTTTGTCAGTCAAAGGACTTCCTTCCCTCATCTTCGTTAGAGAGCTCCCCGTCCCTCCTCTTCGTGAGTGGAGTCCTACCCATCGTCGGTCTTCGTCAGTCAAAGGACTTCCTTCCCTCATCTTCGTTAGAGAGCTCCCCGTCCCTCCTCTTCGTGAGTGGAGTCCTACCCATCGTCGGTCTTCGTCAGTCAAAGGACTTCCTTCCCTCATCTTCGTTAGAGAGCTCCCCGTCCCTCCTCTTCGTGAATGGAGCCCTACCCCTCGTCGGACTTCGTTAGAGAGCTACCCATCCCTCGTCTTCGTTAGAGAGCTCCCGTCCCTCCTCTTCGTGAATGGAGTCCTACCCCTCGTCGGACTTCGTCAGTCAAAGGACTTCCTTCCCTCATCTTCGTTAGAGAGCTCCCCGTGCCTCCTCTTCGTGAATGGAGCCCTACCCCTCGTCGGACTTCGTTAGAGAGCTACCCATCCCTCGTCTTCGTTAGAGAGCTCCCGTCCCTCCTCTTCGTGAATGGAGTCCTACCCCTCGTCGGACTTCGTTAGAGAGCTTCCCATCCCTCGTCTTCGTCCAAGGAGTTCCTTCCTTCGTCTTTGGCATAGGGTTCCCCGTCCCTCCTCTTCGTTAATGGAGTCCTGCCACTCGTATTCATGAATGGAGCCCTACCCCTCATCTTCGTGATTGGAGTTCCGTCTTCCATAACCTCCTCCATATTGAAGACTTTTTTTCTCTTTTTTGGAGTTTGCTATTGAACGCCTCAGTCCTGTATTTCTATGAAATAAGTATCATGATGAATCTAACAGTCCAAAGGACATGAAGATCATTAAATCTCGGTGAAGGAGCCTTGATCATCAAACCTAACAGGACTACCCCTCCCCCAGACTAACGCTCCCCGGACTATCACCCCCCGTGCCATTTACTCCCATTACTAATATTTTTTATTCCATGAAGTCCGCTTATGAAGTTAACTATGTTTTTTTGTGACAATTGACCAGTTTAAAATTTGAATGTAATCAGATAAAATAATATTAATACTTTAGTTTACCATTATTTAATAAATCTTATGTTTCTCATTTCAAATCTCGCAAGAATTGTAACTGGTCACCAAACTTATCAAAAATTAGTATTAAAAGTGCTAATTAATTTTTATTTATTTTCTAAGATATGTCGTTAAAATGATTAAGCTAATAAAATTTTACTTTAACATGACTTGAAAGAGTTTTTACTATGGATATATGGCCTCTTTTACAAAATTTCTTACAAATCCTAGAAGTTATAGGCGTCACTTTGAAATAAATCATTTTAACTACTTTTTCACTAGTGCTTTACACTATTTACACTTTATTGAATTTAACGTGAATGCATGTTATAAATATATAAATAAAAATTATAGTTTAAAAGTTATACAGTAAATAAAGTCAATAAAAAAAATTATGGCATTAAAAATCAAGTATAAATATAATCAAAATCTACTGATATAAAAATATCATTAAAATGTTCAGGAAATAATGGTTTTCATTCAATTTAAGATTATAATTTTTTGTAGAACCGTAGTAAAAACTTCAGATAGGGAGAGGTCCTCTTGGAGCAGGAGGGGAAGTACCGAAAGATGTCACCCGCAAATCGCCAGCTTGAAACCTACGGAATCATTATGTAGAGCGCCATGTTACGAGCTGCTGCTGATATTAAAATGGCTTTTAGGCCTCCCCCATAATTAAGATATTATCTTATCAATTTATTATATTATAATACAGACATAAATTAAATATTACTATAGATGAGAAAATAATATTGTAAACGAATTTACTGTTCCTACACTTTAATTCATGAAAGTAATTAATTATATTAGATGGCAAATAAATTTCATTCACAATTTATTATTGTATTATAATACAGAAATAAATTCAATAGTACTTTAGATGATAAATATTAGTAATGGGAGTAAATGGCACGGGGGGTGATAGTCCGGGGAGCGTTAGTCTGGGGGGAGGGGTAGTCCTGTTAGGTTTGATGATCAAGGCTCCTTCACCGAGATTTAATGATCTTCATGTCCTTTGGACTGTTAGATTCATCAGGACATCATGATACTTATTTCATAGAAATACAGGACAAAGGCGTTCAATAGCAAACTCCAAAAAAGAGAAAAAAAGTCTTCAATATGGAGGAGGTTATGGAAGACGGAACTCCAATCACGAAGATGAGGGGTAGGGCTCCATTCATGAATACGAGTGGCAGGACTCCATTAACGAAGAGGAGGGACGGGGAACCCTATGCCGAAGACGAAGGAAGGAACTCCTTGGACGAAGACGAGGGATGGGAAGCTCTCTAACGAAGTCCGACGAGGGGTAGGACTCCATTCACGAAGAGGAGGGACGGGGAGCTCTCTAACGAAGACGAGGGATGGGAAGCTCTCTAACGAAGTCCGACGAGGGGTAGGACTCCATTCACGAAGAGGAGGGACGGGAGCTCTCTAACGAAGACGAGGGATGGGTAGCTCTCTAACGAAGTCCGACGAGGGGTAGGACTCCATTCACGAAGAGGAGGCACGGGGAGCTCTCTAAAGAACGAGGGATGGGAAGCTCTCTAACGAAGTCCGACGAGGGGTAGGACTCCATTCACGAAGAGGAGGCACGGGGAGCTCTATAACGAAGACGAGGGATGGGAACTCTCTAACGAAGTCCGACGAGGGGTAGGACTCCATTCACGAAGAGGAGGACGGGAGCTCTCTAACGAAGACGAGGGATGGGTAGCTCTCTAACGAAGTCCGACGAGGGGTAGGGCTCCATTCACGAAGAGGAGGCACGGGGAGCTCTCTAACGAAGATGAGGGAAGGAAGTCCTTTGACTGACGAAGTCCGACGAGGGTAGGACTCCATTCACGAAGAGGAGGGACGGGAGCTCTCTAACGAAGACGAGGGATGGGTAGCTCTCTAACGAAGTCCGACGAGGGGTAGGGCTCCATTCACGAAGAGGAGGACGGGGAGCTCTCTAACGAAGATGAGGGAAGGAAGTCCTTTGACTGACGAAGACCGACGATGGGTAGGACTCCACTCACGAAGAGGAGGGACGGGGAGCTCTCTAACGAAGATGAGGGAAGGAAGTCCTTTGACTGACGAAGACCGACGATGGGTAGGACTCCACTCACGAAGAGGAGGACGGGAGCTCTCTAACGAAGATGAGGGAAGGAAGTCCTTTGACTGACAAAGTCCGACGATGGGTAGGACTCCACCCTTGAAGTCGAGGTGAGGGGAATGTGTCTCTTAATGGGAGGGAGGGAGGAGACTCGTTTCTTGGTATCCAAGGCATTTATCCCGGAAGAAAGAAGGAGGGATGGAGGAAGGAAGGGATCGAGGGATCTCCAACAAGTTTGAAGTCTAGGCCAGAATGCTTTCATGACACCCAAAAAAAAAGATTCCCAACTATGATCAGTGGAGGCTCTATTATTTGACGATTGTTGATGGTGACGTCACTCTCCCCCCCTCATGTTTATATAAGGCGTGCGTTTTAAACCGTGTAAAATTTGTTCCTGTGAAAATAGCTCTATCGCTGTTGCTGGGGACATATCTATCACCCGAAAATATAGTCCTTATCTTTTTTACAAGGAAGACTTTAATAATTTCCTTAAGATAAAAGGTACATTTTCAATTCTAAGTACACTAGAGGCATATATACACTCGAGAGTGCAAACCTCCGCCGTCATGAGCCTTCCAAGGCGGATTTTTCACGACTGGGGAGGCGTAGAAGAGACGAGGGAGGGTTCCCCTAAACGAAATTCCGAAGGAAGACGCTCCCGGCACCAATTTCACAGCACAGCGACTCTATTGGCAGAGTAGGCTAACTTGAAAAATTTAGTAGTATTAGCTCTTTTGGCGCCTTAATTTGCACTCAGAGATGCCAAAATTTAATCACTTTTTCCTTTTGGCACTTCCAACCACTCCACAAAATTTTCATCCAAATCGTTTAGTACTTTTTGAGTTATCCTGCTGACAAACCACAAACTAACAAACCAACAAACGCCAGTGAAAACATACCTCCTTCGGCAGAGGTAATAAGGACTAAATGGACTAATCGTTTTAATATACTATTAGTGAAAATCAAAAGGATGAAATTATAAAAAGTTCCACAGAGACAATAAATACTTTCAAATTTTTCATAAGTTCGTTTACAAAAGGACAACAAATTTTCAAAAGTCGTTCGCTTCCTAAACGTATTTGCCATCTCCTACAATTTTTTTGCTGATTTCATCTAAAAGATCGAATTTTAATAACCGGGGGGCTTCCATAAAACGATAGTAGCAATACAAAACTAGAGGCATATATACACTCAGAGAGTGCAAACCTCCGCCGTCATGAGCCTTCCGAGGCGGATTTTCACGACTGGGGAGGCGTAGAGAGACGGGGAGGGTTCCCCTAGACGGAAATTCCGAGAGGGAAGACGCTCCCGGCACCCAATTCAAGCACAGCGACATCTATTGGCAGAGTAGGCTAACTTGAAAAATTTAGTAGTATTTAGCTCATTTGGCGCCTTAATTCTGCACTCAGAGATGCCAAAATTTAATCACTTCTTCTTTTTTGGCACTTTCAACAACTCCACAAAATTTCATCCAAATCCGTTCAGTACTTTTTGAGTTATTCTGCTGACAAACCAACAAACGCCAGTGAAAACAATACCTCCTTCGGCGGAGGTAAAAAGCTTTCAAACATCAAAAGACATCCTTAACAGAACACATGAGTACATTTGGACTATTATAGCCATCGGTAATAATTTTATATATTTTTGCTTGTCTTATGTACTTATTTATACTTATCGCCTTAACGTCCAACAAAAGTCCACAAGCATAGGTGGACTCCATTGCCCTTGATGTCTCTTTTCCATCACTGTAATGTGTTGATGGAAACGCTATCCCATGCTTATCACTCGCAAATCCATAATTTTCAGGGGAAAAGTCCAGGTGAGAGTGGAGAAATTGGATTTTCATCGACATGCTGCATCCCTGTTTAACATAAGCTAACAGCTAGTTCTCTACGAGTTCATCCCAGTTTTCCGCACGATTTCCTGCAACTACTGTCTTGAAGGACTCCCTACTGTCTTCTCTTCTAGCACAAGTAAGCTCTGGAACTCATCATCTCGTATAAAGTCATTGTGCCCCAACAAAACACACTTTCCTTAATATTCGTTACGCTCAGCCTTGCAAACTTCTGTCCAAAACACTGGAAGGCGGGTTAGTCCATGCATTTGAAAAGATTTTCATCAAACCTAGTTTAATGTATAAAGGTGACAGAAATATTCTGGAGGAATACATAGGGGTTTTGGAGAAGACGGTTATGCTATCTGCTGAAGTGATTCACGCTTTGGACAGTCCCGCCTGTCATAATGATCAATTTCTAACTTGGCTATCGCGTACACACACAAAGTAGTAGTATTTGGTGTATCACCTTGAAGACCAAGCACAAGTGCAATCACCTTCAAGTCATCATAAAAGCAGTCATTCATGCTGATAATATTTAATGGATGTCAACAGTTTTTTCATACGTTTCCTTCATATGAGCAGCATGGTCAATGGGGATGGAAGGTAGAACATTGCCTATGTGAAGCAGGACAGCTTGTAAACTTTGCCTTTGATGAGTCGATGAAGAGGCCCTGGGATCATAGTTAAATTATATGACATAAACTGTTTACAACAATAACTTCTTGTTCAGTGGCCTTGATTTATGTACTACAAATCAGCTCAATTGAGCCAGAAGCATTTTAGCTGTCGTCCAGTGTAATTGAATGAAATGCATAATATATTTTTTTTAATGTTATGCAAACATTTACTGTCATTAAACATTTGGCTATCATTGAGGTATCAAAGTTACAGATGGAATTTAAGCTTGGAAATGATATTTTTAAGAACTTTTTTTTTGTTATTAATACTTTTACTTTGAAAACAGTTTATATGCGAAAGAGGAAAAGTCCATAAAACTATTTTTATAAATGATTTACGTTAATGAGCAAGATGATGCATTCAAGAATGTACATACATTAAGAGGGGGAAACTTCAAAGGAGGAAAAAAAGAAAAAAAACTTTGAAACTATGAGTAATGGCCTCTAATTTTGATAACATACTGGGTTTCATGAGATCGAAATAATAATAAGAAGAAAACACACACAACAACACACACTGAGCCCCCATGTGTTAAAAATGGAATTAGACTAATCAAAATTGATCTTTTACTAAAATCAATCATCATCTGAAATATTTTATTTATGCCGGTCTGAATTACTGAAAAGTAATGACAGAAAGTTCCTTTATAAGGAAAGATTATTACTTCATCTTATTCTAGGCTTGTCCATTCCTCAAAGAGAACACTATCCTTTAAGAACATCAAAAGGCAATATATTAACAGTACTTTTTTATTTTGATAATACCTTGGCAAAAATTATTTTATTTTATTATTTTTAAATATTTGTTTTGCCTATATGGTTCGATAGAATTGCATCCGACTGATATAAATAAGCATTATAGCACCAAAAATTAGTCTATCGAACCTAGGATCTTATGAATGAGGTAAACCAAAAATGACCATCCTCTCTCGGGATTCGAACCGACGCCCCTAACATTGAGAGTTGAACACACCTTAACGCACACGGCTATAGCACTACCTTAACATTTTATTTAAATGTTGCAATTATACTACAACGGATAACTCCGCTTGTCAGTTTATAATCTATAAGTTTATAACTTAAATGTTTCACTTCATATTGGTAGTAAAGTAATTACCATATTAAGGAATAAACTTAATTTAATTATGCTGTATACATCGAATAGAAATTGGTAATAAAATGGTACATAAATTTCGAGAGTATTATTTAACACACATATGCATAATACTTCTTTTATTTATATAGCCAAAAGATTTTTTTTTTTAACAGTTATTAAAAAAAATTTTCGGCTATCAAATATTATAAGGCAGTGTAAAATAAAACTACACTAAAATACAAGACAACTAATAAATAAATAAAAAATACTCTCGACAGTTGCGTTAAAATAAATAACATGAATGAACATTGTAGAACATATTTACTGTCAAGAGATTATAACCTTATATACATGGACGAAACAGCGTTTATTTATTCTTTAAAAAATCCCATGACGTCTTAAAATCCTCTTCATAGCTTTCAGGTATACTCCTGAGCGAGATGGCACAAATCGTACAATATCTCCCGCCCATTTCCAAGAAGGAGATCCAGGGTCAGGAATTTTAACATCGAGCGCCTCGTAACGAGCCGCTGCTCCAAGGATGATCGCTCTCAGGTCCTCAGCTTCCACATAAGAGTTTGCCGTTAGTTGCTTAGCAATTAATGATTTGATGTTGCTTACTGCTGCGTTTAAAGCTTTATGACTAGAGGGGAACTTTTTTTCAATTTGTATGGTCCGAATAGAATGTAGGCCTTTAGAATACTAGGGGAAATTAGTTTATTTTCAGATAAATTAAGTTTTAAAAACTGCTTCACCAATGATAGCGCAGGGCAGTCAACGAATGCGTGTAAAATATTGTTGTATAAGCAACCGCAATTGTTGCAGGGGTAATAAATTTTTATTAATTGTCCTGAAATTTGAAATTGGGCAGTAAATTTTAGCCCGTCTACAATGCCCTGCGTAGAGTGGAGAATCCTTTTCTCCCAGGAAAGAGGCAAGCCAAGCATCTTGATAAAAGACTCTGCTATAGATTTAGCTTGGCTTACACCACCCGTGGGTGTCTTAAATTTTAAAAACCAAGGCAAGGGAGGACAATAATGCTTAACAGTACGAGAAAGAGGAAAATAGAACCTATTGACATTAAAGACCGATTCTGACTTAAAATCATGTATCGTAAAGACGTTGTGATGAAGGGCAAACATCTCAAGAGCTGAAGGATCACCAAATCTACTGACAAAAGGCTTCTTGTTCTTATTCTGATATAAAATGTCCACAGTAGTATCAGAATGAAATTCGGGCTCCATCTTCCACATAAGTCTTTGCATGGATGATAAAAAGGTGAAATTAATTCCAATTCCAGATTGGTTAAAAGCGTGCCCAGATGTATCCAGTTCAATAATTCTGACGTGGTATAGTATCTTCTCCAATCACGAGTGTGATACACACCCATTTCTTGTATTACCTTTCGATAATATTTCGGAACAATAGACTGAAGGAGGCACAGACCACCGCCGATATATTTTTTGGGGCGTTTTATGGCGGAGATATACGATTTGTGAAAAAGAGATTTCAGCCACCTCTCTTCTTCTTCTAAGGCTAGCTCAGCTAGACTAGGAATGGAGGTTGCCTTGTATAAAACTAGTGGAACCACCCTAGAGTTGTAGAGATCGATTCTTTTTTGCAGAGAAAGACTGCGCCAAAATTTTGTTTGACCATAAATTTTAGTATTCAACAGGGTCCAGTTACGTTCTGATACCCCAAATCTTGTCCACTCTATGCCGAGAATATTGACAGAATTGGCAATCCTGACGTCTTGTATTTTACAGTTAGCATGCGGAAACCACTTCCCTACCGGAAGTATAAAAGTTTTGCTTCTATTAATTGCAAGGCCAGATTTGCCCTCGTATTTTTTGAAGAAGGACAGTAAAATATCAATCCTTTTTGCGAGCTGCACTTCCGAGTTGGCTTCCACCATTAACGTGATATCATCTGCATAGAGGTCTATGAGATGTCTTCGACCACCGAAAGAGATTCCAAACCCTAGGTATTTACTTGTCAAAAACCTAGTTAGCTCATTGATAGCCGAAACAAAAAGAAGCGGGGCTACAGGACATCCTTGTCTACAGCTTTTTGACAATAAAATAGGAGAACTATTGATTCCGTCCAATGATATAATAGAAGATCCATTGAGCAACACAGCTCTTATGGGATTAAAAAACCGTTTAGGAAGAAGGCGCTTGATTGGTCATGCCTTATAGTATCGAACGCTTTGCAGAAATCAATTGCAATTAAAGCTCCAAACTTGCTACGACTTTTGACTGATTCCATTGCGATAAAAATGTTGCGGGAAATATCCGTGATTTTTCTATTTTTAAGAAAGCCTTTTTGTTCATGATCAATTTTACAGTTTAAAATAGGTTCAATTTTTTAAAAGCTAAAATACCAATTAAAATTATTTAAAATAGTTATCGGCCGCCAATGGCTAAAATCAGTTCCATTGCCTTTCTTAGGAATCAATGCTATACGACCCTTGGCGAGAGTACTTGGCATTTTTCCAGTAAACTCAATATGTCGGCCGATCCATAAAAGATATGGAGCTATTTCTTCAGGGCGATAGAGAAGATACGTCCACAGATTCCGTCAGGACCAGATGCTTTATTGTCCTTGAACTTACATCTTATATGTTCGACAATACATTGATGTGTAAAAATTCCGTGGAACTTTGACGTCTTTTCTTGGGAAATTTAGCCTTAGACGACCGACAATCTCGGAAAACTTTCCATGAAAATAATTCAAAATGTCTGTAGGTTTCTTAATAACTCTGTTATTGTCGATAATGCTTTTGATAGTGCATGCAGAGATGCTCTTGTTATTTGGAAGAAACCTATACCTTAAATTGGAATCTGATTCCCTATCTCTTTTTCTCTCCATTTCTGCTTCGGCAATGTCTGTCACTCTGTATTCATTTACTAGCTCAGTAGTTATGCTCTTAATGAAAATAGAAGAATCGGAAAGAGCTTTTTCAATGTCATACTGGAGCTTCGCTGCTTTATTTTTATGAGATGTAATAAACTTTTTCACAGTACTTGAAACCACTTTCAGAAGCAAGGGGTAAGCCCGTTTTTGAGTAATCGAACTATGTCCATTAGACAGGTTTGTTCTCAAGCTTTCAATAAACTTTTTTTCCTGTAAAACCCATTTGTTTTTATATTTAGTCTAAAAAATAAAGAAGACTTTGTACCGAATTTGTCCGAAAAATAGTTTTTTACAAATTTTATTATTAAAGACACAACAATGTTTTCTTAGTATTAAATGTAGTATTTGTTTTTGTGTTGTTTGTTTTATTATATGTATTACCATTCTTAAACATGCTAATGACATTCTTAAAAACGTTTCTCGAGAGTTTCTCAATTATTTTTAATACTCCTATAGCATCTTCTTTAAACGTTGCCATTTTGATGAAGTTGAAAAGTCAGGAAAAACATAAATTTTCCACGATGTATATATTTTTTTCTTTATTAGTTTCTGTGAATGAATTTCTTTGACGTTAACACTTTTCGGTCTCTGTGGTTCGAACGTAATTGATTTTTAAAACTATTTTTTTATGTTTAGTGACTATTGAAAGTGTTTATACACTTTTTTTCTCTTCTTCTTTGGCTGTGTTAATCCGAAGCGCCCATGTCCAATCTCTAGATCAAAAACCAATTAGAAGTCACCAGTGCTGTTACGACCTCTTGTAGCTGTTCCGTTATCACCTGGAGGCCTATCTGGGGTATCAGTCATGGATGATGTCGTGTTGGAACAGGTCTGGACTTAGCCCACGGGAGCCCAGTTGTCAATCCCCCGTGTGAAGCTATTAACGAGGAAATCGATGACCCTCTTTGGGTTCTCCTGCTCATCGAAGGGAGTCTGAAGACAACTTTCAACCACCTCAATCAAATACGATTCACCAGAAACATTGTCTCCTCTTGGTGAACACCACTGAAGCATAGTAATTTTTTACTTAAAGGGACGTGAAACCGGTCAGACAAATCCCGTATAGCCCAGATATGAGCCTCTGTAATCAGCTATTGTTCTAGAAGTTAAAACATCTACTTCAGATTGTCATGTTTGGGTTGTATGAGGAAGCCTCTACTGCCGTGCAAGAGTTTATAATGAGGTTGGACAAAAAAAAAGTTTTTCGATCAACTCTGGAAGCACCGGCTAAACGTCATCGTATTTGAAGGGAAATATATGAATTAGAAGTGTTCTTCATGAATTTTATGAACATCCTGAGCTATCAAGTGTCTAGTTATTTTTTTATGTTGCACCCTCATCTTAACTACTTTAAATTACATGAAAGTCTTAGACAAATATCTTGGGCTAATTGAAATATCCAGCAAAACCAAATGAGATTGTATATCAAGCTGAGGAAACACACTCACATATGTATAATAGTCAAATCAGACAAAACAATTTCATGATATCTTAATCATTGATCTCTAATGAGAGCAGTTTAAAATATTACCTGGAATTTATTTTCTATTATATAAAAGCCTTCTCTCAGTACAATCAAGACAAGCACTTAGCATATATTCAATTGAAGTGTTGTTGTGTTAAAACATTCATCTAAACAATAATGCATTTGTAATTCCTAAATGGAAAGTGTTGACAAATAGGAGTAAGAAAACAAATTGATGTGATAAATAATACCAAAAGCTAACAACATCTAAAAACAGAGGAATGGTAACCATATAATGCTTAGACATTGAAAAGCGAGGGATATTTTGGGCGTGTGAAAGGGAGAATGTTTGAATGGTACAATTGAGTTCAGGCTCTTGTTATCAATATTCTCTTTCCTCTTTTGAGGAATATTTATTTCTTTTATGAAGTAGGCCAAGTCGGCCGGAACGGAAGATATTTATTTTATATTTGAATCTCTGTTTTTGCTTCTGTTCTGAGGAAAGAGAATAGTGATAACAAGGGCCTGAACTCAATTGTACCGTTCAAACATTCTCCCTTTCACACGGCCAAAATATCCTTCGCTTTTCCGTGTCTAATAATGCTTCTCAAATGGAATGGAAAAAAATGAGAAACATTTAAAATTTGTCGATGTCTTATCAACATAGTCAACAACAAAGGCATGAGTAATCGTGAGTCTTGTCTCTTCCTGGTCGGCTTCTGAAGTTGTCCCTTCAATTTACTCATTAGTTGTTATCATTGTCCACCTTCGATTCAACATTGGAGGCCCAATATTAATAGACTTGTTTATCAACACAATGTGCTAAGGAATCAACTTGCAAGACAAGAAAGCTCACTCACTTTCGAAATTTAATTCAAAATAGATCTCACTTCATTAGTGAATAAAAGTCAATGTTCCCTCTGCTCGTAAATAGTGTGCACTGTGATTAGAATGATCATAGACGACTATATTGTGGAATTCATCTTGAAAAGGGCAAAATGAATCTTGGACCTCAAGAATAAGGACGGATTCCAATGTTCATAATTTTTTAACAATCTCACAATCGCAGTCGTTCGTTTCCCATCGACAGAGCTCAACATAAGTATCCATAAAGAAGTGCACCATCAAAACGGAAAAAATAATTAATTTTTCGTAAAATAGTTCCATTGGAAATTAAGTGTATTGTCAATTATCGACTCTTCAGGAACGATAGCATGAAATCATCAGTTTTACTGGAAATTTGGTTCCCTCGATCATTATTAATATTTTTTATATCAGTTCATTTATTTTTAAAATTATGTATTAAAATGATATATATAGGTATATATATATATATATAATATATCTGAAAACTTGACAAAAAAATTATAACTCTGCCCACCCACAATTATAATTTGAGAATTGACTGTTTTTCTATGCAACTTTTTTTAATAAGAAGGCATGTTCACTATGTTAATGGTAAATCATGGTTCAGAGGCATAAATACTGGAGTTCCATTTCTTTTTCTAAAAAAATATGTGGAGGGGGGGGGGGGGGGTCGCCTGAGAATACAAAATATTCTTTAAAGACTTTATTTCATTTTAACAACATCAAAGAAATGTGAAGTCAGAGAAATACAGACTATGTGAGGATCGAATTATATGAACGTAGAGCTTACATTTTATCGACATAAAGTTTGTACATTCATTTTGAATTATAAATACGCTTTTAATACTAATGGATTTTTTTCTTTACATGAAAAATAGGCTTTATACTTGTTTCCCTACAAAGACAGTCTTTCCCAAAGGAGATATTTTGGAATGGAGTTTGAAGGCTTAAAATATACAGTAGTTTAAGCAATGTAACATGTTTATATAATTTTAAAAAAATCTATAGCTTAGGCGGAAAATAATTAATTACTTAGGAAATATTTAGGCTTCAACAAAAATCCAGTCATTCATGGAAATAGTAAATTGATTCACAAACCTATTTGTTACAGTTTATAGTACTTTTCAGTTTTCATAGACTTTTTTTTATTCTAGAGTTCATAAAATATATACAAGCACAAAAAAGAGAATTTTTATAAAATAAAGTTAATTGACATAGTTAAACATTTTAGTTTAAGATATAAACATCAAATATGAACAAACACTAAAATACAATTATAATAAATAACTTGACAAAATAAACAAACATAAATAAACGATAAACCTTTCTGTTTTAAATTCTTGAAGTGGCGTAAAAGTTTTTAAATAATTTTCCATAAGTCAGAGAACACGAGGGGAAGTAACGAATTACATCAGCTGCCCAACTCCACTTTCCATCGGTGAGAGAGGGGATCTTGAGGTCCAACGCCGTGTATCTTGCCGCAGCCGCTAGAATAATTGCCCTTACCTCCCACGGATTGATAAGCTTGATTGTCCGAAAGAATTTTTTATTGAGTTATACGGCGTTCAAGGGTTAAAGATATACATTTAAGAGTTAGTTAAGTTGAGGAAGCTATTGTGATGACGTCACAATAACAGAAGCAAAGTCAAAGTCGAAATGTGTAGAACATAGATTGAATATAATATATAGAGAGGGCTTCTAGGGGGATCTTGATGCATCAACAGTTGACACATCAAAAGTGAGAGGGTCAAAACATCGAAGAAAATGGAATGATTAAAGAACGAAAATATAAATAAATGTAATGATATGCTACTTGATAACATATTGGTTGGAACGCAGATTTATTAATAAGTTAGCTTTCGTCTGATCCTCCTAACTTTTTATAAATACACGAGGGCTAATAATAATTTGAATTTTTTAGTATTTTAGTATTTTAGGGCAATATATTAATCATAATTAATGTTAGTCTTTAGTTATTTCTGACCTCATCACTTTTATTCATTATTCTCTCAATTCCGGAATATATGAATATAATTTTAGAACTCTTTTATGTATACAGATAAAAAAGTACATATATATGTTTAATTGAAATTTGGTCTTCCAAAATATAATTGATTATACAAAATACGTAATTTGATGTTGTTCTGGCCCATTGATATAAGTTGTTGTTTTTTATTGGGCCTCTTACAATTTGAGTTAAATCATATCAGAACAAAACGTCACGGGCTCAGAGGTATTTTTTATATCTATTTTAAAAATAACATGTAAAAAATTAAACTCATGTTTTGGAATTAACAAATTGTCATATGATTCATCATACGATATTTTTTTAAAGTAAAGACTCAGAAAATAACTCCTTAAAATAGCTTTGAGTTCATAACAGCTAAACATTAAAGCACCCATGAAATCACTTATGAGATTAATGTTTCTTCACTCGATATTTTTTATAAGGAAATTGTTTTTTTATGCTACTAAAAGACAAATACTTTCAAAAACTAAAATAGCTGAAGATTTTTTCCCAGAAGTAGAACGGAATCCCTTTTGAAACTCTTATTAAAAAAAAAATATATATATATATATTTATTCAATAAAAAGAGGAAAAACATATTTAAAAATTGTATTTTGAAGTGTTGATATAGGTTGTTTTTTCTCCTCGGTAAGGTCTATATTTAGATTGAATGTATAAATAACACTAATTTAAACTAGGAAAATGGTGCTTCGAAACATAATATAAATAAATATTTTGATTCAAATTATTTTCCCACTAAAAGACCTAAATATCTATTAACTAATAATACAATTAAAATAATCAATTAAAAGAAAAAATATTAACAACAGATTTATTTATTGATGAATGATTCAAACGGGCAAAATTTAATTGAAAAAAGTATTCTTAGATTTAGTTTATTGTGAAGTTTTAAAATACTCTTCAGCGCTTGACGTCAGAAAAGGTAGAACCGAAGATTATATATGCTCTAACAATGTCAAGCCTAAAACTTTCAATTAAAGTAGAATTTAACTTACCAAAATGACCTTAAAATAACTAGCATAAATAACACTATGTAACAAAATTATTTTATTATGTAAATAATAAATCATGAGGTTGCGTTACTTATAATTGTGATTTGTTACGAAGAAAAAAACATGTTTGCCTTTTTATTTACAAGTTCCTTAATGGAATTCTCTAAGAGTTTCTTAAATAATCTAAGTCCCATTTTCCAAATCACAGTAACTCTCCAAATATTCAAATTATTTAACAACTTGCAGATAAAAAGGCAAACATGTTTTTTTTTTTCGTAACAAATCACAATAATAAGTAACGCAACCTCATGATTTATTATTTATATAATTGATCAATACTTGTTCATACTAAATTGATATTTTCTATACTTCCATCCCAGATATCGAAATTATAAAAACTTTTCTGAAATGCATTAACATATATGAAAAATATATTATATATTAATTATAGTCAATAAACTTGAAACAAAAAATATAGCCGCATAAATAGAACACAAAAAATTGATCAACTTTTTTTAAATTTAAATCCTATTTTGCGAATAGTACGAAAGATATTGAAATTATAAAAACTGATTTGAAATGCATTGACATACTAGAAAAATAAATACTAAAAGAAAAACGTCTGATTTTAACTTCAATCTACAATGGTGAAAAGGAAAAACACATGCAATAGCAGATACCTTATCTCGCATACGAGCTTTCTCACCACCCGAAGAAGAATAAATACTGTCTCTTAATAAAAAGATCGAGGATCCATTACTACAACCTCTCATCGAAGTATCATCTAACGATGAAGAATATCAGTCTATGATTAAAGCTTTTTTAGATGGAAAACATCAAACACAATTGCCAGAACAACATCCTGCTCGTCAAATATCATCCATATGGGCCAATATCAGTTACCATAATGGTCTAGTATATATGATGATAAAATCATAATTCCAAAAAATTACAGGAAATGTTTACCTGAAAAATTACATAAAGGACATCCAGTGTGAGTCGTACACAAAACCTCGCAAGTCAACTTTATTTTTGCCTGGAATGTCGAATGAAATCAAAATAATGATAAATAACTGCAATGAATGCCAGAAACTTCAACCGTCAAAAATATCCTTCCATAAAGAGAAATCAATTGGATTATACCCTATGGAACGCGTTTCTATGGACCTCTTTAGCTTCGGAGGAAAAGACTATTTAGTCATGGTGGACAGGTTCTCTGGATTCATTTTTGTTGAAAGGGTTCGCACGACGACAACCAAAAGTATTACACAAACCATCTCGGATTGGTTTGTAGAATTTGGATACCCAAAATACATTCCTTCGGACAATGGACCTCAATTTCGCTCAGAATTCAAGAATTACTGTGAAGAAAACTCAATAATACATGAGACTTCTTCGCCATATCATCCAGAGAGTAATGATCATGCCGAAGCTGCGGTAAAAAATGCCAAATATTTACTTATCAAATGTGGAGGGCATTGGCCATTGTTTCGCAAAGAATTGAGCGCTTGGAGAAATATTCCTAAAGATAACAACGCATCACCTTCAGAACTTATGTTTGGAAGACGCACCCGTGGAACATTGCCGTTCATCCGACACCTTCAGACACCCATCTTCAAAGTCGGCGACTATGTCTTAGTTCAGGACGTCCGTTCTAAACGCTGGGATAGGGAGGGAGTTGTGACCTCGATAACTCCTAGCCGTCATTCCTACGAGGTGCCGATAAAAGGGAAAAACTACATTATAAATAAAATATTCCTTAAATTGAAAAAGTCAATATAAATTTTTTCTATAACACTATTTACTTTTCGTTAATTAATTATTACATATTTTCATACTTACCATTTCATGTATTTTTCATTGTTATTTACGTTTCATTTCATAAAGAATGTTTACACAATTATTATAAGATATTTACAATCAATGTATTGCTCATATATATCTTGAGGGGCGTGTTACCCTATTTACATATTATCCAAATACTTGTATATACCTAATCCATATTATTTACCTTCTTATGTACAAACGTCTTGTATAAATAAATCAGTCATCTTTACACCTTAACAGAATAATTGTTGTATTTATTTATGACGTATATGCGACGTGTGTTTTGCTTATATTGATTGCCTGTATATTTCAATATCATTCTATTATAAGCAACTAAAAGCTAAGGATTCATTCCTACTCCTAAGTTAATAAATATATATTTTACCACAATTTTAGTTACTTAAAATCATAAGAAGCCGCGTGGAGGCCGAAGACTTTAGACCTCAGTCCTAATTCGCCGGATGCCATGAAAGAGTGGCGGCATTGGAGATAATATTTGAAAACTATGTAGAAGACTACAAAAATAAAGTCCCAAATATTCTTCGAACCTTAATCGCCTACGTGAGCCCCAGAATTTATGATTTCATCGAGGAATATGGTAGTTATGAGTCTGCATTGAAAAAATTGGACTCCATCTATATATATTAGAGTCCTGAACGCGATAATTACTCGTTATCTCCTCAACAATAGACACCAGAGGTCAGGGGAATCTCTTGACGATTTTTTCAATGACCTACAAGGTTGAGGAGAGACTGTGAATTTAGGGCCTGGCCAGCAAAAAAAAGTGTGGGGATGATGCTGTTCGAGATTCCTCCATATCGAGTCTAAGCGAGCCGAATATTCGTCAGAGGCCTTTGGAAAACACCTTTCTCGACATTGACTCAGCGTATCGACAAGCTTCTGCCCTGGACATCGCTCAGAAGAATAGTGAAACCTATTTTAGTTCCGATGAAACTGTGACTCTGGTGTCGAAAACAAAGGAGGAATCGAAATCTTATATGAGAGAGTATTTTTCGAGCAGAGTAGAGGAGAAGAGTCCCTTGGCTTTAAACGTCGTAAAGAAGAAGAATACAATAAAAGATGTTAAAAAATATCATAGGCGAGACGTAGTGCCTTTTGAAGCATGTGGTCGTCTGTATCATTATTGTTGGATACCTTTTGGAGTTACAAACGGGATTGCGGCTTTTCAGCGTGCTTTGGATAGAGTGATTGAGGAAGAAGGACTATCTGACACTTTTCCTTATCTGAGCAATATAACTATTGGAGAAAATGATAAAAAAGATCTTGCCATGAAAGGTTATTTTTTGAAAAGTGTTATAAATGAATGAAATATTACACTTAATGACAGTAAGTCAATTGAAGGAGTAAATGAAATAAGTGTACGAGGATATATCGTTGGGAATGGTGTTGTAAAACCGGACCCAGACAGAATGCGACTCTTGATGAAAGTCCCGCCTTCAAAAACTTGAAGTCCTTGAAGAAATTCTGAGGAATGTTTGCATATTATTCGAAGTGGATTCCAAATTTCTCTGATAAAATCCTCCCCTTGATCAAGAGTGAGTCCTTTCCTTTAAGTACAGAAGCTATGAATGAGTTTAACTTGCTGATAGAAGAACTAAATAATGCTTCGGTATAATCAATAGATGGAAATTTTTCCTTTTAGAGTGGAATGTGATGCCTCAAATAACGCTATCTCGGAAATACTAAGTCAGGGAGGAAGACCTGTTGCCTTTATGTCAAGAAGCTTACAGGTGAGTGAGCGGAAGTACCATATTGTTGAAAAGGAGGCTTTGTCTATTATGGAATCAATTAAAGAATAACATCACTTTTTTGTCCAGATCCTATTTTGAACTAATAAAGGATGCAACGTCCATCTCGTATATGTTTAACGAACGGCGAAGATCTAAAATTAACATTAGTAAAAATAATGAGTGGCGTATGGAGTAATACAGTTTTTCAATTACTCATCGTTCAGGAGAGGAAAATGAATCTGCAGACATGTTTAGTAGATCATATTGCTTATTCAAAGATAACGGCAACTCTGTACTTGCATTACAACTACATTAAAATTGAATTGCACTATAACTACATTATAAATTGTATCATCCTGAAATGACTAGATCATTACATTACGTGCGTTCAAGAAACCTACCATTTTCAACTAGTGATGTACGCAATGTATGTTCTTCATACCGTATATGTGCAGAATTAAAACCTAGATTTTATAAGCCTCCGGCTGGAACCCTTATTAAAGCTACTCGACCGATGGAACGCTTTCAAAGGCCAACTCAGATATTCAACCCAATGTGTATATATGTATATATATATATTAGACCTGTTCAAATTTAACACTTTTCTTTAAAACATTCAAATAGATGCTTTTCTGGTTCTCCAAGGCTTAAATAATCGAGAGGAAAAATATTTTTAAATTTGGGCCGCCGGAATGCCTGCCGCATGGGCCATTTAGGGCGGCGCCAATGAAAGTTAAGTTTATGATGATATAGTAGTCCAAATGAGATTTAAAGAAAAAATTATTATACAAAAGGGGTATGACAAACAAAACATATTTTATTTAAAAATGCAATTTGTTTTTTTAAATTTCAAGTTTATTTAGTAACCGACTACATATATAGAAACACATGTTTTAAGAGAGCTATGCAAGTACGTCGTATTACATATATTTCAACATTGGAAAGGAAGGAAAATTATTTTTAAAACTAAAATTTTACCTTTTTTCCTAAAATAATTATTAATTTTATAAAAATACGCTATAATATATAGGTATATATGATACCAACCGATATGCGCAGTTTAAATTACTTACTTTTTAGACATATAAACAAAGGAAAACAAAGGAAGGGTTCGGCAAAATTAATTGAGAAAAAACTTGGCAAAAATATGTTTTATTTTGCTTTTCGCCATCACATTTCCAAATTATAATTGGAGGAGTACGTGATACTCTTTTTGGCAAGATTAAAAGTCAAACAACAATATTTTTAGCTACGTGAAGGATAATTGGAATACTTTGGATAAAAGCAATCCTAATACTTTAGACGAAGTGGAGCAAGAATGGAAGGAATTAAAGGCAAATACAACTGCAATTGAAAAAAATCCTTGACAAGACCAGTCCTAGAGCTGATTATAGAGAAGTGGTCGACTTGTGTCTTATACTGTTTGAGACAAAACTTCCTCGAGACATCCATTGGACCAAATCAGGAGCTTTTCAACAAGCACAATGGATGGCAAGGAATATTTACTCTATGAAGATGTAGATTTTCTCTGAAAAATGCAGTATTCCAACAATATATTATATATATATATGCTTAAAATTTTTGATAAATTTTCTTGCTTCCTTTTTGCGTGTCCGTGCCCTGATCTTAGAGCCTCCACTGCCTTGAGAAGTTTTTGTGGAACGCCCTGTTACATACACTCAGATAGAGGAACGTCTTTTTCCTCTCTAGAACTTAAACAGCTTCTCTTGAGTTTAAGAATATTTTCAAGTAATTCGACACCGTATCATCCTGAAGAAAATGGTAAAGTTGAGATATATAATGGGATAATTTGGAAGTCAATATGTCTTAGTCTAAAGTCTCAAAATTTACCTGAAAAACTTTGAGAATTTCTTTGCCACAGGTCATGAACTCAATAAGATCCTTGTTATGCACTTCAACGAATAGCACTCAACATGATCGATTTTTTCAATTCCAAAGACGATCTTACTTGGGAATTCCCTACCAAGTTGGCTATTGAATCCAGGACATGTAATGCTTAGAATATTTTATGAACGTCTAAGACCGACCTTTTGGTAAATGAGGTGGAAATACTTGACAGTAATCCTTCTTTAGCGAGAGTCAGATATCCTGGAGGAAAGGAACCTTCAGTCTCAGTTATGGTTTGGCTCCATGTCCTTCGGAGAGTGTTCCAATTACCTGAGGATTCTTCAAGTCAACCCCTTCCTCTAGAAGATATGGTATTAAATGCCGAGGTTGTCACTCTACGTCGGACCACTCGTGTTTCTAAGTCCCCGCAGCACTATGGAGTTGCCTCTTACATTATGCTTTGCTTTTAAATAGGGGAAAATGTTAAGAATATTTGTTGTGTTATGGTCTGTGGCGTTTTTTGTTTTATTCATTATCTGTATATTGCAATGTCATTCTATTATAAGTATGATAAGTAACCTAATTAAGGTATCATTTAAAAAAAAGAGTTGTTATTCGGTCGATATTAATAAAAAAAATTCAAGGAAAAAACTTCCTTGGAAATAATAGAAAAGAAGAAATGAATGGAATACAAAAGATCGATCAAAACATGGATAATCAAGTATTTCATAAAAAATATCATTTATTTGGAGTAAGTATTTTACAAATGAACTGTTTGATTTAAATATACATTAGTTTTAACCATTCCGTGAAAATATGTGGGGATCTGGTACGATTTTATCCGTCTTGATCCGCTGGACATCTCTAATTTCTGCATCGGATTATGAGGCAGTACAGGAAATTTGTTAAAAGACAAACAAAATAATATATTCAATATTATATTATTTATAATTTGTGACATTATTGATTATGTTTGTATTTTTGATTACAACATTGTTTCCTTAATGTTTTTTTAATAATTAATTTTTGTATATAGTACTGCTGGATTTTAGATTAGAGATTTAATTTTAAACTATAACGTTTATATATATACGTTTTTATATATAAAATCTCTATATCAATAAAGTCACATTAGTTTTTCATGTAAGTTAAAAGTAAATTAAACTCCAATGCAAAATAAGAATTATTTTCAACAAAACCGGTTCAGTTTAATGCTGTACTTCTTATGAGACTAGAAAGTAAATACAAATGTCTCAAAAAAAGATGTAAAAATTATGGAGATCAATGGTATTATCATAAATGATAATGGGAGCTCATTACTTTGCTTGAGACTGATCACAACATTAAAGGCCCCTACAAAAGATTTATTTTATAATCATATTTAACGAACTTTTAAATTCAATAAAACGAAGAGATTAAATATTTATGTGTTAAGAAGGGATAACATCAAAGAGTTCTCAGGAAAACAAGATTTAATTATTTGCTTTCACATGGCATTATATCAATAAATCAAAATTTACTTCCTTTCCAAAAATAATGAAGCCGTAGTAAAAAAAAAAAAGTAAAATGCTTTATGAAAAAAGCTTCATTTTAGTTTCATTTGACATAAAACTGCATGCATATTCTTATGACTTAGCTTAAGGCAACACAAAGTATGCATTAGGTCCCATTTTAATCATAAAAGCTTAATCAAGGACTCTCCAAAAGTTAATTACTTAGGAGAACATGCTTTATCTTGATTTCATTGACCTTACAACGTCAACGGACAATTATATGGGGTTTGACCCAACTTCCAGAGTGTATCCTTGACCTTATTCCTCTCGTAATCCTTTATTTATTCCCACTGCGTCTGACATCGCTGAGAAACTGTGCATTGCGGATAGCTTTTGTGAATTGAAATCAGTAGGATCCAATAAATATCATATTTTATTTCGATAACTCACTTTTTAAAACGTCTAATACTAAAAGTGATCATTTGTTTATCGGCAGATGAACTTAAATATACATTATCTTTCTAAAGATGCATATTTCTTTTATTCACATGATATTAATAAAATATTAATAACAAAGAATTCCCAAATGAAGAGACTATTTGTGTTTTGAACGATGATATTCTTCCCTCCCAATTTATGTTAGCACAATTCGAATTGCTTTCTTTATTCCCTTTTATTTTATTTCACCCTATCAAGTTTTAGAGAAAAAAGTTCCCATTTGTTATCCCTATCAATGAGGCCCATCAGTAAGGCTTTTTCCTGAGATTAGCCTTCGCCCTCATATGACTTTTTAAACTGATGATCACATTAGAACATTATTATTTTATTGTATTTATTCAAAAGCAATTTACATCATATATATATATAAAAGTAAAGTATCCAAGTTTGACAGAAATCATACAAATTAAAATCTTCAATATAAACAATAATATATGGATAATTTCATATTATTTATATATTTTTTGTCATTATATATATATATATATATATATATATATATATATATATATATATATATATATCACTGGCTTGACAAATGATAGCGTCATGAGTTAAATATGATGTATTAAAAATTGTTTATTTATCACTCTTTTTTATTTTTTTCAAGTATTAATAACGAATTTTCGGAACGCAGAAAGGATGGTGCATAGAACCTTAAAAATCTTTTTATCTACTATCATTTCCTTATCTAAGACGTTGCTTTTGCTATGCATACACGTTTGATATCTTCGACTACGACATTTTTTAGGATGATTCGCTTTGAGTAATGCAAAAATCCTCACTTTTAGAACAAATTAATGGCTGATTTGATTGCAGTTCCTTTTTACTTCGGGCAATAGTTTTTTTTACTATTGGAAAGTTAGCAATGCATGTTGTTTCATTGACCAGATTTTCAAGGAGTTTTAATGAAAAAACTATAGCTTTAATAGGAAGGGTATTGTCTGAATCAACTCACAAGGTCTTTATTTTACTTTTTTATATAAATTGTGATAATCTTGTAATCGTAATTTTCTTGCTGAAACTATTTTCTATTTGAGGATACAGATATTTTTATTTTAATGTAAACTAATTCACACCGCTAGAGGTCTCTACTATAAAAAGCCTTAGAAAAAGTAAACAAACTCAAAGGGATATTTTATTATAGATTAACATACATTAAACTACATACGAAACCCTGTTATTAGATTTAAAATGTCTTCGTACTGTGTATTACTTGGCTGATCTAATAAAGGGGAATTTAATTTCCGGAAAGCCTTGGCATGAAAGAGCGAATTGATGTAAAGATGTTAATCGCTCCTTATGTAATAGTAAGAATAGGCTTTGAAAGCCGTCATCTGTATCTTATGAAAAATCTATTTCAAGGAAAAGGTGTAGGATAAAAATAATGTTGTAGTTAACGTCTGGTGCTGGGCCTTATTTTTCCATGGTCAAAAATTAATAAATAAGACTTTTATCGTCCTAAGAGATCAAATAATCGCCAGACTTTGATGACCAAGTGGTGAAGTCTCCTATATCTCACCAGCCTATTGAAGAGAATATAGACTCCTAGACTTGCTAAGGCTTTTATAATTATCCAAGGAGCACTCAATTGTAGTAGAGACCAATGGGAAGACGGATCTTATTGGTTTCTTTATACTATGTAACTTGCATAATATAATTGTAAATAAACATTCATAAACTATTTCAAAACTTTGTTTCAATTGCTTGAGTTTCCAACCAGAATATTTTGCTTCCATTTCTAAGAATTATTGATACTGAAATAACGTTTACACTGCCTATGACATAATAAATTGTATTGTCGTGCTTTATAACGGATCGTATAAAAGTTTACTTTTACGTACCATTAAATCGAATCAACTAAGCAACAAAAAAACCTTTTTTGTAAGATATGGTAGAAATCGATTATGAAATGTTAATATTTAGCATTTATTGAGAGGCGATAGAAATTATTTTAATTTAATAATGCTTAAGTCAGATCAATTACGTGGAGACAGTAACTGCAGAATACTTTTTTTAGTACCAAACTGACCTTTAAATGAGATAAAATAATTTGTTTATAGACCTTGTGATTCTTACTTGCTTGAATATACTTTCAACAAATAAGAAAAATCTTCAATTTTGATAAATAATTAAATCACAGACATAAAATAATGGCTAACCCAAGATATGTGCTAAAATCGACGACCATACAAATCATAAAATTTGCTATAAAAATAATTACCTTTTTTATTGCATGTGTATTTTTTCACCTCAGCAAGGTTTAAATTTCATAACGTATATAAAATATATACATGTATAATATTATAAAATTATGTTTAATACAAAAAACATGAATATATATTATAGTTAAAAATTATTATCCTTATAGAAACCCTAAAAACGCAAACGTATGTACATATATTTCAACTAATTTCTTAACATTAAATTTTTGTGATAAAGTATCCAACAAATACAAATGTAAACATTAACTAATTTTTTACCATAAGATTCTTTTGATAAATCTTGTGATATATAAAAATATCTGAGAGTAATAAAGGTATATGGATAAAATATTATTTGTTGTTCTTGAAATTATTGAATTATCTGATGATTATTTCCAGGTATCTAGTGCGCCGGGAGAAGAAGAAGGGAAATATTGGATGACTTCCGAAGCATGATTCCAGGCCGAGCTTTGTAACATTGAAGGATCCTCGAGAAAAATACCGCGTATCGAGCGACGGCCGAAACCATAATTGACCGGATATCTCTCGCAATGATGGTATCCCCTCCCATCAGCTCCCTTCGCTATGAAGGCCTCATTGCGATAATTTGACGGTGCTTTTGCATTTTTCGATGTTAAGTGTCAATACAACTTATATTTTATATTGATTAGTCATGGATGGTGTTCTACAATATTTATCATAAATTTAAGGACATATGATCCCTAAGTATTGAACTTTATATTTAATATAGATGGTAAATTCATTTTTTATATTTTTTGCTCATTTAAATAACAAAGGTATTGTTATTAGAGATTTTTAACAATTTTTTTTTGTAAAAATAAGTATTCATAAGATTTTGGGATATAAAATGATGGATTTCTTATTGCTTTTAATCATATGGGACATGTCATATCAGGCGTTCAAAGGAGTCATTGGGGGACAAATGGACTTGATAGAAAATAAAATACAGAAAAATGGTCAAAATGTATGGAATCGCAATTTTTTGAGTGGAATACACTTAAATATTGTTGCTAACTTTCTTTGAAATTGCTCAATTTAGATGAGCTATATTGTTTAGGTAATATTTATATGTGCCAATTTGTATATTTCTTTATGTTACCGCTTATTCCATATATCGTACATATTAAAAACCAATGTTTTAAATATTTTTCGGTGCATGACATGTGGATATGGATAGGTATGAATAAGAACACCATGATAAGTTAGTTATAAAGCTCTGCAACTAAACAACCATCGACAAAATACTTTTGAATACCAAGATAAGACATTTTATTCCCTCAAGTATATATATATACCTATATATATATAATATTTTACCCACATACTTTCCAAACCGATATCAATGATGTACCTTCATAACATTTTTATTGAAAGGCTTCCTTAACAGGAAACGTCCAAGCCAAAAAAATAGACACCCAAAGCCCTTTCTGTATGCCTTATCACTTGAAATGGCTTATACAACACTAAAAGGCGTTATTTTTGGTATGTTTGAATATGGAGTCTAATCCTATTCAGTGAATAAGTAGTATAGCTTATCCTGCCTTTTCTACACTATATTCAATATTTAAGTGTAAACATACTTAACGTATCCTGTTTCTTGAGTCAATGTTTTTCATATTATACATGGATTGAAGGAGATAGAATATCCTTTTAACATTAAAAGCAGCTCTCCAAAAAATAAAATGGATGGTCTGTAATCAAATAAACCTTAGAACATGTCGAGACAGACAAAAGGGATTAAAAGTGAATGTCAATAATTTAATGGAAATACAATATTTTAAGGTTCACTTAAGTAATTTTAATGCTGTAATGCACATCCATATCTTTACAGATGCAAATTTAATATTTTATATTATCAACATAGCCGACAAAACCTGAATAGCAAGGAAACGTTAAATGTACTTTTTATAGAACGTGATTGAATGAAAGGGAAGGACTGTGAATAATTAATGAGCAGTTGGCATATTGAAGTACGGCATCACTTTACATGTGGATGTTGGAGTGTTAACATCAATTTTCGTTTCGTCGTTCATCGATCACGAACGATTACATATGAACGACACATTAACATGTCTGATTTATATTCTTGTATGAAGAATAATATATTTTCCGAATTGAATAGCCAAAAACATCTTCTGTGTATTGAATAATCACATTACATAGATAATCAAGGTATTTAAAAAAACGTCGTTATCTTTTTTGTTTTGATCAGCTCAAAAAATATCTTTCCAATATATGTGTATTTAATGCATGCTTCTTTTATCAACACGCTTGAGTTAAAAGCTATCTTTCTTTAAGAAAATATAAATGGAGTTATATACTTTAGATTAAGAACAAAACCAAATGAAAGATAATGTCTTTTTTTCAAAAAATATTTTTAATTCTTATAATATTTTTCATTGGATATTGGAAATGACTTCACTTTTTATTTATCGGATTCATTTGTGTTTTGTTTCTTACTGTCTTTAATTTAAATATAAAGGAGTAATATTATTTATGTTGCATATTATGTTCGATATTATAACATCGGATTGGATATAAATAAGCTTTAAAGCCTTAAAAATAGTCCATGCATACCTTCCTTTTTACACAATATATTTTTGAGATACATTGTATCTCAATATTTTTGATAATAAAAACACCCTGAATAAATACTCCATACATGTTTTTGAGTAACATTACAAATTCTTCTGGTAAGGTCTTTATTTAGCTTGATGTTTTTAAATTGTTGTACAAATTGATATAAAATATACACAAAATTTTGAGGAAAATGGTTTTCCTTCTCTCCTTACAATTTTATCAATCTATATCATCAAAACTTTTTTTGTTTTCGATTATATGGATACTTTCTTCAGTACACAATATATTTTAGTTAAATATATAAATATTTAAACCATAAAAACCATTATTAAATTTTTTGGGGTAACGTATCACTTAAAATTGTTTGCAAAAATGTATCTAAAGTTACTTAAATTTATGAATATTTTATTTGCTCTACTCATAATATATAAAAACATAACACATCCAAAATCCTGCAGACATAAATCAGCAATTTGTCAAACGATCAGATTTGGATTATTCATTATTCATTTTCAAAGCTTATTTGAGCATTATTTGCTCGACTCCATCAACTTTGGAATTCTCAACGAAAAGATCCTCATTGCGAAAAATAATGAACACATGTATCCCTGGGAGTTATAGACATTTTAATATTTGCTGGGGAAAAAAGTAGGCTGTTATGTCTCTCCTCGACAATTATTGAACCATAGCATCAGAGAAAGATAAATTTTACTCAGATTTTACTTGAATTCAATTATTTAACGGCTCTACAGTAATTTATTGATAGTAAGGATTTGTTACGATGTATTGTTCGATTTTAGGTAGTTTTTTAAATTAATTTGTTTATTTTTACAAGTTTTCCTCCATTTTTATGCATATACGTTTTCAAACTATGCAATCAAAGTATTTGAGGGACCCGCTTAGTTTCTGAATAAGTTCAGTTTAAAATAAAGGAATAACAGATCTTGCAAGAAAGCTGATGTTCGAAGACCAGTCATAATAACTTACAATTGTGAAGTAAATTTTACGTCATAGTTTTTTAAGCCTACTTTTCCACTTTATTATTTTTTATTTTTTTGGTATCTCAGTACAATTTATTTTCCATCAAATCGGTTACATTAAAAAAATATATTATTACATTAGCATATTTAAAAAAATCACTAAAATACTTAGCATTATTATCTGGAGGGACTATTCTTGAAGAACGAAATTGATATAGAATTAACTGAGTTTTGTTATAATAAAATTAACTTCATTACTCTGTGGACCCAAATAAGAATATGAAAATTCTTTATGACATAAAATAAGTTTAAGTTTGTTGTAATATATACTTGATAGTGTATTTAGAATTTTTTAAATTTATCTGCATTCGACTAGAAAATGATTTAGAGTTTCAGTCTTTTCTTTGCAAAAGAAACATAGCCTTTCAGCGTACGACTTACCATGTATGCTTCCTAGAAACAGTGTGCTCGAAACTATCCTGTACTTTAATCAATACATGGAGCACTCAAATTGAGTATTGTTGAGGCATTTGAAAACATCAAAGGATGATGAGAACACTCCAATCAACATTAATATTCGATTAATTTGTGTCAGAAACGTTTTATTAATGTTTCCCAAAAAAAAAAAAATTAGCGACTTATTACTAAAAAAATAAATAAAGTTGTATAGATAGAGTTGTATATAAGATGTATAGATTGAATATTTTAATCCTCAATAAATAAATGAAGTACCCTCAATGGATCATTTTGATAGCCTCTAATGAAGAATATACTGATGATTTTTATATGTAGAAGAAAACAAATTTCAATATATATATTTTAATCATCTCATTTATTAACTATTATTTTTTTGTGAGCCGTCATGACATTTTCACCATAGTAACTATTTTTAAGTCTGTCAAAAACAATGAATTTCCATATTTGCTAACATAACGATGATAGTCTAAAAAAGTTTCTATACAGGAACTAAATTGCTTCGTCAGAAGTACAAAATATGCTATATGAAAATATTCTTAGGAGATAGTTCAAGATATATATATATATAATCCATTTTTTAATGATTATCCTTATAAAGTGAGAGAGGAATCAAAAAATATTTTTTTCAATAAAAATTGATAAATGTGTGAATTTGAAAAATAGATGGATTTCATAAATTATATTTTTCAAATAAACAAAATTGATTAATATATTTAGAAATATGTCCTCAGATAACTTACACAAAGAGATCAAATAAATCAAATATTTCATAAATTGGAATGAGCATATTTATTTCTCAAAGAAAAGAGGTTTTTCTAATTACTATTAATTTTGAGATTTCAACATTTATTCAATCAATATGGTTAAAAACAATAATTTTATTTTTTCTTTGTTGAAATGAAAACTACGTAGTGTTGATAATTTTTAGGGATAACACAAATGTTATACTCGCAATATCAACAACAAACATGATTTTTTCATTTGATAACAATGTTTTCTTTCTATGTCCAGTAGTCAGCGCATTTTTTTGTTTGTTTTTATAGCTCCTTCTCCTTTTTTTCACTCCATCACGTTGCAAAAAGAACCAACTTTTATCCATCTCAAGTATTAGTCTGATGAGATCAAAAAACATGTACTGCGATGGAAACGTATATTCAGATTTCATTTGCATTTATTATTTACAAAAGGTTTGAGATCTATTTAAACATTTTGTAGTGCTTTGTAAATATAACTTGGTTATCTTATATTGATATATTGGTAGAACACTTTTCAGCATTTATTATTTACGACATATTAAGGTCATCTAGATATTTTTTCAAGGTTACGTATTTATTCATTCTTTTTATTGTTGATTTTTGAAATGTAATTGTAAATTGAATAATGTTTTCCTTCAAACCAAGGAGAAATAAGTGTCAGCACTATCGCTTCAGAAAACAATTTTCATTTTCCCAAAGAAATATAATAAAGGATCAAAAAGCAAGGCGTCATATAAGGAAGTTATACAGCCTAGCATTACATCAAGAGCATTTCAAATATCAATGAATACGTAGCACCTTGGAAGTCGTAATGTTAAACTTAACAAAACCTTTTCTCGCTAGAACATCATATATATATATATGCTGGGACTTAATCGGTATGGACCTGCTGATCCACATCTTCCCCATCTTTGATGTTATTGTTACAAGAAAATAATATATTCAGTAGTCTCTAGAACTTCTTCCTCTTTGCGTTCTTACATTGGTGACCCCGTATTTTTAACATGCCCCGAAAAGAAAGAAAATGAAGGAGTCAAACTTTACTATGGCCGTCGCAGAACTTCGTCTTACAAGATTTGTATCATCAGGTTGGTTCCGGCGGATCGAATTGGATTTCACTTTGAGGGGCATACGCAACTCTAGGGCGAAATGTAGCCTTATGGCCTCAGCATCGCCGGGCGAGGTTTTCAAATTTATCCCTATGGATGAAGAACAGCTTAATTACGAAGGGGCAAAAAGGGCCATAATTTTTAGATATGGGCTCTCTGCGTCTAAAAGGGTAAGAAAATTAGCTGACCTCATAGTTGATTCTTCTTCTCTGTCCGCCATGGAGTTCAAAGACGAAGTGGAGCGTCTTCTCGATGAGGATTACTTAGTGGATTTACGTCAGGCTTAATAAAAGAAGTCCTTATAAGGAATGCTCCAAACAGACATATTTAAGAACCCAATCAAATCTTACTAAGGAAAACTTGATCGAAATGTGCGTGGCTGCGAAGGAAGTATCGGCGGCTACAACTTCGATCATCGATACTCCTGCTACAGCTTCCATAGTCGCACCTTTGATTAATGATGAGTGTGACGGATCTTCAACTGTCCCTCCAAAGCCTGCAAAGAAAATAAGAATATGTTACTACCTTGAAAAGTTTGGATTGAAAGCAACTATGTGTTCAGGATCTGATTGCCATTTTCATTCTCTAATTCAAAAAAACTAAGTTGCCCTCGGTTGCATGGAACCGAAGCAATAATAAAACATCGATTTTTGTTAATGAAGGACACTAATAATTTGATTACTTTTCTTGTAGATACTGGAGCCCAAGTATCGGGCATAGCCTCTAAGGACTACATAAAAGAGAAAATGCAACTCATTTTTGGTTATGGAGGAAATCCTATAGAAGTCATGGGTACAAGACTCTAAAGATCCAAATTAAGGACCTAGGAACTTTCCAATTGAAATTCCTCGTTGTATCCAGAGGCCGTCCTATTATGGGGGCCGATTTTCTCTATTTCTATAAAATTAACGCTGACATTTTTAACAAAAATAATATAAAAATGATCCATGTGTCATTTCAGACATATCTACACCCAATCGGTTAAATCTCATGTCCAGAAATCTTCGATTGCAAACGATCCACTGAATCTCACCCGGCTCATGGGTGGAGTATCACATCGCAACGAAGGGCCCTCCTTGCTTCGCGAAGTCCCGAAAACTAGATGGTGTGAAGCTGAATTTTGTTAAGAATGAAACTCATGGGCTCTTGGTAAGGAATACTGCGTCCATCGTCCTCAATCTTTTCGTCCGCCATCCACGTAGTTCTGAAGCTAACGGAGGATGGAGAATGTGCAGCGATTATCGGCAATTGAACCATATGTCACACTTGGATCGCTATCCTCTTCCTAATTTGTGAGATTTTGTGGCAAACCTAAAAGATAATATAATATTTAGTAAAATGGATCTTCACAGAGCGTACAATCAAATTCCCATGAATAAATATTCAATCAACAAAACAGCCATCATCACTCCATTTGGATTGTATGAGTATTTGAGAATGCCATTTGGGCTAAAGAATGCCGCTCAAACATTTCAAAGGCTAATTGATACGGTATTGAGAGAAATAAAGATGTTTTTGTATACCTTGATGATATATTAATAGCTTCTAAGACGAATGACGAACATCGACAAACAATCAATGAAAATATTGTCTCGGCTTAAAACCTCTGGTTTATTCCTTTCCTCAGAAAAATGTGAGTTTTTAAAGACTCTGTGGAGTTTTTGGGTATTGTATTTCTAAGGATGGCTTTAAACCTCTCAAATCAAAATTGAAGCTCTAGAAAAATCAAATCTCCAAAATCAACGGAGGACCTTCAATGCTTCCTAGGAATGACCCATACTACTCTCATTCATAAAAAAATTGTCCAAATGGACATTGTTATTATACCCTCTTTTAAGAAAAGCATTAAGTTTGTTTGGAATAACGAATGTAACGCATTACCCTTAGCCCTCACGACGGATGCTTCAGATAATGGAATGGTGTTGTTTTAGAAGAAAATGTCAATGGACACTAGCAGCCTTTAGCCTTATGG
Organism: Caligus rogercresseyi; assembly: GCA_013387185.1. NCBI lineage: Eukaryota > Metazoa > Arthropoda > Copepoda > Siphonostomatoida > Caligidae > Caligus > Caligus rogercresseyi. Next base: position 9,497,812 of record CP045899.1, read on the forward strand.
TCAAGAGCGTTATCCGAAACACAAAAACGGTATTCAACTTTTGACCAGGAGTTTTTAAGTGTAAAGGAGAGTATAAAACACTTCATTTGGGCGTTGGATGGACAAAATTTAATATATTTGCCGATCACAAGCCTTTGGTATCAGTCATCAGTGTCCGTAATCCCTCCTGGACTCCTAGACAGTTCCGTGCATTTTCGTATACTGCAGAATTCAATTGTACGATCGCACATGTTTCGGGAAAATTGAATCATACCACGGATATACTCTTCAGAACATCGCAAATATTAAATTGTGTCCAAGTTTTCTTTCGGACGTAATTGAGGACCAAAGACTCCATGACCCTAAATTATTACATTTTAAGGTTAAGCCAATATCAAATATGTTTCTGGAGCTTTACTTACAGGCTATGGAAACGGCGATTCATTTCATGTAGCGGTATCCTCTCCGGAGCTTCGGCAACGAATTATCCATTCAAGCCACAACGATAGCCATTCTGGTTTCAAAGAGACACTAAGACGGGTATCCTCTTCTATGCATGGCCACAATTAAGGTCTGGTGTCAAGAAGTTCACTTCAGAATGTATTGCCTGTCAAAAAAAAGCCTTTCAAGACATCAAAGTCAACTTCCTTTGCGTTTCTTATATATATTTATAATTATTTTTTGTTGAAAAGAATTTATTGCTGTTTCACATTATACACATATGCATTACAATATAGAACAAAGATATAAAACAATACACACATATATAAAGCAAATGAACACGACCACACAGAGGGGTATATGTGTTACTACAGCAGAGTTGATCTAAAGTATTATACAATATTAAAGTTATCACTAATTATTTTTTCATTTTTGAGCATTTCATAAATTTAAGGATACGTAGGTCTTCATCCTCTTCTTACATGAATTGATGTCTCTCATAAGAGAGTGATGGGCATCTGTTGATTAAGTGGTCTACGCTTTGTGGCTCTTCCATACAGATATTGCAGATTCCGTCAATATTTTTCCATTTACTTAGATGAGCCAAAATGGTATTCATTACTCCTGCCGAAGTAGGAACTTTGGTCAGCGGGTACCTATATTCACGTGTTACGTGTGTACGTGGCTGTGTGTGCAACTTTAAAACTTAAGGATTGGCCTCTTCCTCGTGGAGAAATCGACCTTTAAAACAGAGTGAGGGATCCCGGAGTGGAATGCGGTCTACAGAGTGATTTGAGACTTTTTGTCATTAGAAAAGTCCTCTTAATTACTCAAAGCTTCCCCTCCTAGACATTACTGGGCATCGGCTACACGGAGGACCCACTTTCGTGAATCGGAGTCCCTTTTTCTTTTTAGGAGTAAGAGTTGACATTGTTTTTATTTGTTCCTTTTTTGCGGAACATTTTATAAGTTATGTCACGTAACCCTCCTGAAAAAACCCCTGATGATATTTCTGAGAGTGAGAGTGCAAATTTAAAAAATGGTACTTATTCTTCTGTGTTAAAGAGGAGTAATGTTGCTCGTAGAGAAGCTTTGGTTCATGTGAACTTGGAAAAAAATATAAATGGGAGACTTTTGTTCTCATCCTGAATACAGTTGACGGAGGGGTTTATAGAGGTGATGGCCTTAAACATATACATGTATATGACGTGGCTTTTATGTTTGGCTTTACGGAGCATGAAATTGCTGGGGCCAACCCAAGACTTGGTCTTGCTCAGGCTTGCTTTTATTCAAAGGAGCCTATAGACGTGAGGAAGCGCCTCCGTCATTTAAAAGTTCCTCGAGTTTTAAAGCTAAAAAACTCAGATGGATCGGTAGAGGAGGTTACATTTAAGTTGAAGGGTATAGACAAGGTCCTATTTGACACGAAAAAAAAGATATCTCTGACGCTCATTAATACCTTTAAGCGGGTCAACGAATTTCGTTTGGTGGAATGGATGAAACAGTTTGGAGAAGTTCATGACCACTTCCCAAAAAGAAACCCCACTGATACTTTTGCGGAGGCAAAATATAATAACTACAAGGAAGTATGGCGTGATAGCGATTATGTTGTGAACATGATCGCAGATCCTGCTTCCATTCCTCAAATTTTACCTTTTGAAGGAAATTTAATTAATGTGAAATTTTCGGGGGTGAGGCTGCAATGCCAAAAGTGTTTTAGTTTTGGCCATATGAAACATCATTGCATGGAGAAAAGGGTACGAATTGTAGATTATGAGCGTGCTTTGCTTCGTATGATTCAAGAGAAAAAAGCTTTTTCTCATTCTTCCATTGATACTCCAACAGTTACAGACGTTCGAGTAGAAGACCCCTCCGCCTCTTCAGTTGTTCCTGAAGTGGTTAATTCAATGGGTATAGGCTCTGTAATTTGCGAGGATGTATTGGCTGAAAATGATTCTGAGACAGTCCCGGGCATTTGTCAGGATTTACCCTCTACCTCCTCTGGGGACATAGTAGAGGTCATTCAGACTGCCAATGCTACAGGAGGAGACATTCAAAATGAAGTCCTGGGTTGCAGCACTTCCGCTATGCCCTTACTCGGTTCCTCGATGATCGTTGAGGTAGAAAGTAGTGGTGAAACTCAAAATAACGTTCTTCATAGAGAGATGGAGGGTAATAATAATGGTGAAGAAACCCTTCTCGTTACAATTGAAGCGTCATCTACAGACACTGTTAGAGGGAGTGGAAACGAATTTACTGCCCCTACTACACCGACTCCATCCGAACAGCAATCTTCGGCAACCACATCCACCTACGATTGCCATCTCAATAAAAAGTTGAAGCCACATCTTGACACCTCTTTAATAATTGAACATCGTACTCGTTCTCACTCCACTGGAAAACGAAACAAACCGGATTCCGCAAATTCTCCGGACAGTGATCATAATCCCTCAAAGGTAACAAAATCGTAAACTTATGCCTTTTCCATTTCAAGCAAAGATCACGGACTTTCTTTTGGACAACGTGTCTGATGATGTGTCCTCAAACCTGGGAATAACAAAAATTATATCTCTCAATACGAGGGGAGGAAAGGAGAGGAAGTTAAGGCATTCTCTAATGAAGCAATTAACAGACATGAATGCTGATATAATCTGCCTTCAGGACATTAAGTCTCGTACATCTTCATCCTGTAGCTTAGATTGTTGTTTGTGCCTTCCCAAATGTTATTACCACTACTTTACCGGCTCGGGGTTAAATAGAGGGGTAATGACGTTTATATCCAAGAGAATTTCTATCACTTCTTGTGTTAAGGAATACTCGGGCATTAGTGAATGGCACAAATTACGTATCACTTCGAATGGTTATGTCTTTTACATTATTAATGCCTATGGCCCAAATGAAAAGTCCTCTGCTTTTTATCAAGCTATATTAAATAATCAGCTCCAAAGTTCTATTCCTCTTCTTCTTCTTGGCGACTTGAATGTAGATTTGGAAAAACCGCACTCTAATTATGTAAACCGTTCAATGCTAAATAAAGTCATTCTTTGTTTAAACTTAACTGACCTTACAGAAAAATGGAGTCCTGGGAGCTTTTCCTGGTCTAGGGGTAGGATCAAATCAAGGATTGATTTAGCATTGGCGTCTTCATCATTTGCATCTAAAGTTAAAAAGGCGTTTTACCGTCCCAATACTTTCTCCGATCATAAAATCATTGAACTAAAATTGATAGGCAGTGGTTCTAAATTGAACCAAAAGTTTCCAAGATGGGTCCTTGGTTATGATACTTTCATCAATAAGCTTAAATTAAATTTAGAGAAGAACTTTCATGCAAATCTGTCCCCTGCTCAAGCATCTTCCGTTCTCTCAAGAACTATACTCCATTCTGCTTATAAGTTTAAAGATACCATCAAAAAAGAAAAGTATTCCAAGCAAAAATTAATTGAAGACGTACTGAACAAGGACTCTTTGTTTGTCAAATCGCTCATGACAGATACCATTAACATCTATAACATTGCTATCGTCACTGAAGCGGAAATGGAGGCTAAAGTTGCTCGTGAACAGATCACAAATAAAAGAGTCAGGGATCTGTTTAAGACAGATAAAGTTTCTACCTCTTCTGTCACCAAAATTATTGATGGCAGTAAGGTCCTCACACGTGGGGAAGACATTTTAAAATATTTTTATTTACGATTTCAATCTTTGGTAGGCCACAGTGATAGTCCACTTCCAAAAGCCAAACGTTTTAATAGTCATGAGCATATTTTTACCCATGAGACACTGATAAATTATATTAAGAATAATCTTAAAAAGAACAAGGCTTGTGGCCTAGATGGAATCATAAGTGAAGTATTCTCGGTCTCTCCACAGCAAATAGTTCCTTTTCTTCTAAAAATTGGTGCGCAAATGGAAGGAAAAGGCAGGCTACCGTTTTCTTTGACCAAAGGACGAATCGTCTTGATTCCTAAAAAGGGGGATGGAACGGACTTTAGCCATTGGAGGCCTATCACGATTTTAAATCAAACATACCGTGTTTTATCAGGCGTCCTTGCTCAACAAATGCAGACAATTCTAAATAGAAAAATTGGTTGTCACCAAAAGGGTTTTCTCAAGGATCGCCAAATCTATGATATTTCCCGCAATGCCCAAGCCTGCATTGACTCTACAAAAAAGAGAGGTAAATTCGCAGCAATTATTGCTGTAGACTTCTCAAAAGCGTTTGACTCGATATATCATAGCCAAGTCCTGAGAGCAGTACGGAGACTTCTGCCTCGGAAGTTCTTCAATCCCGTGCGAGCGCTATTGTTTAATGGTTCCTCATCCCTGTCCTTGGACGGCCTGGAAAGTAGTCCGATAACAATAGGAAGAGGTTGTAGGCAGGGCTGTCCATCGGCTCCTTTGTTATTCATCGCAGCAATTGAAGAGTTCGCCCAGAAAATCTTAATTTTTTTGGAGGCTTTGGCATTAATATCGAGGGTTCGCCTCATATTTTGGATATATATGCTGATGATATTACCATTTCAGTAGAAGCCAACTCTGAGCCTCAACTGGTGAAAAGAATTGAAATTATTTTAAATTTTTTCACTAAGTTCGAAAAAATCTCTGGACTTTCCGTTAACAGAGCTAAAACTGCAATTCTCCCCATTGGTTCTTGGTTTCCATCTCAGGATCTTAGGATTCACTCTTGTTTAGTAAAGTCGAGAATAGAGATTTTGGGCATTCATTGGAATAGGTGGGGTATTGATGAAAGGAACTGGAACAGCTTAAACCGTCTAGTTCTTCAAAAAACCAAAATGTGGAGATTCTTCAACCTTCAAAAGAGAATTGATTTGTACAACTCAAAGGTTATTCCTTTGGTGTTGTATAGAGCATTCTCCTCCCCCTTTTTTGCCGAAAAGGCAATCATGAACGAAGATAAGTGGCTTGGATCATTATTTCATAGTTCTTACATTAAAGCCTTAAAAAGAAAGAGAATCCACTTAGGGGGGAACATAGTACAACTTTCCCTTATAATTCCCAACATGTACTTAAAACTCTTCCGAAATTTATTCCAAAACCCTCTTGTAGAGTGGCGCAGATCGGTTTCATTGAGCAATGTTTGCACTTGGATTTTGTTTGGGTCTGAGCTAACAAATCGTCAAACCAGTTCTCTTTCACAGGTCTGGGGCTGTGCCCAAAGAATTTTATGGAGAAATGTTCCTGTGTTTGAAGGAAACTGCATTACCGATATAATCAAGTGCAATTCGGGCAAAAAATATTTCTTCAGGAAACTGAATTGTCCCGAAGTCCTCGAGGAGATGGCCATAAAAAGTAACATATTATCATTACACGATGTGACTCCTGTGGGTCCTTTTCGTGATGGCAGGTTTTTATTTCCTTTATCAAGAGCTGCTCTCGATTATCAGGTACTCAGACCCTGGTACCTTAAAATGACTTCTCCCATTCGTTCCGGTTCTGAAGAAAGTTTGAACATCTGTCAAAAATACGTTGACCTCCTCAAACTTCCAGTTTGTTGGAAAACTAGGATTCTTAAATCTCTTATAGGGATTGCTGAGGGGACAAAGTTTACGGCTCAGCTGCAGATATCCGCTGATCTCACTCGTTTTATACTTCCATGCAAAGATTGTGGTAAAATTTATAACACTACTTTGCATGCCTTTGTAGATTGTCATTCAGTATCCATCCTAAAACAATTCATCAGTTTGAATGTCAAAGGACTTCATACCCCAGATACAAACAATTTTTGCAAAGCCATCGTCCTCTTCGGTCTTGGCAGATCTCTCTCTGCAAAATCTAGAGCAATAAATAGCACTCTCTTAAATGCCAAAGCTCTTATAGCTAAGAGGTTAGCATCTCACTCTCCTATCAGTCCGTGGGAGGTAAGGGCAATTATTCTAGCGGCTGCGGCAAGATACGCGGCGTTGGACCTCAAGATCCCCTCTGTCACCGATGGAAAGTGGAGTTGGGCTGGTGATGTAATTCGCTACTTCCCTTCGTGTTCCCTGCCTTATGGAAAAATTATTAAAAAACTTTTACGCCAATTCAAGGATTTAAAATAGACCGTTTTTATCGTTAATTTATGTTTTGTTTTAGATTGTCAAGTTGTTTAATTATAATTGTATTTTAGTGTTCGTTCATATTTGATGTTAAAATTTTAAACTAAAATGTTTAATTATGTTTTTACGCATTAACATCTTTTTATATACATTCTGTTTTTTATGCTTGTATATATTTTTATGAACTGTGGAAAAAAAAAA
>CP045899.1:9504585-9540779 GCA_013387185.1 Caligus rogercresseyi
AAATTGAAGAATTAATTTTTTTTTTTTTTTTTTTTTAAAGACTTTATTGATTTAGAGATATTACATATAAAAATATATATAAATAAACATTTTAGTTTAAAATTAAATCTCTAATCTAAAATCTAGCTGCACTATATACAAAAATTAATAATTAAAAAACATTAAGGAAACAATATTGTAATCAAACATAAAAATATAATAAACAAAGGTGCAAATAATAAATAAAATGCTAAAGATTGAATATATTATTTTGTTTGTCTTTTAACAAATTTTCTGTATTGCCTCATAATCCGTTGCAGAAATTGGAGATGTCCAGCGGAGCAAGACGGATAATATCTTACCAGATCCCCCACATATTTCCACGGAATGGTATTGATTGTAGGGATCTTCACACTAAAGGCCAGGTATCGCGCTGCCGTCGAGATCATGATGGCCCGAATGTCTCCAATAACAATTACTCTGTCAAGAGTTAATTTCTCCGCCAAATAGCTGCGAATACTCGATAAAATAAGCTCCATAGCTCGTGTTTTCGCAGGAGCCTTTATGGGATTCGAACTTAGTCCGAATAGAATTATGGCCGTGACAATTCTTTTTTCCACTCCTTTAACGTTGACCCTGACAAATTCCCTTATGAAGAGGAGTGCAGGACAGTTGGCAAACGCATGGACCACTGAATTAAATAGTTGTCCACAGTCTTTACATGGCTTATTAAAAAATAAACATTTAGTAGAAATTTGAAGTTGGGAGGTAAATCTTTTTTCATCTATCGTTTTGGAGATAGAACTCATAATTCGTTTCTTCCACGACGCTTGGAGGCCTAGCTCTCTTATATATATATCGCACAATTTCTCGGCTTCCTCTTTTGTGTTTTGTGAAAAGGACATCCTTAAGTGCCAAGGTATCGGTGGAAGATGATTCCTTGCTGCTCTATTTAATGGAAAGAAGAATTTTCCACACTTAAACAGAGGCTCCCTGTCTAAATCGTGAACAGACAAAATTTCTTCTGATAAAGCCTTCCATTCTAGTTCTTTTGGCCCTGGGAGGTTTTTGAAATAAAACGGCTTGTTAATGTTTTGTCGAACTATGTCAATGGTAAATGAGGATGAAAAAAGCGGCGTGCCTTTCCAAATTATTCTTTGAATGGATGCTATTATAGAGGAAAATTCCATTAATTTTTCGTTCGTAGCATCCGTCCCAAACATGAGTAAAAAGTATGCTGAACTTGAAGAAAACACAGCTCGCCACTCCTGGTTCGGATTAACGGATAAATCCACAACCACTTTCTGAAAGATTTTAGGAATTATTTTATAAAGCAGTGATAGCCCTCCTCCGATATGAGACCTCGGTCTCTTCAAAGAGGGCAGATAACTCTTATGAAACAGCTCATTTAGCCATGAGCTTTCTTGAGAGATTGCTTTTTCTGCAAGCCACGGAAGAGATGATGCTTTGTACAGGACATAAGGAACAATGGAATAGTTGTATAAGTCAATTCTTTTTTGGAGACTGAATTTTCTCCAACGTTGAATGTTGTGTACCACATGTTTTTGCATATTCAACCAATTGCATTCCGAAGCTCCCTGGGAAGTCCAAGAAATTCCTAGAATTTCCACTTTTCCCTCTACTGAGCATCCTGCAATTACTTTATTTTGTCCTGGATTCCAGACACCAATGGGAAGAATCACCGTTTTTTTGTTGTTTATTCTCAGACCAGACCTCTTTTCATATTTCTTAATGAAGTTGAGTATAACTTCAATCCGCTTGACCAGCTGTTTTTCTGATTTTGCCTCTAACATAAGTGTAACGTCGTCGGCGTACAAATCTATAATATGTTTTTTGGGTCCAAAATCTACTCCAAAACCTCTATACTTCTTAGAGATATTGTTGCTAAGATCAATAGTGCTCCCAACAAATAAAAGAGGTGACATAGGGCATCCTTGACGGCAACTCCTTTTTAAAATAATAGGGTACTTTCTAGGACTCCCATAGATATAGTTGATGAGCCGTTATAAAGAAGAGCTCTTATTGGATTAAAATATTCTTTAGGTAAAACTTTTTTTATGCTTCTAAAAATATGACCGTGCTTAATGGTATCAAAAGCTTTTTTGAAATCTACAGCTATGATAGCTCCGTAAGTCTTTTTCTTATTGAGCAACTCCATAGCGGTTTCAATATTTCGAGAAATATCATAAATTTTTCTCCCTTCAGAAATCCTTTCTGTTCCACTCCCAGTTTTGCGTTTAAAATAGGTTCCACTTTGGTTGCTAGCACTCCAGCTAAAATTCTATAACTTTCGTTCAATACGGTTATAGGACGCCAATTATTTAAATCCGTTGCTGCACCCTTCTTAGGGATTAAAGTGATTCGTCCCTTAGTAATCGATTTAGGAAGTTTGCCCTGGGTTTCCATGGACTTCCCTAATTCTACCAGGTATGGGGCAATCTCGTCTATACACTTTTTAAAAACCAAACCACCAATACCATCCGGTCCTGTAGCTTTTCCGTCCTTAAAATGTTTTCTTATGTATTGCGAAATTGCATATTTGGTAAAAATAATATGTTTCCCCGCTTTTGGCTTTGGAAAGTGTGCTCTTTCCCCGCCAACTAATCCTTGAAATCGCTGATGAAAGAGCTTTAGAATCGCACGAGAGTCTGTTATGGCTTTTCCTTGAATGATGATTTTTTTTATTACGGATGCTGAATAATTTTTGGTGAATAAATTTTTCAATCTCTTGGATGCGTCATTTTCTCTCTCAATCCTGCGCTTAAAATCTGATTCGGCTATTTCAGCTATGCGAAATAGATTCGTAGCGTCTGCCGCAATGGATCGAGTAAAAAGTGGTGCGTGATTTAAAATGTCGTCTAGATTTGTTTGAAATGCGGCTTCCTTTTTTCTTTTTTTGCGACTATAGAGCAAAGTTGTAGATTTAACTACATTAGATAAAATATATGCCAATTTTGTCGGTTTAAAAGAACTATTAAAATGTTGTAAAAAGAGTGTCTTAAGCTTTTTGATAAAATTTTCATCAAGTCCCATCCATTTTGGAACTTTAAAACGGGTTTTAGGTTTGTCATGGATAAAATCAACCTCAATTATTTTGTGGTCAGAAGAAGGATGAGGCCGATAGCATGCTTTACTAGTTATAGCTCGAATAGAAGAAGAAGCTAGTGCAAGGTCGATGCGTGAAGACTTGTTCCCACATCTCCACGATACCTTGTCTTCCGGGCTAAAGATTCCAACTAGATCGTGTAAGTCCAAAAGCACTATTAGCTTCGACAACATTTTCAGGTTGGGATAGAGGGAATTTGATCTATAAAGATCCACATTCATATCACCAATTATCAACAAAGGATACAAGTCATTTTTACAGACATTTATGATGGCTTGGAAGAATGGGAAACATTTTTCATTTGGTCCATAGGTGTTAAAAAAATAAAATCCACCTTTTGTAGTTGGTACAAAAATTTTATGCCAGTCTCCTTTATTAGAAAGCTCGCAGGAGAGCTTAGGAAACTCAATGGTCTTCGATACCAAAGAAAGTACTCCTCGATGTGTGCCATTACCAGTGAAAAAATGATTATAATTTCTTGGTAGGCAAAAAGGACATTCAATCGAACATCTAGAGGAAGTCAAACTTTTCACGTCCTGCAAGCATATTATATCTGGTCTTTGATAAAGGAGACTCTTCATTAATCCGTGACGAGACTTTTGATCTCTTCCACCCCTTACATTTAGTGAAATTATTTTACTAATTCCCATGTTGATCTCCTGGTGTCTAGAGATAGGTTGATCAAAATAAGAACTGATTATGGTTTGCTTTGTGTAAGCCATTTAATTATAATGAGGATTTGATAATTATTATTTTTTTCTAACTTTGTTAGCAGTCTGATCTTTCTGTGGAGATAGACCGGTACAGGGAGAAGTTCTCTTCGATATGGAGCCAGACCTTGTCCTTGATTGCAATATTAAATCAGGGTTTAAATGTGAATTTTTTTGATGGGAGGTTTCTGTTATTCCTTTATTTAAAGGAGATGTGTTGCTTGTTATAGCTTCGTTATTTAAGAGTGAAGCGCTTGTTTCATTTATATTATTAATAACAAAGGCGTTTTCATCCTCCTGTGGAGTCTTGTCAGAACTAGAAATATTTTCTGCAGGACCTGCCAAAGATTCCTCACTTCCAGACTCAATTGCAAATTTTCTTCAAGTACAACACATGATGTTGCAGAGCCATGTGGCTCTTCTGAAACTTCTTCAGCCGTACCAACACCTGTATCATTTCTTCTCTTATCACCGCCTCCTCTAAATTGTTTTGAACCTCCGTTGTCCTAGAAGATTCCTCCTGTTGAGGTATATTTTCTCCATCCCCTGATTCAGTTGAACGACTCTCCGCAAGCATACGCTGCAATACTTTAGAGTATTCTCCTATTTTTAATCTGGGATTGTTGCAGTTTTGTTTAAAATGACCAACCCCAAAACAGTTAAGACACTGCGGTTTAGCCCCTTTAAACTTTAGTCTGATGAGACAACCTTGTATGGGCATTACTTGGGGTATTGTTGCAGGGTTTGCAAATACTTCTATAATGTAATCTCCGTCTCTCCATACATCCCTATATTCTTTATACTTTTTTTCCGCTGCCTCGTCAAATGGGTTTTTCCTCGGATAATGTGCCATAACTTGTCCAAATTGTTGGAGCCAAGTTACAGCCTTCAATTCATCTATCCTCTTGAATGTATTTTCCAATGTTATTACAACTTTCTTTTTTAAGTTCAACTGTATTTTGTTCATGCCTTTCAACCTTAGGGAGGCATTTACTACTTTTCCTTCAGTGGACTTCACTTTGAAGGAATGCTCTCTTTTCAGCTCTTCTAGTCTGTCTCTCACGTCAATGGGAAACTTCGAATAAAAGGCCACTTGATTCAGTCCAAATCTAGGGTTTGCCCCAGCTAGCTCATGCTCTTTAAATCCAAATAAAAGAGCCATGTCATAAACATTAATATGTTTTAATCCCTCCATTCTGAAGGAATCATCTTCAATATCTTCAATAACAATAACGAAGATCTCCCACTTAAATCTCTTGTTCCAGTCAAGAAGATTTCCTTCCACGTTATTATTATTTAAGCCCCGCTTGACTGCTCTAGAATAGAGCCGTGTATTAGTTTCCCCTTCTAGAGCTCCATCAGGTGGACGTCCAGAAGACATTATTATTATTTTTTCCCTCACCCCGGGCGCGCAGAGAGCGAGAATTTAAACTTTAAAGTGACAAGGGAATGTACGACCGAAGAAGGGAAGAAGGGAAGAAGAAAAGAAGACAAAATAGACCAAACTTCTTACAAAAGATCCAAGATTACGACTTCGATCCACGAAAAAGTAGGTCTCCGGTCCAAAAGTCTTCCAATATGGAGTCACAGTAAGAGGATTGAAGCACTTATAACACTGTTTAAGTAAATAAAGAGGTCCAAATGCGCACAAATCCTCTCAAAACAAAATAAAACACAGAGCAGCACAAAACGCGTGTTGCTCTATACATAAGTAGGAATTTTATAGTTTTTGTGGATTAATATTTTTTCACGCAATTACCAATTAATAAAAGTTTTTCAAATATTTTAAAATAACTAGCTAGCATGAATTCGTCATAAATTTATTTACGTTCTAAAATACTATAATTAAAAATATATGTATTTAAACTTAATCAAATAAAATATTTTTTCAAGTTATCCTCAAAACGAACATACGAATATAAATACTATAACACTAACGGATATTAAAGAAATCTTAAGTAGTAGAAAAATAAAATATTTTTTCGGTATTTTAGAGAAACCAGTGCGTATAAACAATCCTTTTGTTATAAAATATAGAGATCATCGTATTAATTATTATAATTTTTGGACTGTAAATATTTTTTTTAAAAATGATTTTCGTAGAATAAATAGATTTAAAAACTAGGTCTTTGGAGGAAACTACTGTATTAGAGTATAAGTAGTTTCCCCCCAAACATGTAGTTAAAAGGTTGCTCGCCATAGGGTTTATCCTTTATGGCCTTTTGGAAGGAATCAAGACTATTCCTTTTTTAATGTTAAATTTCACAGGCTATATAAGCAAATGTTGAAGCATATCCACTTGAACAAAAAATATTATTTTCATCTTAATGGTATGAAGGAAAAAACAGAATAGATTTTCAAATATTTAACAAAATATATTCCGTTGAATGACATACTCTTGGATTTTTCAATATGAGCCATACTGAATAAAACTATGAGCAGTAGTCATTCCGGAATCAGAAGCCATTTTATGAAGACGGTGTCCAGATTTATTTAGCAGCATGTAAGCCTCCTTGAAAGCTTATGGTGTGGATGTTCAGGTTCCGAGGTTCGACGAATGGTAGTTTAGTTCTCCTTAAGGAATCTCTTAGAAATTCCTCTCTCTGTTGACATGGGAAGGCTCGAAGTTCAGATTCAATTGTGGCTCCCCCGTGATTGTAATTCAGACTAGGAGACTCCTTGCTCAGTGTGGACAATATTTATTATGTCAGTCGAATTTTAGCAATTAAGGCTGCAATAGAGACTCTTTTCGTTTCCTCCAAAGGCCTGATGAATGGATTCGTTCCTTTGACTTTTCCAGGAGTGAGCAATGATCCTATCCATCTTTACAATGGAATTTCCAATTGTCCCATTCCTTTACTGAGAGTGCATTAAAAATTAATTTTCACAAGAGGAGGCATATAGACAGGCGATTCATTACTTACTATAGGAGTCTTGCATCCTTTTTCTATTGTGTTCTCGTCATCTTTCTCCATCTCGGACTAAGGCTAAGAAGGCATCAAATCGATCACTGGATGATGGTTTCAAATAAAGATTAGACGACGACTTATTCCTCAGAGTCAGAACATTTATACAATATATATTCATTTTAACACCATCTCATAATATTTCTGTTTACATTTGTGTATGAAATGCTTCAGCTATGGGTACCAACTAATGAAGCTAGATATATTTATAAGGCATGACTTAAAGACCATTGATTGTTGAAAAGCGCATTTTCTTGTGACTTAATCGAAAACATGCAATAATAAAAAATGATACATCTTCCAGAATAACAAACGCTTATTTTTGGTACTTAGTAAAGAATGCCTATGCTTTAGTTTAAAAAACTCAGCTCCATTACTTATTCCTGTAATTCTACCTTTTATCATCAACTGACAAAATCTATCATAACGACAAACTATTAAAATAGATATATATTTTAATTTAAACTTTTGAGTAATTACAAAAAGATCCTAAAATGTGCTATGAGTCTATGAAGATATTGAATTCTCTACTTAGTCGTGAGATGATCAAATGTTACTGTTGGTAACCCTAGCATATCAACCGGTTCTTATCAAACATCTTCATACTGTTATCCAAAGAAACAATACTTCTTTGCCCCTCCTTTTATTCTTCATATTTTTTTTGTGTATGAAATGCTTAAGCTAAGGATACCAACTATTGTAGCTAGATTTATTTTAACGGGATTTTTAAGGATGATTAAATGTTCGAAAGCGCATTTTCCAGTGAATTAAACGAAAGTTGCAATCATAAAAAAATTAGAGCATCTCTCATAGAATAGTAAACGCTTATTTTTTCGTATTTTCTAAAAAATTGCCATGCTTCATTTTAAGAAAATACATCACATATATATAAACACAAAGTATTAGTCGCCCAGAAACTGCATCTATTTTACCCTCTAATCTTGGTACAGTCCAGCATGAAGACATCTTAAGACAAAATTATTGGTTGTACTATACTTATTAATAGTTAAGTTAATGTCACATCTGTGTCGAATATACGAGTTTGACCATTTACTAATTCATTTCTAGGAACTATAAAAGCGTCAAAGGATAATCTCTCTCAAGAAGGTATTTCGTACTTTCGTATCACTGATAACCATTTACTTTAATACCCAAGTCGTAATTTGACAATTCATCATAATGTAAATAAAACAATGAAAGCATAGCCACTCTAAAAATAACCAGATCAGATAATGCGGTCTAAATTCACACACTCACTGACCCTCAATTAAACCATTTACATAAGTACCTTTTAAAAGAACAGATAATAATAAACCCCCCACAGATATAAAAATATAACCTAAACAAACTTTAATTATCATGGAATAAAATAAACTCTTCTATTATAGGTGAATCTTGAAATCTAAATTATGATGAATTAGACACTCGCTTATTTTTTTTTTATTTTTTTTTGCCTATTTGGTTCGATAGAATTGCATCCGATAGGATATGAATAAGCATTATAGCATTATAATTAGTCTATCGAACCTAGGATCTTATGAATGAGGTAGACCAAAAATGACCATCCCCTCTCGGGATTCGAACCTGCGCCCCCAACATTGAGAAATTAAAATTAAAAGCTTTTCCAATACCACAAAATGTTTTTTGAGGGGAATTTATGATGGCAAAAAAGTTTACTTATATATCTGAAAATATCTGAAAATTTAATCAGTTTCAGAAATCATTGCAATCATTGTGGACGATTGTATAACGATATTAATGTTGTTATACAATCATCACCATGATTGCAATGATTTCTGAACTGGTATATAATAAACTTTTTGCCATCATTTATGCTTATGCACGGTTTTTACAACTTTCTGCTTTGAAAACCCTGAAGAATTCGTACAACTAAATGCATCAAACATTGTGTACTTCGAGGTGAATTTTCTGGGAGCGTACATCTTACTCAGTTTTCCGTTTGGATTGAACTTGACCAACGAACAAAGAGTAATCAGGATGCAATAAGTAATTGCAAAGTCCATATATCCCAGAAGCTAACTGGGGAGAGATAATCGAAAATAGCAAGCTGCGAGTAATTCTAACATCAGTAGCAGCTCGGTTCACAGCTTTTGCTCTAAAAGTTCTGGCTTTCGGCGGAAGATCTTGGGATAACGCGTACGAACTTGTTAAATACTTCCGTCAACGTCTCCTCACTAAGTCAAGGCCTTCAAATAATTATTAAAAATTATAATAAAGTTTCCGAAAAATATAACTTTTTACTATAAGAAAATTATGTATTGTGTTCTTCTTTTACTGCGATTTTAAGATTTAATGCCAATAGAATTTTAAGGCCTTACAGGGTATTATATATATATATAACCCAGGCAAATGTGTGAAAATTAAATAAATAAACTTTTTAGTTGAAGTTTTGTGCTTCGGGGTAGAACATATCGAATAAATATCGTATGAATATAAAGTACAAGAAAACCATCTCACAATTAACTAAACAATTATCATGATATAATTTAAAATTCTATAAAATGCGAAAAAACAAAACACAGAAGTATGCATACGGCAAAAAAAATTTTAAGTTTAGCCGTTGTGTTTTCTTAATAATACAAATATTTGGTGATTTATTTTTGTGAAGAATAATTATATTTAATATTTTAATTTCAAGAGTATGTACATTTATTAAGGAATGAGGTGACACTAAACAAAGGCATAAATAATATTCTTGTTCTGTGTGAAATATATTATTTTTTTCTTTTATATAACTAACGTGTCGGCACCCAGCAGTTATAGGTAAATAATATTTTGACAGCTCCCTTTTTCTTTGAATTACGTTATTACCCTCCGCCGAAGGAGGTAGGGGAGGGGAGTGAGGTTTGGGCCAGTGGGGAGAGTTGGGCCACTGTATGTTTACAGTAAACTATACTGCACATGGCTTTGTTTACAATGTAATATATAACAGGATGATGTCACATCCTGTCTCCATTGTTCCCAAAGGATTCTAACAGAGGTGAGTTGTTAGTCAAAGAAATACTGAAATTTATATAATTATGTAACATTTATCAATCGGATTCATAGGTTATTATAGTGCCAATATTAAAGGTATCCATTTTTTAGATTTACACCATTGGATGGCTGCAGGATTATATTTATGTTTGGATAACATATCATACCACATGTTCATTTCAAATCCTCCATTTTGCAAAACAAATTTGAAACAGGAAGTGGTGAGTGTTGAGCCACATACAGTAGGAGAGTTGGGCCACCGGCCCAACTCTCCTACTATATATATTCTCACCTGATTATTGGTAACTGTTAATTAGTTGGTAATTTAGTTCTTTATAAGAAAATGACAATTTTAGGTGTCGATAATTATTATTATTATACTTTTGTAGATGCAATAAGTTACCATGGGACATGTATACAAGAGAAAAACTGACAGAATTGTAAGCAAAGATAGCCTAGCCAAGGCTGCTGATGATGTTAAAAATGACAAGCTGTCAGTAAGAAAAGCTGCACAGACCTATGGAGTATCGCGTACAACTCTCCAGGGATCGATCAGTATGAACGCTGAACAGCGTGAGGCAGCTGGTTACTCTCAATGCAGTGCGCTTAATCTTGTAATCCCACTATACTGGAAACTGCTCTGGCCAACCATGTCAAGGATATGGACAACCGCTACCACGGATTAACGGCTCAAAAGTGTATGACCTTGGCATACGAGTTCGCTACAGCGAATGGAATCAAAGTCCCAGCAACGTGGATCAACAATAGATCGGCAGGTATGTTCGAATATGTAGGCCTTTTTACATCTGATGTTACTGACCACCCAGCACCAGCAATAGCCGGAGGGAATGAACAGCCTCTTCCCCCAACCTTTCCCTGTCGTAGGCCCACTCCAAGTAAAGAAGCAGTGACACCCCTCTTCAGAGCAAGCCTCTAGATGTTACTGACCGCCCAGCACCAGCAATAGCAGAAGGGAATGAACAGGGCAATGAACAGCCTCTTCCCCCATCATCTCCCTGTCGTAGGCCCACTCCAAGTAAAGAAGCAGTGACAACCCCTCTTCAGAGCAAGCCTCTAGATTTTACTGACCGCCCAGCACCAGCAATAGCAGAAAGGAATGAACAGGGCAATGAACAGCCTCTTCCCCCAACCTTTCCCTGTCGTAGGCCCACTCCAAGTAAAGAAGCTGTGACAACCCCACAAGAGCTCAATCCCATACCAAAGGCACCACCAAGAAAAAATGTGAATAACAGGCGAAGAAAGAAATCATCGATATTAACCGACACACCGGAGAAGGCTCGGTTAGAGCAGGAGGCCAAGGAACGCCAGAGTAAAGTCGGTAGAAAATCCAGAAGACTAACAAAACCAAAGCCTAAAAAGAAGAAGCAAGTTGCTCATTCCAATATCCAGAGATTGAAGACAGAGACAACTCGGTGGCCCAGAGCTCCGTTATTCTAGATCTTGGTGCTCCTATATCCGTAGCAGCGTCTTCCAGATCGCTACACGCTGTGATGTTTGCAGTTGATCTTGCAAACTACAATGTCCAGTAACTAGCGTCCATCTTATTATATTTAATCATTAACCGAATATATTGCCGCCCTGTAACCGACATTGTGTACAAATATCTAGCTTATTTTAAACCATGTTTAGTATAATTTCCCGCTATTTAAAAGAATATTGCCATTGTAGATGATACTATTCCTATGTTACCTACTAAGTTGTCAAATAAAACGCATAAATTCCACTAAAATATATCAAATTTATATAGCGACCCAACTCTCCCGCTCTGTGGCCCAACTCTCACTTTCGGTGGGAGAGTTGGGCCGTTGTGTAAATACATTTACATACAATTTTTTGTGTAAAAACCTGATGCTAAGACTGGTTAAACTATACATTCATAGCAAACAAGTGTTAGATTATAGTGTATAAATTTGAACTCTGGGAATTAGCCATTTTTCGTAAATGTAAAGACCCTTACTATGCCCAACCTCACTCCTCTCCCCTATTGTTTTCACTGGCGTTGGTTTTGTTTGTTTGTTGGTTTGTCGGCAGGATAACTCAAAAAGTACGGAACGGATTTGGATGAAACTTTGTAAAGTTGTTGGAAATGCCAAAAGTAACAAGTGATTAAATTTTGGCATCTCTGAGTGCAGAATTAAGATGCAAAACGAGCTAAATACTACTAAATATTTCAAGTTAGCCTACTCTGCCAATAGATGTCGCTGTGCTGTGAAATCGGGTGCCGGGAGCATCTTCCTCTCGGAATTTCCGTCGAGGGGAACCCTCCCCCGTCCCTCTACGCCACCCCAGTCGTGAAAAATCCGCCTCGGAAGGCTCATAAGGACCCCGTGACGGCGGAGGTTTGCACTCTCTGAGTGTATATATGCCTCTAGTTAGTATTAAAAAAGGCATTACAGGTAAAGCATTGAAGGTTTTTTTATTAAAGACTTCAGAGGCTTTAAGGCTCTTAATTGTTGGAATGAATTATTTATCCTGGTCATCTTTATTTAATGGTAAACAACGAGTAATTTAAAAAAAATCAGCGACATCAAAATAACAAAAAATGTCGGACCTAATAGTCACAGTTGTTAATAAAAAGTTTAATACTTGGTTTAATACACACTTTATTTTATTATTTACATTTAGAACAAGAGTAGTATGTTTATGCTAATACGTTGAGTGGCACTTAAGATTACTCCGGATTCATCAAAGACTTCATGCTTAATACGATATCTATCGAACTTTGATTGACATGTTTGATCATACCTTATTGCAGTATGTCAAGAATGTCATAAAATATAATATAATTAATGCTTAAGACTTTAACGTAAAATAAATACAGTTAAAAATATTTTTCATATAATACATAGCTCAATCCTGGGAATTCGAAAATATATTTGTATTATTATTTTAATCTATATAAATAGTAAAAGTTCCATTAAATTTAGTTACTCAAAAAGATAAAATTACATCTATTATTTCATCATATATCAAGTTTTCTATAAGTCTTGTAAAAAATATCGACTAGCCTTGAATTTAGTTTAGATTAATCTTGACGCATACATGAAAATGTAATAAAAAACAAAGTGAAAAAAGATAAATGAATAATTCGAGGAGATAAAGAGGTTTCTTGCTATTTACAAAATGGAAGGATTATTATATGATTGCTTACCAACTAACAAATCGATTCAGCAAGATGGATTTCATCCTTTTTAAGAAAGAGTAGTAATATTTTTCTTACTTCTATCCTCGATACGCCCTGCTAGAAAAGCCAAAATGTGGTTAAGAACTTAAGAGTTTTCTTGGAGAAAAAGACATATATTACTTTTTAACGAAAGCGAACCATTAAACTATTGTGGCGGCCCAAAATCTTTGATGCATTCCGAGATCCCAAGAGAAGACACTTAGGCAATTTCTTGCTAACTATTTTGAACGTTACTAATGAGAATTTCATTGTGATATAATATTTTGAGCTTTTATAACTCTAACGATTAATATTTATTCATGTATTTTTAAATTATTTGTAAGCCAAAATATTTTGTTCTAAACAGTAGGGAATAATAACGTAATAGAAATAATAGATTTCTATTCCACCAGTTGATAGCAGATTAAGTTGGGGATCATTCATGAACTAAACAACCAAATAAATATATTTTTGACTATAGTTAACATCGAAACGATGTGATCTTTGCAAGGAAGAGCCTCAGACTGCAGACCACCTGATTAACAGATGCCCTGATCTGTCCCTCGAAAGGCATGAAGTGAAGAAGACGCGAACATCCAAATTCTATTTTTTTAATATAAAAAAATGAAAATATTATTGTAAATAATTTAAGAATTTAAGAAAGAATTCATTTTGCTGTTTTAACACAGATACCCCATTGTGTGGTTGTGCTCTTTACCTTAGTGTCTATTTTTTGTATGTACTAATTTCTAAATAACTAACAAACATCGAAACGAACGTAATTTCATACAATCAATAGTACTGCAGGAATACGTTAGATGTATTTCTCATTTTTCGCTTTATAAGTCAAGGCTTTTTTCATATCTTCGCTTGGGCCACAATTTATATATAATATTATGATATATACTTTACATCCTGTCAGAAATGTAACGTTATTGAATTATTACATATTCAATCTTATTTTATTTGTAAATTGTCATTCAATATACCAATTTGATGGTAATTGCATTTTTTTTTTCAAAATACGACTAATATTGAGGTACGACTCATTTTTTCATAATTATGCAATTTTTACAGATGTAACTTATAGTCCGGATCGGCGTAAATTCCCAAAAATACGTTACTATACACTACAACAACCTTCACAAGTTACCTAAGAGCATGACCACGTAATCTGATTTTTTTTCTTAATGAGATGTGAAGTATATATTTTTTTCAACAAATGGGTAAAAAAACATTAGCAGTGGTAATAATGATTTATGTCTAGGGTTTAAGGTCAGATCGATCCCAAGAATCTTAAGGTATATATATATATACCTATATATATATGCCATTGAAGAGCATTCACATGAACTCAATTGCAGTCCATCACGAACAAGTGATAAATATTGATAACAATCAAAAATAAATCAATACATTTTTCTAACGGCACACATAAATCTCGTCTTATCTCCTCGAGTAAAAAAATATTTTTTAAAGAAATATCTCGACATTTTCCCTTTCACAAATATTATAAGAGTCTAAGATAAATCTACTCTCTTATCGATCGCAGAACTATAATCAAAAACATAGTTTAGAAAACACTCCCGATACCTATAACTCAAAGTTGTATAATTAATCAAGATGATGTTTATCAACATAAAGAATTGCCTCTTTGGACAACCAAATTGTTACGATTCGGTCATAAAAGTACTACACGAATGTACCTACAACAACTGCAAACAAATTACACATGACTTCTTGAAATAATTGTCTGAGGAGTTGAAAAAGATTTTATCGATTTTTAATATTTTGTTAAAAATAAGATAACATTCGATGTGAATAAAACTGGTCGATATACTATTTTTATGGCTAAAATCATTTCACTCTGTTATTGTAAAATAAAAATTAGTTTAAATTATAAAATAAGCTTAGAATATTCAATGCAAAAACGACGATATATTCTTAAAATCTTCTTGATGTTGTTTCTAACAGGTTTTTTAGGTCTCATTTCCATATTGACGCTCCCAAATAAGGTATTTTGATATCATATACAGATTTATGTCTTTTTCTAAAATATACTTGTTAATTATAGGGTTTTCTGGGAGATTTATGTTGTAAATTAAAGTGATTAGTTAATCTTTTAAAACATTTTAGAAACCGTTTTCATTTTCACAAACGTTATGTTTTGAGAAATGCTTAACAACCTTTATAATTGGACAATCTACAAAAGCAAATAAATTATTGTTGGTTAAAAACACAATTAATGAAAATAAACTTGAATTCGTGGAGTAGTCTAGAAATTTGTAATTGCTCAGAAAATTTTGCACCATCGGCAATACAGCTCGTTCATTTAAGTATTTCGACCCAGCAAACTTTGACGTCTTTCAGATATGAAAATCGCTCCATCATATCATTGTCTTTAATCTGCAAAATTTAAAAACATTGCTTCAAAGGATTAAAAACCATAAATGAACGTTCAAGTGGAAAGCGGATCTTTTCATATAAAAATGTGACGTATCAAAGTCAAGAGCTTCATATTATTTTTCGGTTAACAGCAGTTCTCTCAAAACCAAAGAATCTCAAAATCTCTTTATAAAAGGTTTCTTGTGCTTTTTGCTATATAATATTCAATTGATAAACAGGTTGGGATCTCCATACGATAATGTAAATAAATAAAATAAACATTATAGTTTATAAAAAAAATATCTAAATAAAAGGTCTTACAAGAAAAATATCACACGAGCAGATGAATAAAAATGTTTCATTATTCTTTTCAAATTTTAAAATATTTCTTTAACTTTGAAGGGTACAAATGGAAAATGTTCCCGGCACTTATCCATTAATCATCGGTGTGGGATACAATCTTGAGGGTGAAGGCGGCAGCAGAAATCCTCACAGAACGAAGGATTTTTGGATTTAAGCTTTCCCTTTTTGACAAACAACTCGCAATGTAGGCTTTATCGTTAAAAAAAGGAAGACTCAATTGCCTTGCTTTTAGGAGAGCGGAATCTATTGCTTTTTGAAAATCCAATAGAAAAGTTGCTTTTACAAACTTATTGGCGACGTTCTCCAATCTTTTCAAAGTGATGGACAAAACTCTTCATGATAACGGACAGTCGACAAAAGCATGCTATACGTCATTGTGGAGTTTGCGGCAATTTAGACAATGCGAATCGAAGGATATGCAGTCGGCCGATATCTGCAACTGAGCTGTGAAATTCTTGTCATCGTAGATTCCCGTTAGAGATGCAAATATTCTTAATTTCCGCTCTTCCGGGACATAAAATCTTTTTAGATGGGTGTTGGCTACAACCTATGCTTCCTAACGAAAACTTACAGATGACATTTTGAGGTGGCAAGGATGTCTATGCAGACGAGCAGTTCTTTTTTCAGTTCTTTACAAATGCCAAAGTAATTGTGATATATACATAAATAGATATTATAATATAAAATTAATACAATGGCAGAAGAACATCACAACAAATATCATAAAAGGCAATCATAACATTTTTTTAAAGCATGGTTACAAAATCAAACATTTAAAATACAAATATACATCACATTTAAAATTGAAGTTACATAATTATTTAAAATGCTTTAAATCCTTGTTAACAGCTTTGAGATGGTGTAGAGACCGATGGGAAATATTTGATTAGATTCGAAGCCAAGGTCCAGCGTGTATGGTGTTGTTATAGATCCTACCACAATCCTTACATGGTTCGTAAAATCTGATCAAGTTTGCAGAAATTTGTAGTTGCACTGTGAACTTTGTTTCATCATTGATATTTTTTAGAGAACCCAATATTATTTTTTCCAGTATTTAGGAAGCTTCAGAAGTTCCTTATATTTGAGGCAAATTATATTTATTTCTTTGATATCAGGACAATAAGGACCCATCATTTTCAGGTGTCAAGGCTTTAAGGGTATGTGTTTATTAGCAGACCATTGTAGGGCGAAACGAAATCTTCCGTCATGAAGAATAGATCCGTCATCCGCACTGCGAAGAGTGAAATAACGCTCTTTAATTACCCATTCTTCAAGTTCTTCAGGCCTTCTTAAAGTTTTGAAAAAGTATCTTTTTAGATAGTTTTGGCGTATTATATATATGGTAGAATCGCCCTCAAATGATGGGGCATCCTCCAAAGAATTCTCTGTTGGCATCCCCAAACAGCTGAAATATTTAACGACACAGAATTAGTTAGATCCGAGCCAAACAGAAGCCATTATGATATTTCATGGTGAGTAACTGATCTTCTCCACTCTAAAGACGGACGGTTGATTAAATCAATAATTACTATATTGTATATTTTTGGAAACGATATTAGATAATTGGGTAAGGGAGCTCGATAGCCGTGCGTGCTAAGGCGTGTTCAACTCTCAATGTTGGGGGCGCAGGTTCGAATCCCGAGAGGGGATGGTCATTTTTGGTCTACCTCATTGATAAGATCCTAGGTTCGATAGACTAATTATAATGCTATAATGCTTATTTATATCCTATCGGATGCAATTCTATCGAACATATAGGCAAAAAAAAAAAAAAAATTGGGTAATGCCCCCACGAGCAGTTCTTGTTAAAGAAAAGTTAAAAAGTCATCACTAAATACAATATTAGTGTCGTAATATGACGAGTTAAAATTTTGTTCCGAATTGCATTTACCTCCAGTTCAGGTGGACTGCCTAAATTTTTGAAAAAAAATTCTTGAAGTGTTGATGGATATATCCACTGTGGAATCACTTTGAAAATTAGGGACACATTTCAATATTATTCGCTGTGCTGCAACCCAAGTCTTTGATAAAGCTACAATATATATATATAATCTATATATATTAAGTCTGTTCCAAATAGGAGACAGAAATACAGATCGGTATGACTATAGCTCTCCTCAATTCCATATCTGGATATTTGGAAATGTCTTTAAAAACTTTAATATATATTCGTGGTATTATTTAGAATAAAAGAGCAAGACCTCCACCGATTTGTTTTTTAGGTTTCCTCAAAGTTGAAGGTAGCGCTTATAAAAGGGTTTAAGGGAAGAAGCATCCTCCTCAAGCATAGCTCTTTCTGCTATAATAGGAGAAACGGAAGCTTTGTATAAAACACTGCAAATTGTAAAAATCAATTCCCTTTGGAGGTTATACTGCCTCCAACTTAATATCCTATTGTGGTAAGCCCAGTCATTTGATTCCAATTATTCTTGTGAATGCAGACGAAGAAGAAAAGGAGCTGTTTCTTCCGAAAAAAATGTATAAATTTATCCTTTGACACCAGCCGCTCAGAAGCCTTTTTGTATTAAATTTCTTTTTTGTGTATGTTGTGATAGTATCCAGGGTAAAAAATTACAATACTTGACTCATTTTTTAGGGAAGTATACATTGTTAGAGTAAACTATTTCCTGAACTTGTGTGAAGAAGCAGCTTAGAATGTCGTTTGGACGAGTCCTTGACTCTGCCCTTCTCCATATATTTTTTAATTGAATTTGTAGAAATTTTTCTTTTAGCGATAAGTATTTCATCCGTGTGTAAGGGTTACTTTCTGCTTAAATTTTTTTTTCATTTTCGATTCCACCACTTCAGAAATTCTATACGAGTTAATCACCTCCGTTGAGAATGTCTGGAGAAATAACGAACGTTTACTAAGTAGGAGATCAGTTTCTTCTGTAGTTCCTTCGCGTGATTACAGCTTTTATATGAGAAGTCCAAGGTAGAGATACGAACTATTAAAAACTGTGGCAATATATATTAAGACAAAGAATGACTTAAGCTCTGTATCAATTTTTTTATTGAGTCTCAAAACATTTTACATCAAATAATTATATATGTATAGTTGTATATATATTAAACGTAGAAGAAGAGGAATTACGTATTTTGACATCATTAAATATTTTGGTTTAAAATGATTCCTCACTTGATGAGCCTTCCATCACATATTAAAATTAATAACAACGATACAAAACATCTAAAAGAAAAGCAAGTGAGGGTTATCATGACATAAACAAAGTAAAAAAAATGCAAAAGTTCTATCAAAAAGTATTTTTTTGTTTAAAAGCTTCATACGATTAAATAATTATTTTTAACATTGATGAATATTTAGCAAAAACTTTGAGATAGAATATGATCAAATCCCCACCATACTGCCATCCAGATCCGAAGGCATTTGAGAGTTTTAGGGAGAAGGCCGAATATCGAGCAGCAGACGAAATTAAAATAAATTGCTTTTCTTCTGGTTTCAGAGATTGATGGTTGCACAGTTTACATGCAATAAGGGCCTGGGGCTTGATAGAGCAAAGTTCACGAGTTTTAAGTTTTCGGACGAAGTTAGGCGATTTGTCACTCCAAACAGTATTATGGCTTTCGTAGTATTTGTTACCATGTTTTGCACTCCACTAGCATTTAGAGAGATCAGTTTTTTAAGTGTGGTAACATGTTGACAGTCGGCAACATTGTGGACT
The DNA here is from genome assembly GCA_013387185.1 of Caligus rogercresseyi. Classification (NCBI taxonomy): domain Eukaryota; kingdom Metazoa; phylum Arthropoda; class Copepoda; order Siphonostomatoida; family Caligidae; genus Caligus; species Caligus rogercresseyi. The sequence continues at coordinate 9,523,980 of CP045899.1, forward strand.
GTCGAATTAAAAAGTCTTCCACAGTTAGCACATGGGCTGTCAAAGAAGATTAGCTTAGCCGACACTTGTAGTAGTGCAGTGCATTTCTTGCCGTCATGAACGTGAACTCTTTATCAATATTTTCATTAACGTATCTCTAAATTAAGCTTGTTTCATAACCCACTTTGGAACTTTAAAAGACTTTTAAATTGGGAGAAGCTCATCTCATTTCTAAAATGAAATGATATGAAAAAAGCTCTGGTCTGTAGGCTGTACCTTTAATTTGTCGAAACACTGACGGTGAGACCAAAGCGTGGTCAATTAAGTAAGATTGGGATCCTCTCTTCCATGAACTGAGCTGATGGGGACTATTTCTCTTTACACCATCGATCCAATTTAGTTTAGCCATTAAGATGTTAAGCAGATAAAAAATTAGGATGATTCTCATCTTTTTATACTAGATCAACATTTTGATAACCAATAATTATTAAAGGAATATTTTAAAGTTTGAGGAATCCATTATTTATTTAAAGATGGTGGAGAATGTTCGTTGGGTCCGTAGGCTTTGATAATGCAGAAATTTGTGCTACTAGTCGATACGTAAAAACTTATGCCAATCGCTCTGCAAAGCATATCCCTCAACATATTTCACTGTTTAATATTTTTTGTGATGAAGGTAAGAACTCCTCTTCTCGATTTTCCCCGTGAAAAACAAATGATAGCGACCAGGCTTATATATCAAACATCCAGTAGGACACGATGCAAAACCATTGTTTTATATCCTGCAGGCAAATTATGTCAGAGTTTGAGAAAAAAACTGAGCTTAGAAGAGAAGAATCCATTCAACCCCTCCTATGAGAGAGATGATCCTCTTGAGACCCATATTCGATTTTATGTCAAAGGATACGTTATTGTTAGAAAAGTATGTGATTCTAGTCTGTAAACAGATTGGACAATAGGAGTTCATTAGGTTCTTATTTACGTATTTATATGCTCTTAAAAAAGGATTCTATTCTTGAGTGTTGATGTGACTTGCAATGCAGTTATAAACATTAATTCTCGGAATTTTATTGGGGATAATATCCTGAATTGGTGACTGTCCCCACGTCTCTGTTTCTTTTTGATGATTGAGATCGAGTCCTATCTTTTAAAATAGCATCTGTATTCAATTGTGCCGGTTGAAACCTTTTTAGATTCAGTCTACCTTTTGAATCGAGTTTCCTTACTTCAGATGATTGATTCTCAATTAGTGGCGCCCCATTTATGGGAATATTGTTATTTGTAACAACAATGTAATTTTGAGAAGTAGATATATCCATTTCCTTCTCAGATCTACATTATAAAACGTTGTATCTTCAATGGGGTTAGGAGTATCTTCACTTAAACACGATTCATTGGTTCCTTCAATTTCTCTTCAGTTGTTATCTCCTCCGCAGAGGCATTGTCAGTAGGGGTTTCTGAACCTGACTTAGATGTAGGAGGTGTATATTGTTCCACGACTTCTTCCGTTCTTGAGATGTCAGAAATCAAAGAAGCACTCGGTTCATCGATTTCCTTTTTCTTTCTTGAGTTACTCTCTTGTACATATCTTTTTTAAGGGCCTTTTCATATTCAAGCGTCTTTACTCATTTTGTCGACAATGATGCTTCATAGAAACTTAATCATCTTTGGCATTGAAATCACCTCAAAGATTTTTAAATATTCATATCAAACTAGTCTTAAGTTCGAAAATTTTAAAGAAGTTTAATATAATTTCAAGTTATACTGATCTCTCAAGGTTTTCTTCTTTTTGTGGAATCGAAAAATATATTTATTTTTACTTTTTTCATCAAATAAGTTTTGAAAAACTATCTTGTTGAATGATACTAAAAACGATAGTTTCCAATTTACATAAGATCCTCCATATAATAATATAAATGTACAAAATAAGTTCTTTGAACTAATAAATTCAATGCCAAGATGATTTTTCTTTTATAAAAATGCATTGAGGCCTATATATATACTGTATATTTACAAAAGAAAAATATCTATTTGAGATTAAATATAAGACGTAAAAGATTGGGTGCACAGCCAAATGGCGTTTATGCTTTTATAAAGTGTTTTTAACCTTTGTAGATAGATTACAATATACCAGAATATTATAATCGATTTTCAACCGTTCATACATTCTTTGTATAAAAAATTTAAAGTTTAGATGTATAAGATATAAGCACAATATTTTATATTTATTTTTGAATATTCGACGTCGACATGCTTAAGCATTTGCATTAAAAATATACCATTTATTAATACGTTGAAATATTTTCTAGAAAAGTTTTTTACTGTTAAATAAAAAGAGTTGAACATATTTAAGGAAAACATTTGTATACTGTTTATCATGTTTGTATGGTGAGAAAAAATATTTATCTCAAACTATGTATGATCTTCTTTCTCGGGAGACAAAACCTCGAAAAGTTTGGTGCAACATTATTAATATGATTAAAATGCTTATATATATATATATATATATATATATATATATATATATACCTTTAAAAATAGAAGTATTTGAATACCAACTTATATCATTTCTCATCAAGAATTACTAACAGAAGTCCCCCGAGTCATTGCTCAAGTATTTAAAAACTTACAAAAATAAACTTTTAATGTATCACGCAAGAACCAGGATCAAAAAACTACTTTTTCAAGGATTTTTAATACTATAATTATCTTTCAAAACAACACTTTTCTAGGAAAAACAGTTCCTCACATACAATATGTAAATTTATACACAATTTATTTCCTGAATAGTATTTTTTTTAGACTCACATCTAATATGTTATCGAAATATGCTAATTCATTGTTTTTGACAGACTTGAACATAGTTACTATGGTGACAAAAATAATATAATGGCGTCTAACAAAAGAAAACAAAAGTCGATCATTAAGTGAGGAATACAAATATTAGTTCAAGTTTGTTTGTTCTATATAAAAAGCCACCAAAGGCTTAATGATGTAAAGTTTCTTAATGGCAGGACCATAAAAAAAGACGCAAATCTTCAGCAAATCAATTTATCCTTGTTCTCTAAAAAAAATATATTGAGGACTAAAGTTATACAATCTTAATGTATCAATTAGATTGGTATGCATTAAATAATTTTGTACCTTTGAAACTATTAGTATTAATTTAAAATAAATAAAGCACTCATTCTCTTTTTAACACTCAATAATTATAAAGTTAAAAATAAGCTTTAAAGCTATACAAACTATTTGGGCCTGTCTTCGAATATCAGCTTTTTGCAAGAAGTGTTGTTTCTATATGTGTAGATTGTCCCACTGCCGTGGTGGTTAGACGATATTTAAATTAACCGATCTCAGAATTGAAGCGGGTTTCTCAAATATTTTAAATGCATAGTTTGAAAACGTATATACATGAAAGTTGAGGTAAATGTGTACGCATATCAAATAAACTTTATATTTTAAAAACTACCTAAAATCCAACATTTTATATATAATTACTGATAATTCTATAAATCACTGTAGAGCCTTTACATAATTGAATTCAAATAATATAAAAGTAAAATTTAACTCTCTCTGGCGGTATTGTTCAATAATTGTCGAAATGAGACATTACTTTTAGGCACAAAGCAGTATATCTTTTTCCCCAGCCAATAATAAAATTACCTTGAATTCCCAGGGATAGAGGGCTTCACTTGCATTGATCCTTTTTCGCAATGATATCTTTGCGTTGAGAATTCCAAACTTGATGCAGGCGAGCAAATAATGCAAAAAATAAGCTTTAAAAAGGAACAATGAATAAACCAAATCTGATCGTTTGACGAATTGATGATTTATACCTACAGAATTTGGATGTGTTATGTTTTTATATATTATGAGTAGAGCAAAAAAATATTCATAAGCTTAAGTAACTTTAAGGTACATTTTTGCAAACAATTAAAAAAATACGTAACCCAAAAATATGTATGTCATATCTAATAATGGTTTTTATGGTTTAAATATTTAACTAAAATATATTGTGTACTGAAGAAAGTATTTATTTAATCGAAAACAAAGAAGTTTTGATGAGACCTATGGATAAATTTTTAAGAAGAGCAGGAATACAATTTTACTCAAAATATTATATGTATCGATATAAATTTGTCGAAGAATTTAAAAAACATCAAGCTAAATAAAGATCTTAGCGGAATAATTTTTAGTGTAACTCAAAAATATATATGGAGTATTTATTCAGGGTGTTTTTTATATCAAAAATATTGATATACATATGTAGCTCAAAAATATATTATGTAAAAAGGAGGTATGCAAGGACTATTTTTAAGGCTTTAATGCTTATTTATATCCAGTCAGATGTTATCATATCGAACATAATATGCAAAATAGATAATTTTACTAATTTATTTTTAAATTAAAGACAGTACGAAGCAAAACACAAATGAACACTATAATTAAAAAGTAAAGTTTTTGGATTGTCTCTGTCATTTCCAATACCCAAATGAAAAAGGATATTATGATAATTAAAAAATATTTTTTGAAAAAAGTTACATTTGTTTCATTTGGTTCTGTTCTTAATCTAAAGTTTACAACTCCATTATATTTTCTTAACTCAAGTGTGTGATAAAAGGAGCATGTTTTAAAATACACATATGGTTGAAAGTTATTTTTTGAGCATATCAAAACAAAAGAGATAACAATTTTTTTAAATAAATCATAGCTTTTTCGCTTGTTTTTCAGTCTATTCAATATTTATTTTTAAAACAACAATAATCTACATCTTACAAACTGAGGCAAAAATATTGATAATAAAATTATTTAATATATAATTTTACACTTTTTGAAATCCCCTATTTTAATATTACCGTATATATATATATATATATATATATATATATACACATATATATCAGGAAACGACGAGGACACCTTTTTTAGCTGGGAACCGTACCGGGCCGGGACTTAAATTTTTCAAGCCGGACCAAAACCGGGCCGGGATATATATATATTTTGTTCCTTGACATTCTGAAGTGAAGAATCTCCAAAAAATAAGTGACGACGTTTTTTGTAGAAAAGCATCTTCAAAAAAAGTGATGACGTCTCGTGTTTCAAAAATTCCTTTATAAAAAACGTCCTCACTTTATATGGTAATTATTTTCTTAATAAAATTTATGAATGACAAACGAGTGTTTGTTAGCGTGCACTCTTTCATTGCAAGCTTTTCATTGCACGCGTTTTTATCGTTCTCTTTTTCTTCGCAGGGTAATATTAGCGTTCGTCTTTTCATTTTGGGTAATTTCATCGCAAGTAATTTCTTCGCAAAGTAATTTATTCGCGATAATTTCTTCGCAAGTAATTTCGTCACAGGGTAATTTCTTCGCAAGTTTCATTTTTGTGAAGGATTTAGTCGCAACTATGTTTCTATATGTATATAAATTGTTTTTTGTATGTCATCAATGCAATGCTTATTCGTTCTGGTTTTAAAGCTATTTTAGCCTATGGATTAGGAATATCAAGGGGTCCTATATCGATCCATTTTTGTATATAAGCTGAGTATGAAATTGTGTGGCCGACTACTTTAACAATTGTGTCCGTGTTGGTGTATACTCGGGAGTTGTATTACAAAACGTCGACTTACATAATGTCGACTTACAAAACGTCGAAAAATGCAAAAAATGGATCGATATAGGACCCCTTGATATGCCTAATCCATAGGCTAAAATAGCTTAAAACCAGAACGAATAAGCATTGCATTGATGACATACAAAAAACAATTTATATATATTTATACATATAGAAACATAGTTCCGACTAATCCGTCAACAAAAATGAAACTTGCGAAGAAATTACCTTGTGACGAAATACTTGCGAACAAATTACTTGCGAAGAATTACTCGCGAATAAATTACTTTGCGAAGAAATTACTTGCGATGAAATTACCCACAATGAAAAGACGAACGCTAATATTACCCTGCGAAGAAAAAGAGAAAGATGAAAACGTGTGCAATGAAAGGCTTGCAATGAAAGAGTGCAGGCTAAAATTACTCACGAAGGAATTACCGTGTACCAAATTGTAATTGTTATTCAAATGACTAAAGGAAGTAATAGCTTGAGTTGAATAAAATAATAATAATAAAAAGAAAACATTAATTAAAAAATATTAAAGCTTTATTTTACATTAAGCCTCCTCATTTGGCACGTTGGTGTGTCTGAATATACAATAGAAGTAATGGGTTGCATTTTCACATTGAGGATGGTCGCTAACATCCTTTGCATATGGAGAGGAAGTAAAGAGTAGAGAAAGGGAGGGGTATCATATGTTTATCTATTTATAAGGTTTATAGTTATTTATTTCTATGACAAGATACAAAAAAGCTAGAAATTTGTAAGTGTCACCTTTGTGTGTGACAGTATATTGGATATTGAAGAAGTGATTGAGAAAGATATCAAAATAAATAATTTTCTTAGCCATCAATCATGTCAAAACATCATAGTCTTGCAAAATATTGTTTTGGCTTTTTGGTGCTTTATATATTGTTGCAATATCCGACTGGATATTTTAATTATTATTCTGTTAAAATAGGTATATCAAGGATAAATTAAACGAGATTCTATTGATCTTCTTCTCCTTTCGGTAGTCGAACATGTGCCCTAAACATTTAGAATCGAGTAATGAGTTGTAAGGAATTTTAATACATTCTGATGTTTATATTTTAATTATATACTGTCATTAAAATGATTGTTAATGTTTAATTATATACTTAAAATATCAAAATATATTTATACGAATTTCATTTAATCATACATCATTAAAAAACCATCAAATACCTACGAATTAGTGGTACTCAATAAAATATATATTTCAATATGAAGAGTCAATACAATGACTTGAATGTTGTATTTTCTCCAGGAGATATAAAAATATAAGAATATTGATACCCATACATCATATAATACTATTAAAGCATTCAAAAGGTTTGTAAGGAATTTAATACATTCTTATGTTTATATTTCCATTATTTACCGTCAATTAAATAACTGTTAATGTTTAATTAAGGAGATATAAAAGTATATTTAATCATTAATCATAAAAAACACATTAAAGTCTTGCAAACTATTAGTACACAATTTAATTTATATTTATGATGTTATTTCAATGATGAACGCTCATAAAAATACTTTAAACTGTTATATTTCCTCCAGAAGACTTCTAAGGAATTTTAATACAGTTTCTAATTATATTTCAATTATATCCTGTCATTGAAATAACTCTTAAAGATATAGTATCTCCAAGCAATATTAGATTAAAAGTATAGTAATAAATATCCATTGATCATACATCAAATTAAACCATCAAAGTCATTCAAAAGATTTGTACGGAATTTTGATACATTGTACAATCCTATTTTGTTTATGAGCTGTCATTGGAAAAAGACTTATTGTTTTATTCTTTCCAGAAGATATCAAATTAAATTTTATCGATACAAATTCCATTTAGTCATATTTTATGAAAATATTTGTATGATATTTAGTGCATTTAGTAAATGATTCTACTTCGATTATGAACTGACATTAAAATATAAAGCAATTATGTTGTATATATATATATATCAGGAAACGGCCGGGTCCCCGGCCTGGGTCCCGGCTGATTTTTGAACGTACCGACCCGGGCCTTAATATTTTCGTTCGTTGATCATTCTTAAAGTGACGACGTTTTTTTATAAAAAATTTTTAGTATTTTTAAATAATATTTTCAAAAAAAGACGTCATCCCTTTTTATAGAAATTAATTTTGTAAATTTAAAAAAATATTTCTTAAAAAAAGATAGTCACTTTCAGAACGATGAAGTAATGAATATATATTTAAGTCCCGACCCGACTTGAAAAATTTAAGTCCTGGCCCGGTTCCCGGTGAAAAAAAGGGTCCTGGTCGTTTCCATATATATATATATGTATATTAGACCTCCCAGGATGAAACCACTTTTTTAGTTCTTTTACATAGTCCCAGCAATTCTGGTTCATTTTTTGATGCTGAAAACGAATATCTAATTTAAAAATCTTAGTATTGTTAGAAATCGGACGTCACTGGTTTCAAAGGTTTCGTTATGAAGCAAAACTTTTTTGTTGTTACTTATTTTGAAAAAAAATAGTTTTTTTAAATTTAGCTATGATCAATTTATGACTTCGGGTTTTTTTTGCAAATTTTCGTCAAATAATATTTAGTGCCAATAAATGAACATAAGTCCTGACGCACCAACCATTTTTTAAATAACAGCTCCTACTAGGGTTCTTTATAGTTTCAAGAAGGAAAAAAGAAAAAGAGAGTACTCATGTTGATGTTTTAGTTATCTTTTAATATGTTTTTAAAACGACTAATGATAGTAGATTTTCCCCATCGAATCCCAATCTACTCCCTCTGAATCCCTCTAATCAGTATTGATACCAATTCTTTTAATTTTGTTTTTCTCAAAATGCAGTTTTTCAATGGAAATGTCATTATGGTAATCTCTTGAATTGACAATACCCATTTTGTTCGACTGACGATCATTTTTTGGAATGATGGTCCATTAGTCGTGATATAAGATTAAAAAAATAATCATATATTCCTACCCGGAAGTTGAGGAGTTTTGATTAATTAATAATATGCGAAATAAGAGGAGTCCAATCAAAGGATCATCATGGTTTGAAGTAAAGGTAACTTTAAAAACTTCAACATGAGTACCCTCTTTTTTTCCTTTCTTGAAACTAAATTTAGCTAAATTAGTAAAACTATTCTTTTTTTAAATAAGTAATAACAAAAAAGTTATACTTCATAACTAAACCTTTAAAACCAATGACGTCCGATTTCTAACAAAGCTAGAGATTTTTAAATTAGATATTCGTTTTCAACATCAAAATGAACCAGAATCGCTGGGACTATGTAAAAGAACTAAAAAAGTGGTTTCATCCTGGGAGGTCTAATGTATGTATATATATATATATATATATATATATATATATATATATATATATATATATTATATATATAAATATATATATATATATATATATATATACTATATATATATATATATATATATAATACATATACATATATAATATTTTACCTCAAAATACAGAAATGCTTCAAATTCTGTATTCCTGAACAGATGTTTAGCTTGAAGGAAAAACGAATATAGAAGATAATCAATCAAACAAATCGGCAAAAAAGGAATGCTTTAGCAAATTGCGTTAGCTTGTTCAACTTTCAATTTTGAAAGTGAATTAGGTTCGTCTCCGTTGAGGGAAGGTCAACATTCTTAATCTCATTAAAAGCTCTTCAATTGGTATTCATTAGAAAGGCTAGTAATTGGGTTGTACCAATATACGATGAAAAAAATAAGCTCCTTGATAGCGTTTTAAAAACTGCAATTTGTATGCAGGTCAAATAGACAATATTATATAATATGATGTAGTATTAATTTATATTAATAGTAATTATTAATTAAATTATAGTTATCTAAACAGGCTTTTACAAAGACTGAAATATATTTTTAACTTTATCCATTTGCCGTAATATAAACTGTTTACGACATCTTATGATTTTGGTACAAAGATAGGAAGGCAAAAATATGAAATGAATTAAATTTTTATATATAAATAAACAAAAAATCTATCTATATAATATATATATAATATATATATTCAAATATTTTATAAATTACAGCATAAACTCGAGCAACCCTACATATAAAAACACACAAGCGAAAAGTGATAATCTGTTAAGAAAGAGTTAGCAAGGGTACGTTTTCCGCAAATGACAAAAGCAATTAATTCCTGTTTTCATTTGTTTTCGGTTCCGTTAAAAAAAGGTTTTAATTAATTGTGAAACCAAATATATGTATCTAGTATATTTTTACCACTGTGTTAACAAGGACTCTACTCTTATTTCCCTCCATTTTTCCAAGAATTATATTTTTGAAATTCCCACTTGTAAATATGCAAATTGAGTTTTCTTTCTAAGGACAATTGTGGATACTCAGCTACAATACACTTTTGTAGGATGTTTTTTTACAAATGAGTTAAAACTACGATTATATTAGAATGACTCCCTTTTTATTGGTTTAAGAATGTTAAAAGAATACAAATGTTTGGGTAACTACTAAGTCAATTTAACAAATAATATGGTTATGTTTAATTCATGTTATAAATATGAGACCTACATTAACAATATATTTTTGATGATGTGAGCGGGAAAAATACAATTATGATTATTATTACTATTTCTGCTTGCCGGAGTGACGTCATTAAAAAGCGAAAAGTCAGCTTTCTTGAGAGCAATACAAAGAATAGGATTTGCTATTAAAAATATTTGCATATATTATGAACTACAATGATCATTTATATATTTTCGCAACTGCCTTGAATAGTTTTACTCTGTTTCTGTATATAATTTTAGTGTATTTTATTATACACTGTATAAAATTTTCACAGCTAACCGAATAAAATGTTTTGAACGGAAAAATTGCATCTTTTTACTATGACGTCAGACATGATGATGACCATCATTATTTTTCTAAGGTCAATAATGTTGATACGATAAAAGCCAGTAACATAAAATCTTAGTTTCAGAAAATGAATGACTCCTGGAACACGGGGCGAAATATGACTTGGCCGAAATACGCTTTCTATTTATAGTGACGAATATAATTACTTTTGTTTAGTCATCTGTCATTCAGTTTCTTCACTATATTTTTATCAAAATAAATATAAAACTTAGAGAAACGACGACAAATAAAATCTAATTGATCAATGTGTCAAAGCAAATACATGCATACAACATAACAGTATATACTAGAACTGAATATGGACGTAGATATTTGCGCATAGAAGAGAGGAAAAAATGGATTTCGAGGCCGCAACTGTATTTCTCTCATTGGGCACCCTTCGGCTAGTTAAGAAGTTTTGATTTTTTTAGTTTTTTTATTTGTGTTTCCCATAAGCTTTAATTTTGTAAGTAGAATATTTATAAATTTACTATTTTCTATACGTATGTTTATATATATCGGGATAATATATATAGAATTTTTAAACCAACTCCCTCTGAGCGGGATCATGCATTTTGAACTCCATGTAATTAGGTTTTGATAGAGAAAAGTACTTGCTGCCTTTCCAAATAATGATAAAATACTCATGAGAGGAAAGGATTTTAAAATAATAAAAATTACATGTATATTGTATTATTTTTTTATACCCTGTAAAAAAATGTCTCTGTTTCATATTCTGTTAATGGGCCACCTTTCTACCTGACTATGCACAATACCAATTTTATTTGAAGTGACACTCATTTATTAAGTGTGCAATGGAGGAAGCAATGAGGCCTTCTCTTCCATACACAGAAAAAAAGGAAGAAAAAATTCCATATTATTTGGATGAAATGGAAAAGCATACACATCATCTGCATGCGACATACTTATTTGTGTATATATAATGGATAAGATAATTTATACTGGAGAATTAATTGATTAAATAATTGGGAGAAAAGGGGACAAACACATCTATTGTCTTTGAAAAAACTTATTGAAAAAACGAAAAAAAACAATAAACATAAATTAAACTGTTTGAGATGTAATGGAGTGAGAAGCGAGGAAGGGGATTTTAAGTGACAACAGCACAGGGTTTGTTCGGGATAATTAAAGGGATCAAATGACAAAGCTTTTCATTCATTGGGGGAATTTTCAGTAAAAAGATACTATAAGTACATATAATTTTAATACTAGGTTGTCAAATTTACCTTCCACGGCTTTTGCCCCTTATCCATGATTTATAATAAGTGTTACGTGATCGGATTTAGTTCAAATATGCGCCGTTTTTGTTAATAACACAGGCCAACAAAAATCAACAAAAAAAAAGGTCGGACTAATTTACCATAATTCATATAGAGTTTTATTCACTGATTCCAAATATGGTATTCATTTTTCAAAGTTAGTGATAAATTCAGAGCTAAATGGATTTCAATTTTTTTAGCATTTATTAGATTCAGAGCCATTTTTGGCATACAAGGACTGAAGTATAGAAAAATAAAAAGCAATGATTTGATAGAGCTTAGATCAAAGTACTCATTTCAATTTTTACTTCGTCTCTGGCACATTTAAACTTTAAAATATATGTCATTTTGTACGAAAAATGAAGGGTTTTTCTTAGAGACTCACTGTTCCTCACTGCTCCTCACTCAAAGGTCTTACATCATTAAAAATTGATATGAATATGAAGAAAAAATATCAAGCTTTAATTTGATATGCTTAATATTCCATAAAATGCCTTATTTTAATCAAAATTAGCAAATGAATATTTTTTAAATCCTCTCTATTTTGCCCTTTTTTAGAGAAATTCATAACTCACCCAGTGAGATAGAAACAGAGAGAGAGAAACTGACGTCACAACGTATGTAAACAATAAAGAGTAATTTTCCTTCTTTCATTGGAATTTGAGTGTTTTTTTCCCGGAAATCTTCCGAGGATCCAGGATTCCTAATGAGTGGCCTGCCGGCTGTGCCGTCGTAGACAACATTTGTGAGAAGAATTCATCGTGACACAGCCTCGGATCAAGCATGGAGCAAGGAGTGGAAGCTTAGGAGGACATGACTCCCCAGAGGGTGCTTAGCCTATTCTCTTTGCATCAAAGAGGATGATGAGTCGGAGACAGACAGACCCTCAAGGACATTACCCCCCTCCTCCTCTCTCTTCCTTAAGGCTGGTTGGCTGGCTCATTCCGTCTGCTCAAAGAAGATGACGTGTCGGGCACCCCGGAGGGAGGGAGGAATGGACTCCCGTGAGAGAGAGAGAGAGAGTCATTGCCTTTGTCCTGTCTACCTACTAGCCTATTCTATCGGGGAGTCTCCTTTTCAAGTGAGACACAGAGAGAGAGAGATAATTAACTTATTATCATCCTGAAGAGTCTCGGGATCGAGAAATAGTGACTTTACACATAGAAGTGGAATCTTTGGGCACCTGGATCGTGAAAAGAGGAAGTTCCTCATGACCTATTCCTACTCATTCGTCTTCAAATATCTACCCTCCCTCCATCCCCCTCTTCCGGATCTGTCTCGGATGACTACAGAGACTCCACTCATGAAGCCTCCTCCTACACGTCTCTTGGACTCGAACGTCTAGAAGAGGAAGTCTCTCAGGCATTGCTCTTCCTCCCTCCGGGTCTCGGATGACTACGGAGACTCCACTCATGAAGCCTCCTCCTACACGTCTCTTGGATTCGTAATTCTAGAAGAGGAAGTCTCTCAGGCATTGCTCTTCCTCAACAAACAAATGAAGGAGTCCTCCTCACCCTCCGAGTCTCATAATTTGGAAATCAATGGTTATTCTCCTGATGAACCCAGCATATTCGTCTCCTTTGGAACCGTGGATCTTGAAGGAGGACTCCATTATGGCTTCACCCCTTTCTCTTGCAAATATGTAGATTGCTTCATGGTTCATGTATTTATAAGGAACATCATTATTCTTCAATGGATACTATACACTTCTACCTTGGGACCTTATATTTTGTAATGAAGCCCTCTGAACAGACTCTTTTTTTATTTTATAAGATTTTCCTCTTCTTTGACATTTATATAAAGTGAAACATATTTTTCCGTTTTCGTCGTGTTTGAAGGAAGAACCCCAAACGACCACTTTATATTTACATATTTCATAATTCAAGGGTGATCTGACTTATTTCACATTTATAGGTTTTATATTCTTGTATTGAAATAAAAACACCTTCACAACTTTTGTTGATTTTTCTAACGATATCAGCTCGTATTTCTTGTAATTATGGTAAAAGTATTTTGTAATATAAATATAAAGAATTATTCTAAAAGAATACACAACAGAGTATTGATCTTCACAATTCTTAAGTGAAGGTAAGGTGTTCGTTAATATATTTTATGATATAATCTGTATTTCTGCCCCCTAAAGAAAGAAATGCTTATTACTACTATAGTTAAAATTTACAAATAAAATATAGCCCATTAATAAAAATCTGAAATGAAAATAGTTATCATTGACCTTATCATGAGTATACTTGATGCTAATTTATCACTTAAGGTCCTACCTAATCTTGTCTAGCCTAGGAATTGCAGAAAAGTATTAATTACCTACTTAATTATATTATTAAACGTTTTGATTTTTATATAAAACATAATTTGTCTTACATCACTTATAGGAACTAGAATGGAGTCCTTAGACAAGATACTGCTCTGTAATAATTTTTTAAACACAAATCTGACTCTGGCCACTTCCGTTTCCAAGTTAATTACGCGAAGTAAAAGGGAAAAATTTCCTTTTAGTGTTTATTACTCTCATTTCCCTGAATAAACCTCTTCAACGCAGCACACAGTGACTCGATATTTAACAAAAAAAAATACATGAAAAAGCAAGGCACTGAGTTTTGCACTAATAATAACAAATATTAAAAGTATAGATATAAGTATAAAAATAGATGTCAAATGAGTGATCAAGTGTATATTTCGGGTGTATCAATCAGAGTATCTGTACGAATATATGCGGTAAATATAAAATAAGGATAAAATAAATATCCCAAGTGGAAAGAGACTCCGTTGAAATTATTTGTAGAATCTTTGAAATAATATAAGGAATTTATTTCACTCTCATGGATTCAAATGTGAAAAGCTTGGTGTAATTGAAGATTCTATGGTCGAAACGCGACGTAAAGAATGGTAATAAGTCACCAAATTCTAAGATGATCGAATTTGTCAAAATTATGGCTCCAATCTAGGAAGGCAAATTAAAAGGGGAAGCAAGAAGCCTTGAAGTATCCATCCTTTTTAAATCAAGAGGTCCAAAATTTCCCTTTCCATGCATGAAGTCCATTGTTTTCGACTCCGAGACTAATATGGTGGGTTGATCCGGAGAATATTATATCATGGACATTGATTTCCAAATTGCAAGCCTTTAGAGATGAGACTCGAAGGGTGAGGAGGACTCCTTCATTTGCTTGTTGAGGAAGAGCAATGCCTGAGAGACTTCCTCTTCTAAACGTTCGAGTCCAAGAGACGTGTAGGAGGAGGCTTCATGAGTGGAGTCTCCGTAGTCATCCGAGACCCGGAGGGAGGAAGAGCAATGCCTGAAAGACTTCCTCTTCTAGACGTACGAATCCAAGAGACGTGTAGGAGGAGGCTTCATGAGTGGAGTCTCCGTAGTCAACTGAGACTCGGAGGGAGGAAGAGCAATGCCTGAGAGACTTCCTCTTCTAGACGTACGAGTCCAAGAGACGTGTAGGAGGAGGCTTCATGAGTGGAGTCTCCGTAGTCATCCGAGACCCGGAGGGAGGAAGAGCAATGCCTGAGAGACTTCCTCTTCTAGACGTACGAATCCAAGAGACGTGTAGGAGGAGGCTTCATGAGTGGAGTCTCCGTAGTCATCCGAGACCCGGAGGGAGGAAGAGCAATGCCTGAGAGACTTCCTCTTCTAGAATTACGAATCCAAGAGACCTGTAGGAGGAGGCTTCATGAGTGGAGTCTCCGTAGTCATCCGAGACCCGGAGGGAGGAAGAGCAATGCCTGAGAGACTTCCTCTTCTAGACGTTCGAGTCCAAGAGACGTGTAGGAGGAGGCTTCATGAGTGGAGTCTCTGTAGTCATCCGAGACAGATCCGGAAGAGGGGATGGAGGGAGGGTAGATATTTGAAGACGAATGAGTAGGAATAGGTCATGAGGAACTTCCTCTTTTCACGATCCAGGTGCCCAAAGATTCCACTTCTATGTGTAAAGTCACTATTTCTCGATCCCGAGACTCTTCAGGATGATAATAAGTTAATTATCTCTCTCTCTCTGTGTCTCACTTGAAAAGGAGACTCCCCGATAGAATAGGCTAGTAGGTAGACAGGACAAAGGCAATGACTCTCTCTCTCTCTCTCTCACGGGAGTCCATTCCTCCCTCCCTCCGGGGTGCCCGACACGTCATCTTCTTTGAGCAGACGGAATGAGCCAGCCAACCAGCCTTAAGAAGAGAGAGGAGGAGGGGGGTAATGTCCTTGAGGGTCTGTCTGTCTCCGACTCATCATCCTCTTTGATGCAAAGAGAATAGGCTAAGCACCCTCTGGGGAGTCATGTCCTCCTAAGCTTCCACTCTTTGCTCCATGCTTGATCCGAGGCTGTGTCACGATGAATTCTTCTCACAAATGTTGTGTTCGACGGCACAGCCGGCAGGCCACTCATTAGGAATCCTGGATCCTCAGAAGATTTCCGGGAAAAAACACTCAAATTCCAATGAAAGAAGGAAAATTACTCTTTATTGTTTACATACATTGTGACGTCAGTTTCTCTCTGTTTCTATCTCACTGGGTGAGTTATGAATTTCTCTAAAAAAGGGCAAAATGGAGAGGATTTAAAAAATATTCATTTGCTAATTTTGATTAAAATAAGGCATTTTATAGAACATTAAGCATATCAAATTAAAGCTTGATATTTTTTCTTCATATACATATGAATTTTTAATCATGTAAGACCTTTGAGTGAGGAACAGTGAGGATCAGTGAGTCTCTAAGAAAAACCCTTCATTTTTCGTACAAAATGACATATATTTTAAAGTTTAAATGTGCCAGAGACGAAGTAAAAATTGAAATGAGTACTTTGATCTAAGCTCTATCAAATCATTGCTTTTTATTTTTCTATACTTCAGTCCTTGTATGCCAAAAATGGCTCTGAATCTAAAAATGCTAAAAAAATTGAAATCCATTTAGCTCTGAATTTATCACTAACTTTGAAAAATGAATACCATATTTGGAATCAGTGAATAAAACTCTATATGAATTATGGTAAATTAGTCCGACCTTTTTTT
>CP045899.1:9540879-9554085 GCA_013387185.1 Caligus rogercresseyi
TTATTTTTTTTTATCATGTTCGTTTATTATGTAAATAAAATAAGATAAATACATAAAACCAGAGAAAATGCGTAATAAAAACATAATTAAACATTTTAGTTTAAAATTTTTGCTCTGGGGTTGAACGCACAAAATAAAATAACATAATATCAGGTAAAGGCTATCAAATTAAGAAAAATTTTGGGAGCAACTATTAAGAATTTTAAAGATGAACATAATAATGTAATTAAAACATAATAAAATTATGCTAAGTGCTAAAAATTACTAAATCTTTTTGAAATTATTTTTATAAGTCTTGGGTGTTGGATGGAGAGGCTTGGATAATACTTAATTATCTTCCGGCGGACGTCCACGTTCCTCCTTCGTCTGGCGAGGGGATTTTTAACGATAATGCTGCATATCTTGCCGCCGCAGATATAAATATGCTTCTCAGCTCTTGAGGATGGAGAGGTTTGTAGGAGGTCAGCTTATGACAAATCAGCGACTTAGAGTTCATAATACTGAAGGTCAACGCCTTAGTTTCCGGAGACTGTTGCTTTTCCCAAGGCCGAAAAGGATAATGCCTCCAAGCATTCGAGGATCATACTGAAGGGTAGGTAGGTTGAGCAATAGGAAGTCCTTAAGCATTTTTACTGCACGACATTCAACAAATAAATGAATTATTGAGTTAAACAAAAGACCGCATCTTTGCACGGCCTAGAAAAAAATAAAAGATCAGCCGAAATCATCAGCTGAGCTGTGAATTTTCTTCCGTCGTGGATACCTTGCAAAGATTGTCGAATCCGATTGTTCCAAACCGAAGGAAGACCAAGTATTTTCAAATATTTACTTATTTTTTCTACCTCTCTTTGATGCGATGGAGGAGACATTTTTAAGTGCCATGGCTTCGGAAGAATGTGTTGCAGAGACGTCCTCGTCAAAGATACACAAATCTCCATCAGAAAATACGTTATCTTTGCAGAGATCATGAACTGTAAGAATTCTTGACTTAATAGCCATTTCCTCCAAAATGTCCGGTCGAGGTATATTTCGAAAATATAAATGCTTGTGAGCGTTTTGTCGAATGACATCTACGGTCGTATTGGTGTCGTAGATAGGGCAAAGTTTCCATAGTATACGTTGAGATGCACCCCAGACCCGAGAGAGTCGTGAAGTTAAATGGTAGTAAGTCTGAGCCGAACATTAACCACCAGTAGATTCGTCATAAGCTACAGATCTTCTCCACTCGATGGATGGATTTTTTGTAATTTCATTAAAGATTTTGATATACACTTTGGTATAATACAACTCAAGCGAGAAATACCTCCCCCGAGCAAACGTTTTGGTCTTAGAATAGATGGAGATAATGATGGTGAAATAAGGCACGAAGCCATTTTTCCTCCTCGAGAATGACTTTTTCGGCAATTAATGGATGAGAGGACGCCTTGTATAACATTAAGAACAACCTTCAAATTATAAATCAATTCTTCTCTGAATGTTGAAGCTCCTCCATTTTGCTATGTTTCGAGGGATGATTGAAAATGCATTCGTCCAGTTCTTCTCATCAATCCTTATTATTCCAGGTAATTCCCCAGAATGTCCACTTTGTTGCTAATTTGGCACGAAGTAATTTCACTTTCTTTAGGGTTCCATTTTCAAGAGGGTAGAATCGTTGTCTTTGCCTTGTGATAGCTAGGCCTGATATTCGTTCGTATTTGAAAAAAAGTTTAAACGATATCTATTCTTTTGCTCAGTTGAAGTTCTGAATTTCCTTCTACCATAAGAGTAACGTCATCGGCGTAGAGGTCTATTAAATGTTTGTGCTTTGACGTCCACGCCAAACCCTCCGTACTTTTTCAAAACCATCCGAATTAGATCCTCAACCGCTGCAACAAAAAGTAAGGAGAAGATGGGCATCCTTGCCTACAGCTATTCTTAAGGTGGATGGGATCACTTTCCATTCCATTAAGTGATATTGTCGAGGTTCCATTTAGCAATAATGCCCGAATGGGTTGAAATATTCCTTCGGAAAAGTTTCTTAACGCACTCATAATGTGAATATGCGATATAGAATCGAAGCCTTTTGAAAATCAATAGCAATTATTGCTCCGAAAGTTTCCCTTTCTTCCACTGAATCAATGCAAGCTTGAATATTTCTGGAGACATCGCAGATTCTTCTTTTTTTGAGAAAGCCCTTTTGTTGAGTGCCATCTTGGTGTTAAGATGGGTTCCATTTTTTGGGCTAGTACTCCCGATAATATTCTATATGAATAATTGAGAATGGTGATGGACCTCCAGTGACTAATAACTTTTTTAATATCCTCCTAATATAGACAATAGAAATTAAAGCATAAAAGTAGCGGTAAGGTTGATCTTTAGGTGAATATTGGAACTTATTTTACGACTAACAGTTTCAGGGATATATAAATTATATATTATATTATTTTTAACGGAGTTAATGAATATAAAAAAACAGCACAAAAAGCAACCAAATATCTAGATTATTGAATGATTAAATTGTTATAACTTTTGCTTTGAGAAAATAATTAAGCAATAAAAATACAAGTACAATACGCACATAGGTATATCTTAATTGCATGAATGCATGCCATTAATATAAATGAATTGTTTAAAAATATATCTTGCAGTACTTTTGTTGAATTTCGTTGTCTTCATATCAAAAGTTGAAGAGAGTAGATTTTATACTCACTGCGATCTAAAGATATAACGATTGAAGCGATCATTAAATTGTGATCAAAGTAAATTGATAAATATCGAAAGAAAGTCAAAAATTCGAACATATCTTTTCTTCTCGGAGAGGTTGAGGTGTTTACAAAATGGTATAAATAATTGATAATCGAGACATTTATATTTGCACATCTTTCGCCGCAAATGCAGGCACCTGTTTTTCGAACCTATTCTTGTACAAGCTCGAAAAGACAGTTAACAAGATTCACAAAACATCATACGCTTACTTCCCTTATATCTTTCCTGGCCTCTCAAATATCAAAGACAGATAAAAGACGACAGTTTTTCCCTGGAGAGAAGGGACAAACCCTGGACGTCCCCGGGGATAAGGAGAATGTCGTCCAAGTGAAGCGTCAGAAGGAGTGAAACTCTCGAATGAACACTCGAAAGGATGCTGCAAAAGGTTTTCCACCAAATACATACAACCAAGGTCTATATAATATGGTCTGGGCAATACAAAAACAAACATGTCGCAGTGCTACTACTCAATGACGTCACCGGAGAACGAATACATACATACACACACACATATATATATATATATATATACATAGGCGTCGGGGCAACTGCCCCCCCCAAAAAAAAAAAATCGGATGAGTTTTCAAATTTGGGCAAATTGGATAAGTTCTTCAGGCATTTAAGTTTAAGAAAAATATGAAATTATTAAAGCAACTGGATTATGAATTATAACCAATAAATAGAATGTATGAATAGTATGTAGTTACTATAAAGAAATATTAATCTACATAGCTTTCTTCTTCGATTGGTTTTTCCCCGATTTAACAGTTCTTGTTGAAATTCGGGCCAGATTGAATTCTGCCCCCCCCCCAGGGCGTAACTATCGGTAAGCAGAGGCGGCAGTTGCTTAAGGGCCCACGACCTCTTAGGGGCCCCCTCACGGACATCTGGTGGGCCCCCAACGCAATTGTGTACTAGGGCGTCTCTTTACACTTGAGATGGTGCAGTAAATTCCTCTCAAACCCACCTGATACATGCGTTCCTGGCCGGACCGTATTTATACCACAACTCATGCCAGATTTCAACATGACGGTGTGCCGTTTATAAACGACACCAATAGCAAATCAGTGGTACTTTTAATACTATGTTAGTAACTATGTTTAGTTCATTAGACGGTTGGTATAAAATACACTCATACAATATGTTTCAAACCGCAATAAAGGTATTAACAGAACGATGTATTTGAGTATTTTTTTTTTACGCTACGACTTGGAATTATGGGTTATGGGTTATGATGAACTGACTGGACATATTACGAATTACGTACGTAACGTGCGTGCAGCGTGTTAAGACGTCACATCACGTTACACTAAACCAGAGCGTAGATTAAACCATAACATTGTATTAGCGACTGTAGGGTTGCGTGACTACAATGTATAAATATATGTTTTGATAATAACAAATATATATTACCCTACACTATATCTTCTTCGTGCGTGTAGGGATAAGACATTAAAGATAGATTCCACATAGTTAATTATTCCAATCTGGATACGATCCCATCAAGGATACGAATACATCAGCGACGATGGATAACAAAAAGAAGTACCGAAGCGGATTTCAGAAAAGAAAAGGCATGAAGAGCTGCAGGAAGAAAGAAAAAACTTCCGAAAATAAACTCCTTCTTTCAGAGAACCGGAGAGGGAGAGGTGGACGCTGTTGCTGCTACTAGTCGAGTGAGTGAAGATTGCAACCAAGAAGAGAACAATGGAGAGAGCGTGGGTGAGGAGGGGGGCTGTGAGGCCCTTGTTGCGCTAACAGTGGGTCTGACAGTGACAGCTCCTTGACCGAAGTTGAAACCCCTCCCGGTTTAACATCAACGAGGGAGTACCCAACTGACATAGGACATTTCCCCGAGAGCCTTGATGCAGACGTGAAACGTTTTATAGTGTCGATGGGGTCGTGTAAGCCAACAGGTCCTTTCCCTCGGGACCCTGAACAGTCAAACCGGCGCTTTTCTGCATCGTTCTACATTAGCAGAACCAAGTCTGGATTGGAGATACCGAGGAAATGGCTATGCTACTCTCAGATCCTAGACGTAGCCTACTGTGAGCCCTGTTGGCTTTTTGCAAAGCACACCTGGAAAACAAATACCTGGCGCAATTTGTCGAGGAAAATTCAAATACACGAGACATCTACTGCGCATACAGCTGCATGTGTGATCTACGACCATTGGCGTCAGAATAAAGTCATGGATAAGGAAATGGAGAGAAATATACTTCAGGAGGCAAGCTTTTGGAGACAGGTAATAGACCGAGTGATTAATGTTACCCTCACATTAGCCATGAACAACATCCCATTTAGAGGGCACAGGGAAAAAATTGGCAAAGCCAATAACGGCAACTTCCTTTCCATCATCGAACTGTTGGCAAAATATGACCCAGTGCTACAGGAGCTGATAAGCCGTCCCGCTCGCTCGATCAAGTACTTAAGCCCTCTGATACAAAACGAGCTGATCGAACTCCTTGCCAAACGTGTCCAGAAAGACATTCTAGATGAATTACGCTCATCTCCATTCTTCTCGGTGATCATGGACACAACACAAGATGTGGCGAAAGTGGACCAGATGAGCCAAATTTTTAGATATGTCGTTATTGAGCGAGATAGCCAAGGGGTTGCCACTGATGTTGCAGTCAAAGAATCTTTTGTTGGCTTTCGTGAAGTTACCGACTCATCCGCCAGTGAACTAACCAAGGAGATAATCGCGTCTGTGGAGGAGAGCGGGCTGGACCTCTCCAAGTGCAGAGGGCAGGGGTACGATGGTGCCGCTAATATGAGCGGCATATACAGTGGTGTTCAGGCAAGAATAGCTGAGAAAGAGTCGACTGCCGTGTATGTGCATTGTGCCTCACACAACTTGAATCTTATCCTCAATGATGCGGTGAGGATACAAGAGGTGAGACATTTTTTTGATGTTGTGGAGCGTATTTATGTGTTTTTTGGACACAGTATAAAGAGATGGGCAATGCTCATAAATGCAGATCGGAGTGAGACAACAGAAAACGGCTCCAACATCACACTTAAGAAGTTATGCCCGACCAGATGGGCATCCCGCTACGATGCAGTCAGTGCTCTACGACACAGATATGGGGACGTGATGAAGGCACTGTCAAAAATCGGGCTGACGAGCCATAAGAAAGAGGAGCGGGACGAAGCAGCATCACTGAAACGCGCAATGGAGAAGTTCTCCTTTGTATGTCTGGTTGTCCTCCAAAGCAAAATCCTGGAGCGAACAAATGTGGTGTCTAAACTTTTGCAGTCTCACGAAACTGACCTGTCCATAGCAGTCCAGCTACTGGACTGCGCCATCGCAGACCTGTCTGCTTACCGCGAGCACTTCGAAGAGTCCAAACAAGCAGCACAGGGCCTCTCGGAGAAGTGGGGGGTTAGCAAGGCCTTTGAGAACACTCGGGCGAGAAAGGTGAAAGCGCATTTTGACGAACTGAGTCAAGACGAACGCCTAGCAGATGCAGACTCTTACTTTCGAGTGCACGTCTTCAACGCCTGTCTGGACATCGTCATCTCTCAGCTGACCCAGCGATTCACTGGTCTACGATCAACAGCGGAACGTTTTAAAGCTATACAGCCCATGACACTCTGCACCGCCACAGACGACGAACTGTTTCGGCAAGCAAGCAAACTGGTCGACATCTACAGAGATGACATTACTGAAGATTTCCCCATTCAGTTGCTGTCATTCCGTGCTTGCTTGAAACAGCGCATCTCACAAGTCAAGACAGTGCGAGAGCTCGCAAAGATGCTGCTCATTGAGAACAGCTGCATCACAGCAAGTTTCGGAGAGGTTTGCACAGTTCTCATGCTCTTTCTTACAATACCAGTGACAGTGGCCTCCGCAGAGCGCTCCTTTTCAAAACTAAAGCTAATTAAAAGCTACCTGAGGAGCTCAATGGGACAGAGTCGTCTCTCTGGACTCGCCATCCTGTCGATTGAGAATGCTCGTGCCCGGCAGCTGGATGTACAGGACCTGATCGAAGAGTTTGCGCAGAGTAAGGCCCGGAAGCTGCATCTATGATGTGAGTAAAAACTTTATATATCTTAAAATAGTTATGGATAAAAAAATGGCAACACAACACAGTAGTAGCAAGTGGGGTCCTGGATTGGTCTGTCGCGCGTCTATGTGCGCGCTCACTGTGTGCGCGCTGCACGACAATAGCCAAACATCGGGTTGGTGTGGAAGAGGCTTCAGTCAGTAGTCTACTGTGAAAAGTGATAACGTTTACAATATACGCTTTGAGCTTTGGCTCGTCTGATTTTTTCTGGGTTTTATGATTTCTGCCACCAAATCACCAAATAGCCTATGTTTTCATGGACATTAGACCTCCCAAAAAACCCACTTTTTTAGTTATTTTACATATACCCAGCGATTCTGGTTCATTTTTTGATGCTGAAAACGAGTATCTAAATAAAAAATCTCTAGCATTGCTAGAAATCGGACGTCACTGGTGCCAAAGGTTTCGTTATGAAGCAAAACTTTTTGGTTATTACTTATTTTAAAAAAAAACTAGTTTTACAAAATTTAGCTATGATCACTTGATGACTTTGTTATTTTTTGCAAATTTTCGTCAAATAATATTTAGTGCCAATAAATGAACATAAGTGCTGACGCACCAACCATTTTTTAAATAACAGCTCCTACTAGGGTTCTTTATAGTTTCAGGAAGGAAAAAGAAAAAGAGGGTACTCAAGTGATGTTTTTAAGTTATCTTTTAAATACAATACAATAACCAATTAATCTTATTTCATCAAAACCTGTTTTTATTTATAAACACGTGATTTAAACACCGTATCAGATTCAATTTCACTCTTTGATCTATCAGTCAAGTGCCTTTAACATAAAATGGAAGAAGTGCTTAAGCGAGGCACTGGGTATTGGTTATACTCTAGAAATTTTCAAACCAGGTCCATTCCCGTTAACCGAAGAGGTGATACGGCACTTTTACTTTTATCTTTGGGTAGACCGGACGCGCAGCTAGCTGCCCGTAGCACCGCCGATTCCCTACTTCGTCTCTGGACACCGTCTTATTTGCCACTCATGTCGAGGAAAAAAATAATTAAGAAGCTCCATCGCTTCCATGATCTACATATTTCGTGGGGTGGTGGATTCACTGCGACGGAAGCGAAAAAAACGCCAAGGAGACAAAACTCTTATCCTTTAATAATTGTAATAAGCTATGATTAATTTACCAAAGAATAACAAGAATTTTTATACCAAATGCCACCACCTATATCTCATTGAGCGTTTCTACCTTCAGCTTACAAACATCCATCCAACCTTCTTGGAGCTCCCGGTCACACAATGGGCTTCTGATTCAACATTCATTGAGTTAAGCAGCATCGTCACATCTCTTCAAGTTGTCAATGACGAGGCAGAGAGGGTTCGTCAAGTTCGGGTCTGACTTTACTAAAGTGCTGACCAAGAGCGAGAAACAGCGTCAGAACATTCTTCAGGCTGTTGAACTTTCACGTCGTGCGTTTCCTCACGCAACCCGAAAGTGTTTCAATCGTGTCAACGCTACCAGCTCTGTGATTGAGCTGATGGTATCGTCTGGTTATGACGCCCGTTAGATTCATTTACGGAATTCATAGTTCAATCCATAATTTTTTGATTGTCAAATATGAGCATATATATATAATATTATATATTTATAAAATTATATATGTATATAATATTACATATATATATATATAATATATATTTATTCATATAATAATAGTAATAATATAATATATGTTGAACAAAATGTCTATTGGCGAATTCACAAGATTACCATAATGACATTTCCATTGAAAAACTGTATTTTGAGAATAACAAAAAATAAAAGAATTGGTATCAATACTGATGAGAGGGATTCAGAGGGAGTAGATTGGGATTCGATGGGGAAAATCTACTATCATTATTCGTTTTAAAAACGTATTAAAAAGATAACTTAAAACATACATGAGTACCCTCTTTTTCTTTTTCCTTCTTGAAACTATAAAGAACCCTAGTAGGAGCTGTTATTTAAAAAATGGTTGGTGCGTCAGCACTTATGTTCATTTATTGGCACTAAATATTATTTGACGAAAATTTGCAAAAAATAACAAAGTCATCAATAAATCATAGCTAAATTTTGTAAAACCAGTTTTTTTCAAAATAAGTAATAACCAAAAAGTTTTGCTTCATAACGAAACCTTTGACACCAGTGACGTCCGATTTCTAGCAATGCTAGAGATTTTTTATTTAGATACTCGTTTTCAGCATAAAAAATGAACCAGAATCGCTGGGTATATGTGAAAGAACTAAAAAAGTGGGTTTTTTTGGGAGGTCTAATGGATATGCATGGTGCGCATCAATGTGTTAGTGGATGTGGTGGTGCGCTGTCACCAATGGTTGCATTCAAGGCGCGCATCGCTATTTCCCGTGTGTGATGTGCAGGGCTGTAGGAATCTGGTAAATAAACTTTCTGGGCATAAACGGCCCTTTAAAGCATATACGCATTTTGGCCTTTTCTGCATATTTATCGCATATTTGAACAAATTTGAGGATAATATGTATATATATATCAGAAACGACCGGGTACCAAGTTCCCAAACGACCCGGTCACGGCTGTTTTTGAACGGACGGGCAATCATTTCAAGGGGATTGGACACTTCATAGAATATCTCAATGACGACAGCTTGGCAATCGTCAAAGCCAAGAAACTGTTCAAGGACCCAAAACTACTGGGTCGCTGGCATTCATCAAGGACAACTTTACTCAATGGTACGCGCCATTTCAAGTCTGCAAGAGAGCCTTCCACTGACGGAGAGCATTGGAATCCGTGAGATGGTGCAGATGCAGCTGACCGTTGAGCCCTTTGCCAGCAAGTTGAACACTGTCCTTGAGAAGAATCAGGACATCGAAAAAATTAAATTCTATTCCAGAATTCTGAAGAGAGAGACATTAGGGCTCAGAGATGATCCCAAATTGCCGTTCCTCTTCTCGTGCGCTCCAATTACCTCTGTAGACTGCGAAAGGGTCGTCTCCAAACTAAAGTCTCTTTTGTCTGACCAGTGAACCAGTCTGACAGAGAGCATGTTAACAGATATGCTCATTCTCAGTGGAACAATGATTACAGGACAAAATTTTATTATTTAGAATATACATTATTTTTCAACATATAAAGGCGATTTTTTTTGCTTATTAACCTTTTTTCGAACATTTTTTCGCATATTAGTCATTTTTACCTGCATATTTCTGGGCATATACGGCATTATTTTTGTTCCAAATTCCAACAGCCCTGGTGATGTGTGATCATATACTACTGAGAATTGCATAATTGTATTTGCTTGGCCAATTTATGGAACTGCCGCCCTATCCTGAACCTTTACACTGTGTACTTCATATGGGGCCACGCAGATAATGTTGCTTACGGGCCCATTGATGTGTCGTTACGCCACTGCCCCCCCCCCCCAAACCAAACATCTCCCTTACGCTTATGTATATACATATTATATATATAGGTATGTATTATATAATATATATATATATATATATATATATTTGTTCTCTAGTGATGTCATTGATTAGTTACCATAGAGAGGTAGAGAGCTGATTCCCCAATTGCAGAGAAACAGTGTTCTGTTGTTCTGTGTGTTGAAAATAATCTCTATCTTTATATCTCTATGGTAGTTACACTGCTAGGATTACCTATTTCGTCGCTGTCGGGCGAAAACCTCCTATGTCCAAAAATCATGATTTTTATTTTTTTTCATAAATCGGTACTATTGGTCAACCTTTATGTCTGTCTGTGATTTTACAATATTTGACCAATGAAAAGTATGGAAAAATGACATGTGACTAAAACTCCTAACTCCATTGGATCTTAAACTGTCGATCAAACCTCCTATTTCCTGAAAATAACAGTTTTGGACATAGGAGGTTTGCACCCGACAGCGACGATTTGTTATTGT
This sequence comes from Caligus rogercresseyi, assembly GCA_013387185.1. Lineage (NCBI taxonomy): Eukaryota > Metazoa > Arthropoda > Copepoda > Siphonostomatoida > Caligidae > Caligus > Caligus rogercresseyi. The sequence continues at coordinate 9,551,578 of CP045899.1, forward strand.
ATTGCCCATACCTTGTTATACAGACTTTGCATACAACCGTTACAAGGATCATCAAGGAAGATCTTGAACTCAGTAACTTTCTCAGTCCTTCACTAACTCTAAGAAACTAACTCATGCTGTTCCTGAAAACCGATATTTGATGAGCCAAAGGGGCGGTGAAAACGAAACCTTTGGTCAAACAGAGACCCAGATCTGATCCTCAGCGGTCAGTTTCTCTTTCGGAAGTTGAAGCATTTACTCCTGATGACGAATTTAGTAGGGAGAAGAGGACGCCATACTGCTTTGCATCAGGCGATGAAGAGGATCTGTTCGACCTTACTCAAGAAACTTGGAACACTTTCACGACATTATCGTAGCCCCAATTTAGAAGTGAGTTTTTTTCATGGTCAGGGTCTTTTCTGGATGGTACAACCCTACTAAGATATATGGTGACTCTTAATTGGTCATTTTAATATGATCACTCAATGCAAACAAAATATACATAAATCAATACAACTTCAATTGTCGCCGTGATAAATGACGAAAGTCTAATTATCTCTTTTTGGATTGAGATCCAGCCTATTTATGAAGTGAATAAGATTTTTCCTTTCTATTTTTATTGAAGGGAAATAAATGCGGGAAGCGGATTCATGTAGTTATCCATGTTGGTTTTAATCGGAGCTGCGATTACCGAATGTAAATCAGTATTTAGAACTGGAGCGTTGTTACCTGGTGTGAAGAACTTGAACTTTGCAAAATGAATAAACAACTCCGGAGCTGAAAGTGCATTTAATATCGGAAACGTATAACCAAAGACGTTAAGGAAATAATTTGTTTGCTATTGCCTTCCATTTCGTTCAAAGTCCGAGTGCATATATGATTAATATAAAAATAACATGTATTTGATTTCAATAATCTCTAAAAAAATTATAACAAATTATGTACTTAATTGTCTTTTGTTATTGGTAAATTGTCCGATACTAAATGCATAAAGGAAGTCACAGAGCAGATACATAAATAAATTTATCTTTCTTCTTATCTATAGAACCGATCGATATTCGGTAGATATATGATAAAATCTACACGAATACCGAATCGGTGGTAGATTATTCTACCGAATCCCAGCTCTGATTTTAATTAATATCATCAGACCGCAAATATTCTTACAAAATAAAGAACTGGACCTTGGGGCGATATGTTGATTGCAATAATGGACGATTTTTTAAATGATCTCCAAACCTATATGAAACTAACAGTTTTTACTCTTTATTATTATGTTCCTCAATTGTATACTTGAATAGTTACTATTTGAGAGTTGGCATTGTTAAAAGAATGTCCAAGCTACAGTACTATTTATTACTCCACCTCGCTTCAGCTTTTTGCATTAATTAGCTGTTTGCCTTCAAGGATACCAACGCTACACTTACAATCCCAATGTTATATTTCAAAATGGCTCCTTCTTTTCGTTCAGTTAAACTGCATCATTGATCAAACCGGATTTAAATGACTACCCTAGCGGCAAAATTGCAATGCATTATTTCGCTTATAAAAATGCAATCACAAAGAATGAGGATGCTTATACAATTATGAGTTTACATGCAAGGCTCTGGAATAAATACATACAAGGTTACAAAGAATGCACACTTAAAACAATGACAAATATAGTTACATTTTTATTGAAACTATAAAGCGTTTATGAAGGTCTGTCAATGAATACCAAATGTTACACTCAGTTGATCTATATTATAAAATATTATGGTAGGGAAGGTTATAATAATGGAGATATTTACAAATAAATGCAAAACTATATTTTATTCGATGAACCACGCTACGAAGCAACAACATATTGAAAAGGCCTTTGACGCTAAAATATCAAAAGATGACTTACTACATGGGAGTTTAAAGCAAAGACAGATTCTAAAATATACTCTCTATATAAAAAAAGAAAGTAACTCTTATAAAGTTTTACCCATCATTATTGAAATAAATGTTGAAGTGATATAAAAGTGATTTTATTATGTAAGTATATTTTTTTTAAGTTCGGTATTACATATCTGATGTTTTCTTTGTTTATATCTTTATGACGGAGTTGCCAATACAGGGTCAAGAGAATAATATAAGTTTGGTCTTTTCCAAAGAACTTGTGTTTTCTAAACTAGCATTCGGGTAGAACAATTTACAAATCAGAATTTCTCTACAAAAAATGTGCATAAATTTGGAAAAGTCTGCCATATCCGAAATATATACTCGCTCTACATAGTCACAACGGCTATAGAACAGTAATATAAATATAAATTAGATACACAAATATAAACTAGATACACAAATATAAATTAGATGCACAACCCCCCGAATAACTACAGCACTCTCTTTAATAGGGAGTATCAATAATGATCAAAAATATTGTAATACAACTTTGTGATAATTTTTTTCCTGCTAACATAACCAATGAATTGACTCTTTTACATAATTTGTTAGAGTAACAATTCAATAAGGGAGAAGGGATTTCCCATCTACATTATCAATGGC
>CP045899.1:9554185-9577166 GCA_013387185.1 Caligus rogercresseyi
AAGTGGGCAAGTATTTTTTTAGATTCCTTGTTCAGAAATTAAGAAGAAGCTTAAAATGTTCAAACTTGCACATATCGTTTTATGACTAAAGATCTTGCTGCTTTAATGAACTACTAAATATATCCTGTGATGTGTATGTGTGTTTTAATAGAGGGAACTAAAGCCACACAATACGATTGAGAAAACCCTTGATCGTAAGTAAGTGCCTTGATTTTTCACATTGACGTTCAAGCTACTGTGAGTAAAAGTTCTACAAAAGTCTCTATGGGATATGCCAAGAGGTCCTCAGAACGCAGTGGTCATGAGAATTCACAAACCTGAGTGCAATCCGAGAGTTTGTAAAGTGTATTATATATTATGCAAAATATTTGTAATATACTTTAAAAAGTAATAAAACATTAGATACTACAATAATATTCGTTTAACGCGTTTTTTGGCAAAATAAATATTGATTTCTTTTGGTTATTATGAAGGAAAAAGTACTATATATACAAAATGATTGAGAATTTGTTCTCAATTGAAAAAGGTGCTTCATAAAATAGAATCTACATGTCTTTCCCCAATCAAGAAAAAGGAGGAGACTATAGGAAATTGCTATGTGAAAGTTTTTCTTTTTTCCTATCATTGAAATCATCTTGCTATGGCTTTATACATACTTTTATCCCATATAAGAGGATAAAACTAATTCTATATGACATCGATCATTTATATCTCCATTTATTTGTATATGGAATAATTTGGTAAATGATTAGGGTGTTAAATAATTTAATTTCTTGACAATTTAATCCACTTATATATAATTTTTGGTGTCTTATGTTTTGTGTTGCTTAAAGTAGTTGATATTTTTTTAGTTCGGCCAAGAGGCAAGCTTTATTTATACTTTTTCATTTCCAGAGATTGCGGAGGTATAGGGAACAAAAAACACACATCTAAAAAAAATACAATTATAGGCACACAAAATGTCATTTCTTAGATATAGAATATTTCATGATTCAATGATAAACGTTGAGCTTTGCATGAGAAGGTCGAAACTACTGCTGTATACCATGTCAGATAGTGAGGGCGGTGCAGGGGACCTGCTCGTTGATGATGGAAAGAGAGAAACGGCGGAGCGGTTCTTGAGCGTGAGTGGACCCGAGGTGATCACGTGTTGAGTATCTCCGGAGCTTTCATTGTGCTGTACGAGCTCTCTCTTAGAGAAGTCCTCCTCGTTTTCGGCCAAAAAACATGTCTTTATGACTGTGTTAACAAGGAACCGATACAGGCCTAATTATAACATAGTGCATTATAGAAGCAAAAAAACGGTGGTATTTTGTAAATTTTACAATAGCGACCAAAACGTGAAATACATTAATTGATTGATTTGTACAATAAAATATTATTAAAATTTGACAAACACCAGTAAAAAAATTAAGAAGGGCAAATAACATGTATTAAAAGTCTAAATCATTTATTAAGTCTATCAGTAGGGTGGGGTTTGTGTTTTTAAAATTACACGATGTATATAATTTTTATGATAGGTAAAATCCTTCAAGATTATCGTCTTGTTCAGTCTAGTTTATATAATATGTTGTGCTGTGTACGATGATGGCATCAATTTTATCGTTCGATGACGTTGTAAGGAAGTCTTTTTTCCAATGTGTTTGAAATTGAATTCTACAATTTTGATAATTTCTTTGTAGACCCCGCTTAGTTTTGGGCACTTCCCATAAAATATGATCCGTCGTTTCTTTAACGATGGCAGAATACGCACATTTCGCGAGCGTCTTTAAAATATTTGGATGAAACCTCGAGAGTTCCGGTCCAAAATTCTGTACTTAAAACCATCGCTCATTTGATGTTAAAAATTGTTACTAATACTATTTATGCTTTTTGAGGAGGCACATTAATATTTCGTCTGCTGCAAATATGCAATAATGGACTTGGTTAAAGTAGGAGAAGGCATGCATTTATCTAAGAAAGACGTCGTCGTATAGTACACTTTCATTCGAAATAGGCAATAGGGGGCGGTCAATGAAGTATACATGCCGAATCTAACAAAGTAAAATTTCTCAGCCAGTTATTAATTAACAATTGCCAATGTTTTTATGTCAGCAGCGATATCTGCAGTTACGTGTTTTATTGTAAAAATCGGTCAAGCAGCCACTCGTCGGCATCTCCCACTGCAAAAGATAATTCGAATCTTTTTACGATATCTGTAGCACCGACACAAAAGTTCTTTAATCCGTACGGAGTAAAGACTCAATGAAATTTAAAATCTTGTTAAGACCGCGATGAAGGAGAAAGGTGGAGCTGTACATTCGATATCTGAGAAATTCATGCAGGTGGAGTTTCTAAAATTCATCGACCTTCCACATTTCCTCACCCAATAAATTCAACGACTTCCACAAACACAAAATCGATAACTCCAAGACCACCATAGCTCAAGGTTTATGAACTCTCCTATAGAGGTATATTCCTTTCTTTCCCAATCTCAAAAGCGCGTCCTCAGCCGATAATTATGTCATGTTGCTAAAGTAGATTGTCTTAAAAAGATCTCCTGGAACCTTATGTAGAGTTCTAATTGTTATAAAATAATATATTTTCATTCGTTATTTATACAATACACAATTTATTTGAATATCTTTGGAAGGAGGAGACAAAGTATAAATAAAATGAGTAATCAAATAAACATAATGAAAACATTTGAACAACATCTTTAAGACGTATAAATAAGTAGTTCCAATTAAAGTTATCCATGTTTTTAAAGGTCATATTTACTTTTGAACCAGATTCTCCTAGCACAAATATGGGCTATGTGTGATATTTTTACGTTGTAAACAACATAACATTTATACCATATTCTTATGGTCTTTTATATATACAACAAATTCAGACAGTCATTGGAATCATAATTCTTATTTTGAATTCTTTTTTTATAAAATTAATAGGTGTTCTGAACGAGCAAAACAGCAATGGTATTAAAAAATTATAAAACTGGAAATATAATCATTTATTTTCTTAATGAACCACAATGACTCACAATTACTACCATGTATCGAAGGTAATTTCCCTTAACATCATTTTTAATTTGGTATTCCCTGAAGTGTCATTTTTTTGCATATATGATTCGATAGAATTGCATCCGACAGGATATAAATAAGCAATCTAGCGTGTAAATCAGTCTATCGAACCTAGGATCTTAACAATGAGGTAGACCAAAAATGACCATTCCCTCTCGGGATTCGAACATGCACCCCCAACATTGAGAGTTGAACATGTCTTAACACGCACAGCTATTAAAAAAACCCTCAAAATAATAAAAAATTAAAATGACGAGAGAAAATGAGGGTAACAACAGGACAATAAGACTCCAGTTAAAAAATGACTTTATGTTTTGGTGGTAGAGGTTAGGAGACAAGCTGTGCTAATTCAAGGGTACCAGATAAAATGATTATGTTAAATCCATTTCTACCTTTTATTTGCAATGATAACAACATGAGCAAGAGGATCAATTTAAAGGCGGCTTATACTCCAAGTCGTTTTTCTCCTTACACTACATATAACAGATTATTATCATTGTCTAAAGGGATAAAAGAAACAAATAGCTTCCCTTCAATATTATTTGCTGATTGTGGCATATCATTCAGGGTGCTAATAAATTACCCATAATTTACTATATAAAATGCATCATGCTTCATATAACATTAATAGACCCTCCCAATCCAATATAACATAGCTGCAACCTTTGGATGGTGGTGCTATGAACCCCAACTCGAAACAAAGGTTTTTCATTCCTCGCATATCAAGTATGAGCCGGGTTGGATCCCCAATGCTTGTTGAGCTTGCAAGGTTAATTCTGTCATCATGTATTTTATATAGGGAATTGCAGGAAATTTCCCTTTGGTAAATTTCTTGCGGGCAATTTCCGTTCACCATCATTCAGAGATAAAAATGCCCCTTCCGTCACTTCTTCTCTTCTCTGGTTCGGGTTGATATTATGCAAAATCCATGGACTGTCCACTCTCAATCTTTACATCACACACATGTATGCCTTTTACGGAGTTTGTACAAGGATACCAAGTGTTTTAAAAATAAATGTGGACCGGCTATATTTATTTAGGGTACGGTTACTTTGATCTCCTACCTGAGCTAAAAACAAAGAGAAACCACACTTCAACACGGCCATCGTGCTAACATTCCTCACAAACCTCTCTATTATTGTAATTATTATAGAAGAAGAAGGAAAAAAGTAATCGTCATCCAGAGTGCTCTGCCTTGTTCTTATTATTGTTATTGTTTACATTGATTCATCATTGCATGGGATCAAATGTCTCGAATGGGAGTGGACGGGTGGCATGATTCCAGTCATATATTTACCCCGTCTCTCATCCTCCTCCTTCAATGATCGGAGGAGGAGACAGAGGTTTGGGAGCTCCTTCATCAATGTGGTCGCTCCTAGCACTGACTCGGCTCATGAATATGTTCAACGGGACTCGCAGATCCAGATCCTTCTATAATAAGTACAATAATAGAGAGGTTTGTGAGGAATGTTAGCACTATGGCCGTGTTGAAGTGTGGTTTTCTTTGTTTCTAGCTCAGGTAGGAGATCAAAGTACCGTACCTTTATTTAATTATATAACCTATAATTGGAGCTTTTCTGCCATGAATTTAAATATTTAGGCCTATAATCAAAAGAGAATTCCTTTAGATAATATTATGGGATTCACTCCCTTTCACCAAAACCATCGACTCTAGCTGAGGTATCCCATATGAAAGCTCAACATTTAATTGACAGAACGTGAGAATTGGTGCATCCTAATGTAATATGATAAATGGTTGAAATATGAAAAAATAAACTTCAAAAATAATCATCGAACAATGTCATATTCATAGCTTAAGATTATTCTATATATGATATTAATTTCCACATAACTTTTGCATAGCTTTTATTTTGCATAAAATATCTTTATGCTTACGAAAAGAGTATTGAAATAAAGTAGAGAGGCTTTTATTTTATTGCCAATTTGGTTCGAACGGATTGCAATATGTGCAGATATGAATAAGCATTATAGCGGTACAATTATACTATCGAACATAAGATCCTTTTGATCTCTCAACAGTGAGAGTCAATTGTCAAAGCTGTTGATGATCTTTTATTTGGAATATGTATAAATATGTTTCATGGCTTAGTTATTCGTAAATGTTATACAGATATATATATATATAACATGTGTTAATAGATAGATATATAATATGGAGAAAGTGAAAGCATTTTTGTTATCAGAGTGAACATGCAATCCTACACACTTTTATATCGATAAAACATTATTTTGATGCCCCATTTTCTTTAAAAAAATCTAAATGGATGCAAAATTGTATATAATTTAACGACCAATGAAAGGAGAACAGTTTTTATTGGATAGTGCTGATGGCCAAGTATTTAGGTTAATTAAAGACCTGTTGCGACTGTTTTTCTCCATTTGGGTAATTTTCAATCAAGAAAAGAAGCAACGATTTTTTCTCGGTCATATTAAAAAATCGCTATGAGACAAAATATAAAAGAGTAAAATATAGATTTCACTAAAATCCTTGATAAATTATAAAATATTTTTTTGCCGTTGCTTTAAAATAATAACACAAATGTGCATAAAAAATTTATTAGTAATACGGCTTTCTTAGCCTCAAAACGGTCACTTTAGTAGCATTTTGGCTAATCCACGTATTTCTTGCACCTTTTTAAAAATATATTGATATACTTATAAAGAAAGTACTTATTTTATTAATTTCTGTTATTTGATATGAATATTATGGTTTAGAGAGATTTTCACTGGAGTCATATTTTTATTATATGTTGAATGACTTAGTGAATTGTTTTTTTAATATGCATAATACAAATTCAAAATGAATGAAATATTTTTATAAACTTGTTCGGTCACTTGAAAGTGTTCAGTCATTAGTTATTGATCTTCAAAATAAATTGAATATTTTAGTCATCATATTTTATCGTCTGAAAACTCTTTTTCAAATTTGAGCAATAGAGTTTTATATAAAGTCAGTCATTGCTTATTGATCTTCAAAATCAGTTGAATATAATTTGAGCAATCATATTTTATCGGGTAACAACTCTTTTTCAAATCTCATCAACAAAGTTTAAATCCATATTCTATAAATAAAGACACTATTGTGTGTGTGTGTGTGTGTAATTCTTTATTTGATTTAAGTAATCAGCTATTTGCTGGTCCGTTTTAGCTATAATGATATAAAATATATAAAAAACATAAAAACAAATCATTCCTGTGTATAAACACATACACATATATACAAACATTAAAAACACGTATATAATTAAAAATACTAAAATCAATATCAATAGGACAAGTAGATAGTCAACACATAATAAAGTCAATTAGTTAAGTCTACGATAATTATTACTAAAGATCAGTTTGCTGTAGTTTTGAATCCAATATAAACAGACTTAAGAGTAATAAAATATCTAATATTGAAAGATTAGTACCCTAAATATTAGTAAATGACCATGATGTTAAATTTATAGGCCCCCACTGAGACAATTTGTATTCTTAAGGATGATGTTTACATCTCCTCAACAGCAGCGAGCGAAGTGATGCTCTGTTTTTATAATGGCAACAGTTATTATTATACCTCCGCCGAAGGAGGTATTGTTTTCAACTGGCGTTTGTTGGTTTGTTGGTTTGTCAGCAGGATAACTCAAAAAGTACTAAACAGATTTGGATGAAATTTTGTGGAGTTGTTGGAAGTGCCAAAAGGAAGAAGTGATTAAATTTTGGCATCTCTGAGTGCAGAATTAAGGCGCCAAATGAGCTAAATACTACTAAATTTTCCAAGTTAGCCTACTCTGCCAATAGATGTCGCTGTGCTGTGAAATTGGGTGCCGGGAGCGTGTTCCTCTCGGAATTTCCGTCTAGGGGAACCCTCCCCCGTCTCTCTACGCCTCCCCAGTCGTGAAAAATCCGCCTCGGAAGGCTCATGACGGCGGAGGTTTGCACTCTCTGAGTGTATATATTTATTATTATTATTTCATCCAATCATTTTCGAGAAAAAGGAAACATTTTCCTTATCACTTTGATGAGTTTTTAAGAAGTGCTTCACGACTGGGGCATGTTTTCTGTTTGCAAGCCCATCAGAGGCTGAGCATAGCTATTTCTCATACAAAATAATAACAAACCATTAAACTAAATAAAAAAGTTGTAATTCCCTTTTTTAACACAGGTATTATAATGTATTCTCTTTCTCCCTCACGAAGAACAAGGAATAACATAAAATTTCTCATTTCCCAGCGTAAGTAAATATATGTAAACAAATAAGTGAACATAAAGTTTTAATATTTTCCTTGGTACAGAGTTTTTTTAACGAACAAAATGTAAATGTGTGTTTGCCATACTTCAGAGGCACTATTTAAGTATGTAAACAATTCTACACGAGTGAAAAGTTTAATATATGTAAAGTAAACAATTTTCTTTACCAGAATAAAAAAAATAGGACCTCTCCAAACATTTAGCCATCCACCAAACATGGTTTGAATGTTTTCAAAAGATAAATAAACTGACTTTAAATTATTTAGTTGATTTTAAACTCCTTGTGGGCAGACACAAATTAACTAAAAACATTAATACGCATATGAATAATAATTATAATGGGTTTCAACCGAAGCATCCTGCTCTTACCATTGATTGGTTCTAGAAAAACGAGGTTAGTATAAAAGTCTCAATGCATCAAATATGGAGTAGTAGCCTTGGTGGAAAATATTTGTATTTATGAAGAAATCTATTGTTACTTGTAGAATGCTCTCAGGGTTTCGTTTTTTTAAAGCACATTATATATATTTACCTCCGCCGAAGGAGGTATTGTTTTCACGGGTGTGGGTTTGTTGGTTTGTCAGCAGGATAACTCAAAAAGTACTGAACGGATTCGGATGAAATTTTGTGGAGTTGTTGAAAATGCCAAAAGGAACAAGTGATTAAATTTTGGCATCTCTGAGTGCAGAAATAAGATGCAAAATGAGCTAAATACTAATAAATATTTCAAGTTAGCCTACTCTGCCAATATATGTCGCTGTGCTGTGAAATTGGGTGCCGGGAGCGTCTTCCTCTCGGAATTTCCGTCGAGGGGAACCCTCCCCCGTCCCTCTACGCCTCCCCAGTCGTGAAAAATTCGCCTCGGAAGACTCATAAGGACCCCGTGACGGCGGAGGTTTGCACTCTCTGAGTGTATATATGCCTCTAGTTTTATTTAAATTCCATATAAGAATTGTGATACGGCAAAACATAAAATATGTGTAAGATATTCAAAGTGAACGGGAAATATACGATTTTATAAATAGTTATCCAATCTTTGTAGTATATTATTGTTTAGCAAGTTTTTGCATCATTGACATAATCGGTCTCAGTTGTAACAGTTATAGTCTTATAGACTCTTTAATTACCTAAAATACAGAGAGGTATCCAAGTAATATTCTTCGTGTGACAGCTATGGAATAACTCGATTCAAAGAAATTGCTTTTTTAAAGGAGTTTACTAAATATTTCTTGATGAAATGTTCATATTAAATAATAATAAGCTGCAAATAATATTTTACCACCCATTTAGTTTAATACTAAGGCCGCCGTTGGATTGTTCATAGTTATGCGTGTCGAAGGAATATTCTAAACCTTAAAATGAAATATATTGTCAGAACTTTAGAAATATACATCTCTCCAATGACTTTCTAACCCAGTTGATATTTTTATTTCTCTATTAAGCCTTATTACCTTGCTTCAAAATAGATTAATTTGTACTCCATATTTTATGAGATATTAAGCAAATAAAGCGATTTCCTAATATACAAATGTAGTTTGTTTAATAAGATAATAAAAAAAGTTTTTTTACAGCCATGATTAAAGTAACTATTTATTTAAGGATGGATGATATCATTTGGTCAACTGCTGTTATTTAAAAAAGTAAATTCATCTATACCTTCCTTCTATTTTTTGTCCTGTAAATACTGTAGCACATCTAGAGTATTGACTTGGTATATTCTCCAAAACCAATGAAGAACCCTTCCAATCCCCCCCCCCCCCCCATTAATGGTGATAGGTACAAAGGAATCTAGGAAGAGAACTGAAGGATCATTAAGCAGAAAAGTACCCTCTTGGCTCACATCAAAAATTGTTCTGAGTGACAAATGAAAAGCAGAACAAGAAGAAGCATACACTGAGAAAAGATGATGTCATAATATATTTTGGTAGAAGAGGTTGGGAGATTTTTTTCCTGTATTTCAGTTCTTATATAAAGTCGAAGTAGTTGTGTACAAAATTCATAATAAGACATTTAGTCTCAAATTAATAAAACGAAAAAAGAACGAAGCAAATAAAAAAAATATAATAAATAAATACAATAATATCACTATGGCATAACATACTTAAGTAAATTACTAACTAAAATATTACATTATAATAATGAAGGTTAGCGTTGAATTAAAAGACGAAAACAGACATATAAATTCATATAGCTCATAAAATTTTAATAAATTCTAAATTATCTTAAAGTGGCTGAGAGACTTGGTTGGGAAATATTTGATTTCCCTCGAAGCGAATGTCAACGAGTTGTCGGTTACGGAGGGGATTTTGAGAGTGATAGCTCCATATCTGGTGGGGGCTGCTGGGATAATTCCGTGGAGATCCTGGGGACTTAAAAGCTCATTCGAGGTTAATTTGCTCGTAATTCTTGCCTTAGCAAGAATTGCGAGCAAATTAAGATATTAAGTTATGTTTATCATGGCATAAATAATTATTTTTCATCATTTATCAAGTTATCTTTGTGAGGAATACTTAGCACATGGGCTGAAAAGTCCCGGGCCTAACACATATATGACGGTATTTTATTGCAATAACCTTTTTATCAGTTAATACTAACCTTCAAAAGACAGCTGTTAAAATTTCATAATATTCTATTCATTAGTTTTTGAGTTATTGTGCTAAGAGTGACGCTACTGTTGTTATTTTTAAAACAAGGGATCAAAAATAATTTCGTGTTTTAATTTTACACTGCTTCTTGAGGAGAAAAAATACTGTTCAAGCGAAGCAATGGCTTGAAAAGTGTTATGGGGATTCCGCTCTATCAGAAACAACAATAAAACGTTGGTTTGCTGACTTCAAATGTGGTCGTAGAGACACCAATGACGCAGAACGCAGTGGACGTCCAAATGAGGCGGTAACACCAGAAAACATCAACAAATCCACAAAATCGTTTTTAATGATCGAAAAGTGAAGTTGTGTGAGTTAGCTGACATTGTAAAGATATCAAAAAAAAATGTTGGCTTTATATTGCATGAGCATTTGACTATGAGAAAGCTCTGTTCAAAGTGGGTGCCGCATTTGCTTACTGTTGACTAAAAACAGGAAGGTGCTGATGATTCTGAGAAGTGTTTGGCCATGTTTAAACGTAACAAACTGGAATTTTTGCGTCGATATGTGACAATGGATGAAACATGGATCCATCACTTCACTCCGGAATCAAAACGATCGTCATTTGAGTGGACAGCAACTGGTGAACCTCGCCCAAAGCGCCCGAAAGCACAACAATCGGCTGGAAAGGTTATGGCCTCGGTATTTTGGGATATGCGTGGTTTAATATTCATCGACTATTTTGAGAAAGGAAATACCATCAACAGTGAATATTAAATAGCGTTATTGGAGCGTTTGAAGGCCGAAATTGCAAAGAAACGACCGCATATGGCAAATATTTTTTTGTTTTATCTAGACAACGCACCCTGTCACAAGTCAATCAAAACAATGGCGTGAATTGAACTTCCAGTTGTTCCACATATACAGTATTCGCCAGATTTGACTCCCAGCGACTACTGGTTGTTCTCTGACCTGAAAAAAATGCTCGCCGGTAAGTAATTTTGCACGAATGAAGGGGTTGTCGCTCAAACTGAGGCCTATTTTGGGGGAAAAGATGGATCGTTCTAAAAAAGTGGTATTGAAATGTTAGAGCGGCGCTGGAATGATTGCTTTGCTCTTGATGGAGATTACGCTGATGAGTAAAGCTAATTCGAACAAAAAAAATGTGTTTTCTTTGTTAGGCCCGGGACTTTTCAGCCCATGTGTTATATAGCAGTGTACAAACTGCAGAAAGAAAAGTTGCTATTGCCATAGGGGATAAAGCAGGGGTTCCCATCCCACAAACTTTATTAAATAGTAAGAACATAATGCTTTTTTGTCTCGCTCTTTCTGGGGCTGACTGTGAGGATATTAAGAAGGTATAAATTGTTTAAATTCACATTACTAACTGTGAGTAAGGTTTTAATAAGTTGTTACCTTAGTGTGGAGCTATGTGTACTCTCTTATTTAATTTTGAAGCCATCAAGAATAAAAAATTTCGGCTTTATTCATTCAAATACCTTTATTCATATTTTATTTTTAATGTACGTGCATAAATAACAAAGCCTATCAATCTAGAAATGAAATCCATAGAGGCTTTTTGAAACTTCTAACGATGAAAAATTAGTTTCTGTCGTATAATTTAATGAGTTTTCAATAAAACTATTTTGAATTACTTGCACAAGGCTTGTAATATGGACATGTAAGCTCAACAAACTATAATTATCAGAATATATATGATTAAAATAACAAAAAACGACTGTTGACTACTCGTGACTCATTTTAAATTATAAAACTCACAAAAATTTAGATTAACAAGAAAGGTTTATCATTTCTACAGATTGAATTGAGTTTATTAATGTATATTTTCTAGTTTATGGATTATCTAACCATTATATACCATAATATAACACCATTTTCTTAAATATCTTAAGAACTGCATAGAAGACGACAATATGATTATTGAAAATAACAATAACTTCTTGTTTTTTTTCTTAAATAATTAGTATTGTATCTAAGAAGAAAACCTTCTATACTATATATAATGTCCTACATAAATGACCAGAGTTTTCCTAATTAAAGAAGTCCCAAAATTTAAATATATAGGAATAATAACTTAAATATATTTGTAATAGTCCAATTTATTACAATACTATTATTATTATTTTAAAGGTTCCTTTGTCACCATTTTTGGCTTTAACATGAGTTTTGATATATCAAGGAGAACAACTATTTCTCATGTATTTTCTATGTATTTGACCTTTCAACAAAAGAAACTTAGGGTTAAAGTATCCATATTTTCTGGCCTTCAAGCCAATAATTTCGTCTGACTAATCGACCATATGAAAATGATATTGTTTTGCTACTTAGTTTTTTGTTTGCTATAATAAAAAATACGATCCACAGAATAATAAAGACTTAACCACAACAAACACAAAACTAAAAGTCTCAGCTTGTGCCGTTAAAAAAACATATATGAAAATATAATTCAATATTGAAATATGGGCATTGGCTTATCACATTTGAAAATAAAAAAATTGGTGCTTATTTTTCCTCAGCTTTTTAAGTATTCAAAAGCAAAAAAAATACTTTTTGAGAAAATACAATTATTTACTTTCTCAATCAGAAGGGTCAGTGATTTCGATTTTGAAAGATCACTTGGGTATGAAAAAGATATCCGCAAGATGGGTGCCGCGTTTGCTCACAATCGACGCAATCGGGTGACAACTTCGATGGAATGTTTAGCGTTGTTAACCGCTATAAGGACAAGTTTTTCAACTGATTTGTGACAGTAGACGAAACATGGATAGACCCCAACAAGCCAGAGACCAAGCAGCAGTTAAAACAGTGGGTTTTGCCGGGTGAATCGACGCTGAAGAAGGCCAAAGTGGGTTTGTCAGCATATAAAGTCATGGCTACTGTTTTCTGGGATGCACGTGGTGTAATCCATATAGATTACCTTTGGAAGGAAGAACAATCAATGGCAAATATATTACCAACTTAATTGAACCGATTTAATGAGGATTTAAAGAAAAACGACAGCATTTGGCCAAGAAAAAGTTCTTTTTCATCAAAACAATGCAAGAGTCCATACGTGTGTTGTATCCATGGCGAAATCTTACGAATTACGCTACGAATTCTCTCTCATCCGCAGTACTCTCCGGATTTAGCCACCAGTGACTGTTTAACTGTATCTTGGCAGAAAAAGATTTTATTCCAAATCATATACAATTTTGTGTTCAAGGAAGCAAATGCGATGCAATGTTTTATTTAAATTGTATCTATATCATCGACTAGATAATAATAATTTAGTACTCTTCTGAAAAGAAATCAGACATGATACAAATAATTTCAATAACATCGTCATAACATCTCCATATTTAAGTCGACATCCCTTTTAAGAAATATAACTCCTAATCTCTTCTAGCAGAGCGGTATTATATATACCTATATATATATATACTATTTGATGATGTTTGTGACAAATCAAATCATATATGGAACGCTTATTTTTCAGGAATTAAAACCTCAAGTGAAACACAAAAAAATACACCGAAAGTATTTTTTAAGAAAAAAAAAAGTCTGACAAAGTCTATTTTTCAAAGCTCTGTTTTGACACGAATATAAATTTGAAGGTCCTTAAGGATTGAGATTGTCTTAGTGGAATCTAGGTCGAAAATATTTTTCTTTCAATAGAAGAAATATATGATTTTAAACGTAAAATACTTCTTTAGATAAAAATTCACTGGAATAGATAATTATCTGAGAGATATTAATTATTCGAAATATATATTTGTTTGAGTAATCAATATTCTCTGAAATAAAAATAATAAGTATGATAAAATCAATAGATCTATCAGAGCAAAAAATAATACTTATTTCATTATAAATATGTCAAAAACTCTCTTAAAGGTACCTTGTTGAATAATATATGTCATTTGATATTTTTATATCTACGTTTTTGATGTGGAGCTTCCGCTTAACTCTTGCTTTTTGTACATATCCAAATAAATGTTAAATGTATCTTAATAATCTGTTGATTATAAGAAAAATATCAATGCCATACAAAATCTAAGAGATTCGAAGATAATCTGTATAAATTTGCTAACCAAACACATAAGCTTTTAGAGATGTATGACACCTTCGTCTTTTTAATAATAAATAAAACATCCAAATGTGATAAAAAACTACAAAATCTATATGTGTTTAAAAAAGAGGAACACGTATCTAGGGATTAAACGTAATAGATATTCGTTTGCAACACGGTTATGCTATCACTTGGTTCCAGAGGACAAATTTAAAGTTATGTATACATTAAATATGACGTATTTGTGGCAAAGACAACTCTACGGTTCATTGAAGGGTCAAATGTGTCCCAAATATGCCATACTTGATACATGTAAGACCCAAGAGCAAACTAACTCCGCGCCATCTGGCGGGAATAAAGTAAAGAGTTTGCTGCTACACTTCATTTCCCAATATGACATATTTATGACTAGTGAAATCTAAGGATTCATTGCCAGCGGTGGGTTTAATATCAAATAAATTCTTATTCTAGCCTTGGGAACAGACGTTCCAAATTTCCTGGTTTTCTGCATTCTTAACCTCATATTTATTTTACTTATAACGCCTGAAATCTAATCATATTTCTTATCGGCAGAAAAACCACGTTATGAGACATAATATATCAATCTTCTATCATGAATCTGTTATGAAACAGTCTATTTGGGCTTTGATGACTTTATAATACATTATCTACATAATAAATATTATGTATATACAATAGTGAGTACCAAGCACGTCAAAATAATATTCATATGCAGCGCTCATCAATTATGTAGGCAACGTTCCATCAATGACGGAATAAGCATGCCCCATTGATTAATTAGGTATTCATGTATTTATTCTTCATTTTTCCTTATACTGCAATATATACATATTTTGATATTAATATTCTCCATCTTGTGATTATAGTCATCTTAGTAAATATCTTCCACAAACCTAAAAGTCCAAAATATATTATACATTAAGGGGTATTATAGTAACCAAGCATTGAGATATGAAACGGACACTCCCCGCGAAAGTTGAGTCATTAGAAACTAAATGATCGTAGGAAATTTGGATTTGGGGTTAATCCCCCTCCCCCCAAATTGTGTTCAAAGGTTCGTTATTAAGCAAAATTGTTTTGTGTTTATTATTTTGAAAAAAGTTACTTATATAAATCTAATATGTTCAACTTATGATTTTGATATTCCATTCCAATTTGCATTATATAATATTTAGTACCAATTCAGTAAATAAATTCGGACGCAAAACCATTTTTAAATAACAGCTCCTACTAGGGTTCTTTTATGATTAAAGAAGGTAAAAGAATAAGAGGATACTTATGTTTTTAAGTTATTTAAAAGGTCTATTTTCGCATTTAATTTTTCATACAGTAAATTTGTCATGTCAAATGAAATTGTATCTGCTTTCTTTTTTTAATTTTAAGCAGTTTTTCTTGACGCCATGGTTAATAACATATATATTATATATGACGTTGATTATATCTATACATTTTTGCAGTTATATATAAATAATAATAAAATCTACCGAATACCGAATCGCCTGTACCAAATCCCAGCTCAGACCGTATTCCAATATTATGATATGGGATAATATAATAATATAAACTATAATAATGCACAATAACACCAACATTGGAACTGGAAGAACAAATATGTTATCCTTGAACGAAGGATCACAAACTTCAGACCGTCTTTTGAACAGATGTATTACAAGAGATATGGGAAGTCCCATGAAGAGAATGGAAACGCTCAAACCATAAAATGTATTCATCAAAATATAATTCAATAATAGTTCCATCCAAAAATCATTCACAATACTAAAAAATTTGAATTTTTAATCCATCAAGTCGTGTCGTTAGGTCACTATTTTATTTTCTAATTTATTTATATTCTAATATATCTTGTATTTGTACTTATTATAATTAATTTTAGTAGCTCTGAAGCTAGTGTCAAATTGAAACAAATATATATTTCATGACACACACATACAAAGAAATTATACTCATTTATGATATAGAGGGTAAATTAAACTATTATTATTATAAGTTTGAGGCAAGTATAACAATGATAGCCATGCATACCTATGACAGTTCTCTGAGATATTAAAAAAATATAGTAATGTAATTCATCAGGTATCTATTATAATTAATTGTTTAATATATATATTTAAAAAAATAATAAAGTAAGGATTTACAGCATCCTGTGTTCAAAGACATCAAAAGAAAAATAAGCATAAATATTGCATGCCTCAGCTAGTTTATAATAGTGAAAATAAGTCGTCCCAACCATGATACTGTTGATGGAATCAAAATTCCTTTTGATCTGTATAATATTCGATTAACTCAATACAGTCTCATATGATTGTATATATATATATAAATTCGAAATAGCAATAAACTTACGAAAAGCCCAAAAGAATGGAAATAGGAGATTTGTTGACAGTGAGCCGTCAAACCATGATATTTCAAAAAGAAACATAATGCTTGTGCTAATAATACATATAATTTAGCAAATAGTTAAAAAAAATTAAAATATTCTAAAGAAGATTGCTTACTATAAAATGTTTTGTTGTTCTGAAATTTAGTCTTGTTTACGATATTTATAGAAAATTAGATAGTCTAATATATGATTTGTATTTGTGTCATTTTTGTTTGTTCATATTTTATTTCTTTGAACTTTGTAAGGAATTCCGCTAGACATTGTTGAGAGTATTTTATTTTAATCTATAATGTTAATTTATAGACTCTTATTAAAACTACTTTAAATGAATAAAGTATTAAAAATAGTAAAATGAGTGTAAAGTTATTAACGTTTATAAATGTAATATTTGATACACTAATAACACTTTGTATGATTGTCCTGGTACATTGCCGAATAAAATATCCTTCCGCTCATGGCACACATTATTATTGTCGTATGCTTTTTTTTGCATGTTCAAATATTTATCGCCCTCTATATTAGCGTGGGCATTATTAACGCCTTTGCTCCATCAGGCCTATCTTTATCATTGCATGTGCTTCTTATTATCGCATTCAAGTCATAATGTGCTTGCTTTTTCAATGCTGTTCTATTTAAACTTACCTCATAATCAGAGTTGAAGAAAAAAATTGAATAAACCTAGCCACATGCTACATTTTTTTAATACATGCAACAAAGTCAGCAATATTGAAGAAAACTAAGGAAATGCTTTATTTTATATATTTACTCACTAAACCTAAACACTAACAATCTTTGCAATGTTATTTTAGAATAATAATCCTTATGCTTCTTATTGTTATGATAATAATAAATAGTGTTAGTTCATAGCAACAAAATATAAATGTGAAGTCAAATCCTAGGAAGAATGTTTACTTTTCTGGGATCCTATGAATCCTACTCCGTTTATATTTAGGATCCTCTAAGAAGAATTCGTGTTCCACCTTGAAGTTTCCGGAGCTTCAAGAGCTATGCCCTGAACTCGAGCTCGGGGAGAATCCGGATCAATTACGGGAAAGAAGAAGGCAAACCTGACTGGATGGATCCGGAACAGGCCCGGCGGGATGGGCGGGCCTGAGGGGGCCAGGCCCGCCCACCCACTGAGTGACGTGGGCCCGATTTTTTATGAATGTGCCAATTGTGCCCCCCATAACATCTGTAGGGCCCTCCCAAAAGCCTGGGCTTGATCCGGAACTTTCTGTTTTACTGTGGAGTTCCAGCACATATAAGTTCGTAGAGGCCGAGGAGCCTCTAGTCATGGAAGAGTTCGAGGAAATCTTTAAGGCTGAGCCTATCGACGATTTCCTTACCCATCGGATGAGGGTTGGACACTACTAGTGTGGCAATACGATACATCACTCGATTATTGTTGGCTTCATTACAATGCCGCTCGACAGTCTTCTAATAGGGAAACTCAACCCTAGGGAAGTCATCAAGCTCGAGCGAACAATGGAGTCGGAGATGGTAGGGAAGGATTCAGCTCTCTTATCGAAGTAAAGAAGATCCAAGGCGTGGAGTCGCCCCAAGAAGTTCAAAGACCCAAAGGCATCCCCAAGACACGTGACCACAAGTGTTCTACATTTGAATGGAACCAAGGAGGATAAAAATGCCCAGATGCGGGGTGGAAGTGCAACTATAGAGGAGTGGGGGTCTCTTCGCTTTCTATTGAGAGGAACCGAAGCCGACGACTGCAGCTGTTTCTTTCAGCCTCGTTGGTGATGAGGGCGACATAATTTTCATCGAATTCGTTGTTGATGGTTGTATAATTAAATTCATTATCGACCTCGAGTTGTATGAAGAAAACTAGACAATAGGGCAGTCTTCCCCCAACTTCTGGGGGTCTTAACCTCTCGACTCCTTTACATACGCCTTCATGATGAGACTGTCTGTTTCGGAACCTGATGGGATTTCTCCAAATTCAATATAAATTACTAGGAGGACAAAGCTACTGCCGAGGAAAAAAAGAGAGGCAAAAGTATAATGGAACCCTGAAGAAGTAATGAAATCACGATGTTTATTACAATATGAAGAGTTATTTATAGCACCATATAATTTAAATTGTTTACCATTTAATATCATATATATATCTTCTGACATGAATGGCTTATACGTAGACTGATGCAACATATTCAGTTTATACCCATATATGAATTTTAGATGAATTGTTCTCAGAGTTGTATCCATTGGTTTTTATTGTGTTATGATTTATATATTTTTTTGCAAATAAATAGTAAAATCAAGTGAAGGTTGTATATTTCAAGAAACTCAATACTCCTTATTGACACGCATTCCGGTCCCTTTCTAATCGACACAACCTACCTTTACAAACATTTTCATTATGAGCCTGTCTGTTTTGGATCCTCATGGGATGAAGAAGTGCAGCTACAAATTTTAATACAGTGTAAAGGGTCATTTAAATTACTGTTTATTTAATAAAATACTTAAATAAAATTTTCTTCATAAATATTATATTTTTAATATCTTATATTTTATGTAAACGATTATAAATAAAACTAAATAAGTATTCCTTTCAAAGAAAAATTTGACAAACATGAATATTGGTTGAATTTATAACCGTACATGCCTTTTAGATGTATTGTTTTCAATTTATATTATTATTACTTGAGTAATATTTTTTCGCAAATCAATGAAAATAATAATCAGATAATTCAATTAAATGTTGCCTAGAGAAATTATCAGTTCTCCTTCTTGACTAACAAAAATTACATCAAACCAAGGATATATTAAGGGATGTTCATTTAGAATATACGGATCCGTAGATGAATCGAGGTATTGGATATTAGATGAGACATTAAGAAGTTGAAGGAATGAATTTGGCTTTCCTTTTTTGAGTTTAAACACATACTACGAGAAAGAATCCAGTAAGTACTCGCATAGTATGTTTGTTTCATTATTTACATATACTATACAAAATAACACATTTTGATTTACTGATTAATGAGAATACTTTTATATCAATTATATAAAGATAAGACAAAAAATATAAAAGGAATATAAGAATAGATAAATTGATTCTTTGTTGACCCCCTCAATTTTGCGATCAAAGATTTTTTAGGAAGACATTTATTATAAAAACATTGTGTTGTCATTTTTTATGACAGTAAGTGACTACTAAGTTCTACGCGCCAACTACTTTCAAATAACAATACATACTATAAATAAAATGGTTTATTTCTGGATTATTTTAGAAAATTTATTGGCATTTTTTTAAATAAATTACCGAAAAATATGCCTTGTATTGCCATGAATAAATAATTTCTAAAAATGAAAAGGTAAAACTATTTGTATAAATTGGTTAAAAGTGATAGTTTGGGATGTGAATATTTATTAACATTTTTATATGCCGCTTAATATTTCTGAACGCAGAGTTGTTTCCATTTTAATCCTTTAAGAGTTAATCATAGAAATCCTTAAATGAAATTATAGCTCAAAACTATTTGAATGTTACTTTTTTAAATTGTCGATTACATTTAATGGCTATTAAGTATATATATATATATATATTTGTGCATATATTTAAAATGAATAATATATATATATATAATAAATTTTCTTTTTCGAGAGTCATAGTAGTAGTCACTTGAAAAATTAACTTTGCGTTCACTTACTGTCGCAAAAAATAGCACCAAGATTTTTGAAAATATTATATTCCTAAGTTTTTCTAAAATCATTATTAACTAAAACGTTTTGTTACATATCAGAACATAAGGTCGCAAAATGAGGGAGGGAACAATTTTTCTATCATCATTTATTCAAACGTCTGATCCGAAAAACCCTTTGATGGTCATGGAACGATATTATCAAATGAGTTTGCCATTCCAACGAATGAATAAAATATCTTCAAGATGAGCCTCCGTTAATCTTCCTCTCTTTGGAGAGTTAACATCCTTTAGGACAGAGAAAAGTCTTTCCACGTCGCATGTCACCATCGGAGCATTGGCCATCAAGAAGGTATTGGCATCATATTCTTCATTTCCTTTAGCACTATGCAAGGAACTTGCTGTTTCCATCATTGTCCTATATCCAGGATTCTTATCCAGCAACTCTTTCAACTTGTTGGCAAAAGGCTGCAGTGTGAGAGTGGTCTGGACCTCTTCTATTAATTTGAAGCTCTCGACCAGAGGAAGCCTCTCTTGCAAAGCCTTAATTGCCTTCACAAGTATTGGGAAGTTGTCTTTGATGACTTCAAGCTGAGTAAGGATCTCTTCATCTTCAAAGATTTCTTTGGCTTCAATTATTGCAGCACTGTCGTTCTTCAATTCCTCCACGAATTTCTTGACATTAAGAAAATTTCTTTCATAATAGAAGGCAGCTTCCAACCAAGTTCCCTAACGACTAATCACCGGTTCGGGCGGCAGCGGAATTTTGAAGGAAGCTGCGAAGTGGCGCTTTCTAATTGATGACTTCACAAAAAATTTCTTGACTTCCGAGATGAGATGGTTTACTTTCGGAAATTGCGTCCTAGCGAGGTCAGCAACACGATTGAGAGCGTGAGCTATACAGGTAACGTGTATTAAATTAGGAAACTGCTGCCTCAGTCCACGACCAGCCTTGAGACAATAACTGGCTCCATCAGTGAGAAAAAGACGTAGCTTCTTATTAGCCAATTCACTTCCAAGGACTTTGCGTAAAGCCCTGATAACCGCTAACTGGAGACTCTGATTATTGATGGTAGTAACATCGCTCAGACCAATCAAGAACGGACGTTCCAGGGTGACTCCATTCAAAGTTCCAGCCATGATTGCGGTCATGGCCCGTCCTTGCGAATCAGTCGTCTCGTCAGCCTGTACAAAAATATCCTTCTCCTTCAATTGCTCTTTAATCTTGGAGCAAATTGTTTCACATTCCTCCTCCATACACTTTGTTAGCGTTGTCCGGCTTGGAAGTCTCTTGCCGCAATGCTTCTCGAAGAAGTTGATGAACTCAGGTTGTTCCACCTTGGCCAAAGGGATGTTGCAGGCGATCATCATTCTTGTCAGATCCATGGTAAAAGTAGGGCGTGTAACCGATGAAGTCTGTTCCTCCAACTCAATAGTCTGTGTTTTGTTGAAGAGATCAAGATGTTTCTGGTGTTTATTGGATCGGACATGATGGAAGAGGTTGCTCCTAATTTTAATATTGAAGGATTTGGAACATAGCCTACAGCAGAGAGATTCTTTTTGTGAGTCGTAAACCCACACTCTGTTCCCACCGAGCTCGTGGATGAGACGGATCGGATCTATAACTTTGGGCATCTCGAATATCTGAAAGTAATAAAAACGTTAGTGATATAGATTTTTTTTGATAACAAATTAATTTGAAGCTATGAAACAGTATGATGATATAAAATTACATAGTCTTTTGTTTTAAAGTTCTTTAAATGGAGAATCATCAATTAAAAGATTATTTTCCATTCAAACAAGATAAAAAAATAAACCAGCCAATAATCAAAACTACATTAAGTGCAATTCCATGTAAGTCAATTTAATATTATTTAAGGGTCACTACATTAAATAAGGAAAGGTTCTGCAGACATATTTGCTCAACCAAATCGGCCCATTACACTTAAGGTATCATTCCCTCCTCCAGTCTCCAGGAATGCCTTTACATGGAACATTCAATCATTTGCGGAGGCCAGTGCCCTTCCAGGAGGAAGGACTTGACTCTGTCCCTGCCTGAGGAGGAATGACTTGGACTCTATTGCTACAACACGCTACATGAGACCACAAGGAGCAATCCTAAATTGATGACAGATTTCTTGAGGGCAGCCAAGAGCCTGGGGTCCCTCTTCTGGTCACTTTTGGGTTGTGCTGAGACCTGCTGGAATCTTCCTCCCTCGCTTCTTCGAAACAATGCTTGAGCTGGACTTGAGGAGCCTCAAGAGAATCTCTTGTTCAGCTCGAGACCCATGTGTCTTAGAAAATCTACCAAAGTTGCGCATAGATACCTCCCTCCTAGCAGATCTCATGTTCTTTGCCTTCACTCATTCTTTCTGCGTCCTGGGCCTCGGACATTGAATTAATCGAGAATGAGAATTAGTTAGCGAGTACTTACATCTATATGGGACGAAATAGAAGAGAAATGAAAAATCTCTGAAACGTCTCTGTGGATCCCAAACTGCACGTGTTAGATTTATATAGAATAAATTAAACAAATCTTCTTTTTTCCGTCCAGATTTTTATTTAGTTCATATAACTTTTTTTCTTCTTTCTCAAATGAAAACAAATCAGTGACAAGAAGATCATGGGTAGAAACTGTTTCGTTCTTCCTTTCTTGTTTGCATTTAATACTACATACTTCATAAAAAATAATAGCAAAATAATATAATCAGTTGGTGTACATGAAGAAAAGAACGGCCAAAAGCAACAATTATTTACAACTCGTTCAACAGCATCATTTGAAACCCATTGAAGCAAAAAATAGATGGAGGTTTGGTGTTTCCAATTGAATGAAGCCTTTTTTCTAGCACTATTTTCATTTTGTTTTGGCCGGAAAGGATAAGAAATTACACTGTTAGGGCTATATCCATGTTTTTGTCCATGTTTGGTCATAATGCTCA
>CP045899.1:9577266-9601667 GCA_013387185.1 Caligus rogercresseyi
GGGGACGGCAGCTCGATGAAGGTAGTTCTCTCACTGGGGAGTTTGACAGGCTCTGTCAGGGACGAGTGGCACTTGGAGTCGAAGCTGATGGTGACGGCATCAATAGTCATGGCTTTTTGTCTCACTTGGAAGGGAGTTAGTATGATTCTTCGTTGCTTTCATTGAATTTTGCAGTTACTTTGTCATGTAGAGATTTGAAGCCTTCATACCTCTGAGAGATCCACAAGACAAAATAAAAGGGAGGCCAGTCTTCGGATGACGATAGGGCGTGTGAGCAAGGGCTCGGAGGTTCCCTCTATGCAAAGTTCAATCGGATCCTCAGGACGTCCAATACGAGGAGTTTGTTGTTGCCCGCGGCGTGACCACTGTATCATCTGGGAGCAGGGAACGGTGGGTGCTGTTATGTGCCCAAACCTGCTCATCCAGGCGTCGTAGTCGGTTCCAGGTGTCGATGAGAGCTTGGAACAGGGATTTGCCTATACGGACCCAGGCAATATTGGTGGCGTTCCAGATGATTGAACGGATTCACGGCAGTGGTGCGGTTGGAGGTGGAAGCTGTGCTGTACCTCTCCGGAAGCTTCTCTGTGTCTTGATTGTTGCTGTAGTCGGTGTTGTCGTCGGCGGAGAGGTGGGGGTTCTGCATACTTAGAAGTTTTTTGGATAACTCCTTTGGCGGAGGGGCTGAGTACAGTTCCTACTCTGATGCCGGGGGCCGTTGCAGTTGAAGCATCGTGCTGTCGTCTGGGAAGGAGTGCTGGCATTTTCGGCTTCCTCGGAGATGCTTCTTTGGTGACGCCCGTTGCTCCTTCACGATCCGACACTCCTCCGTCGAATGTGCGGCAGGACCATGGATAGCACAGTGCTTGTGCTTCAGTCCTGTAGGTTTGGATGGCTGGATGGCATGAGGTCGGCGATGGACTGTCTTCTGGAGGCGGCTTGCATGGCGTCGAGTCCATCGGTTCTCTTGATGATTGCGGAATTTGAGGGCTTGCAATTCTTTTCGGCGGACTTCGTCGAAGTTTTCATTAAACTCGTGGTTGTGGGAGTCATTTTCTTTTTCTCCTCAATATCTGCCGACTGCGCCATGTGTAGTGTACCCAAGTGGTAACTGAATTGTACAAATAAAATAAAGATAAATATGAAGATGGTTCGACCAAGAGAACGTTACTTAATTACTAAAAGGTCAAGTACAAACACAGTAACCCAATTAATAAGAGCGCCTAGGAGTTAGAAGTAATAACTCGGAGTGATGTAGTGAATGGAGTGAATGATAGAGGAGAGTATTCGGTAAGTGAAGGCTTTATTCAAGTATAGGAAGATAATGACGGCTTGCAAAATACAAAAGTGAATGATATGGATCTGGTACAGGGTAGGGACTTTTATTACTCATTGGGGGGCCTCTCAACAAGAGGAAATATGCAACGTAGAATCTTTTTTCATTAGTAGTTAAAATAGTAATTAAAGACAGGAAAAATGCCTTAGCTATTAAAATAGAATAAAGACAGGAAAAATGCCTTAGCTGGCATATTGCAAAGAGATTTATACATGATAATCTAAGGGGCCTCTTTAAGGAGGAATACAGATTATACAAAGGGAATTAAAACCTGTAGACTTGACATGTGATGTTGCATAATAGGACAGGTAAAAGATGGGGAAATCATGGGTGCAAGCACTAGATGATGTGATAGTAGCGATACTATAATATATATATATATAATAGATAGATAGATATATTCGTTCTCCAGTGACGTCATTGAGTAGTCACACTGTTAGGATACATGTTTGTTTTGTATTGCCCAGACCTTATTATACAGATCTTGATTCTAACTATCGGACTTGGAAAAATAAACAAAACAGTATTTTCAGATGGAAAAAAAGTCATGTTTATTTGTGAGTGTTTGAAAACACCTTATTGTTATTATGTTAAGAATCAAACTAGCTTTTTTAATAATTTAATGCACTCACACATAATTTAACATACATTCCTTTTTTTTGTCCACAGTTCATAAAAAATATACAAGCACAAAAAAGAGAACGTAACTAAACTGATGTCAATGCTTGAAAAGATAATTAAACATTCCTTTTGTTTTTTGAATAATAATGAATAAATATCATTAACAATAAAAAACACATAAAAAGTTATTTTATTTCTACGTGTCATAAGTTTCTTGGGGGAAAAAATTGAATGGTCAAGAGAGCAGTTTGTCCTTGTAAACTTTCTTTTGCTTAGATTTGTGAAGTCTTTTTGATAACAAATATGATAGTCATGTCAACTTGAAAACTAAGAGCAAGAGAAGTTTGTTTTATATTCCATTTTTTGTGTTTTTAACTATGTACATTTTGTATATTATTCAAATGAGGATTATAATTCAAATGTCTTATAAACTATCATTAATAAAGAACAAAAACTAGAAAGACATAAAAAAATTATAAATTAACTATTTGATTTTTTAACTCTGAGACTATACACAGCTCCCTGAAACTTAGTTCCATATCTGTCGTTAACAAATAAAAATGGCATTAAATGTGATTCAATGTTAAAAGTTTTAGACCCCAAATCCTTTAGGACAATCTTTGGCTCTCATCATCTTTCCTAGAGGTTTTTTTTGCCTATTTGTTCGATAGAATTGCATCCGACAGTATATAAATAAGCATTATAGCATTAATTAGTGACTTGAACTTAGGATTTTTTCAATGAGGTAGACCAAAAATGACCATCCCCTCTCGGGATTCGAACCTGCACCCCCAACTTTGAGAGTGAACACGCCTTAGTGTACACGGCTATCGCGCTCCTCTACTAGAGTTTCTAGTAGACTTCTGTCTGTTAAACAAAAAATAACATTATTATAAATATTACAAATTTTTATTTTTATAATTCAGTTTTGGATGTATTTACATAAAATACTTTGGTGTTGAAAATTATGAAAATTATTTACATTTTTATAAAAGAGAAACTATAAAAAGGCTTTCTAGTTTCAATACTAATATGATAACTTTCAAATACACAAGTTAAAAGGACAATGCTTTAAATACGCAAGTTAAAAGGACAAATCTTTCATATACTAAATATAAATTTCAAATATTTTTCGTTAATGTCATAATATATAAATATAATGTATATATATATATAAATTTGTAAAGGTTTTTTAATAGTTGTAGGTATTTCAAATATATTTGTACTTATTCTTTGAAAGTTATAAGAGGGCAAATCCCTAATATCTTTTATAATTATAGTTGTATATTTAGCGCCATCTATTGGAAATTAATATCACATTCTTCCTCTGGATATTTAGTCCTGTAAAAAGATGCAAGTTACTATTTTGATCCAAAATTCTTAATTATTTTTCTCCAAGGTATTTATTCAGCTTGAATATAAAATATAAAAACAATAAAATGAAATTAATATAAAATAGGAAAGTTGTGTTAAAAATTTCATAACATAAATAAACATTTAGCTTAAAATAATTATCTTACTAAAAGACCTAAATATCTATAAACAAATAATACAATAAAAAAGTGATCAATTCCAAAATAGACATTTAAACAATAATCATTTATAAAGAAATTATATAAACTGAAAACAATTGAATATGAAAACGACGTTGAGTTTATTGTGAAGTTTTAAAATCCTCTTCAACGCTTGGAGATGTCGGGCGAGTTCGAGGAAATGGCGTATTATCCTAAACGCATATGTCCAGGAATCATCACAGGCTGGGGATCTTAATTTCCAGGGCACAATATATCGTTGCAGTGGATATCATAATTACTTAAGTTAGTAACACCATGCACTTACCATAGGTCAATTTTGTCCTATATAAGATTTAAAGTTCTAATCTATATATATAAAAGAGACTGTGTGTTGTATGGTGTGTGTGTTTGACCGCTATTCACGGCCAAACTACTGGACTGTTTTAGATGAAAATTGGACACAGATGCATCTTGACACTGTGATGGTTCTGGGTAGGTTAGATTCTGATCAAACAGATTTGTGTCTGTGAGAGGGTTTTGCGGTTTGCATGAATTTTTGAGGGTTAGAGGCTCAGGATGTAATTAAATGTTTGGGACATTAGCCGTAGGCATCTTTTGGTATAAATACAACTAAGGCCTAGCGGTCTTGCAAAGGCCTGAAAAAAGGCTTGGAAAATTTTGGTTGTCCATAGTTCGTAAGTGAGATGTTTTAGAGACAGAACGCACACCAAAAGTTATCTGCATCTCTACCCAAAGAACCTGGATCCGGGAAAAAAAAATCCGGATCTAGAAACTCCCGGACCCGGATTATGACATTTCCTTAACTTTTGATTCTTTCCCATTTCGAAAAAAAAGCTACTCTGAAAGTATATCAAGAATAGGGTTTCCAATCGGGTCCCAAAGAAATTTCCCGGAAAACCGGACCGGCCTGTCGGAAAATTCAAGAAAACCTCTGGGGACTTTTTAATACGAAAAAAAGTTCAAAACAAAAAATACGAAATGAAGGCCTTGCAAAATAAGCTTAGGTTGGTTAAGTCAATGTCCGGCCTCCGGGACATATTTGGGCCGGGATCCGGATTTTTTTAATGCTGTTTTTGTAAAATATTTTGCACAATCATATTTAGCTTCACAAAGAGAGCAACTTTGATGTTATCAGTATCCGGATCCGAGGTCATTAGAGCCTCAAATCCGGGATTGAATATTAGGTCGAATTTCATGGACGAAGCGGATATTTTGAAATCCTAAATTTTGGGGGGCCTTCTGTGAGTTGTCTGTTGGGTTGATCGCATCAAGTTATAAATAGTACCTATAGAGTTTGGCATTTCTAATAAGTTCGTTTCTTTTAAATGAATTTTGGTTTATAATTTTTTGAGTTTTGGCATAAAAACTGTCAAAAGGGAAAAGTGTTTTTTTCTCCGCTCCTGGTGAACTCAAAGATTTCAACTTAAGTTATAAGAAGGAGCTTGAAAAAGTCTGACAACAAACTATAAAATAAATCATTCTCAAGTGTGTTTGTGTGTGTGTTGACCGCTATTCACGGCCAAACTACTGGACTGTTTCAGATGAAAATTGGCACACAGATGCATCTTGACACTGTGATGGTTCTGGGTTAGGTTAGATTCTGATCAGACCAGATTTGTGTCTGTGAGAGGGTTTTGCGGTTTGCATGAATTTTTGAGGGTTAGAAGGCTCAGGATGTAATTAAATTTTGTGGGCATTGGCGTAGGCATCTTTTGGTTATAAATACAACTAAGGCTTTAATAATTTTGTTAGCATCGAAAGGTGTTTTGTAAATAAAGTGGATACTACAATAGATGAATTTGGGAGACAAAATCATGTTTTCTACTTCTCTGAAATAAATATAATAATGAATAGTGTATAATCACAATAAAGAAAATAATAATCTACATAGCTTTCTTCATTCGAAATTTTTTTACAGATTTAATAGTTATTGTTTAAAATCGTCGGGGCAATACAAAAAAAAAAACATGTAATCCTAGCAGTATAACTACTCAATGACGTCACTGGAGCACGATTATATAATCTATATATACATTATTTTAGAGAGATAGAATGATGATAAATATATATATATATATAGCTAGTATCGTTCTCCAGTGACGTCATGAGTAGTCACACTGCTACATGTTGTTTTGTATTGCCCCAACCTGGGTTCACCAATCTTATTAACCAGTTTGAATACTTCAAATCATCCCCTTTTCTCACAGGAGACACAGCTGAACGCGCTCCGAAGTATGAAGAAAGAGAAGGGAGAAGCTCTATGAATTAAATATTTGACATGTACTCATGAAAATGATAACATCATGAAAATGGTTTCCAGTGCAAAGTGGAAATGTCGATTTTCCCTCCAAATCATGAAGAAGGTCTTGCCTTAAAATAACTTTATCATCTTGGATATTTTGTCATTACTGTCGCAATAAGTATTATGTATTGATGTTATTGAGGGTCTATCTATAAATGCTAATGTTGTTAATGCATATAATAAGGCTTCAAACGATATGGGAGCTTTTTATATAATACATCATTTTAAGAAGTGAATATTTAAAGAAAAAATGTATCTTAATCATGTCATGATCTTTTATTTATATTTATGTAAGCAAATATGGCCCTGGAATATATAAGCCTTCAAGCATGTCCGGAGTTTTTTTTATGAAAAAAATGTAGACCACCCATAAAACATAGCCAAATGACCTCAAAAATGACGTCACTGGTCACCGGGCAAAAAGCGGGTACTAAGTAGTAGCTGATAAAATAGATTTTCCTTCTGTAGAGTTACATTCAAAATGTTTAAAAAGAGCTGAAGAGTATATAAGCTTTCACAAAGTCTAGCCTAAATTTCGTATTAAAAAACATAATTCAGCTCTAAAAATGACCTCAAAATAATTAACATGGGCCAATTGACAAAAGCATGAAGAGTATCATTGTAGGTATAATTTACTACTACTTTTACATGGACTGAAAAAGCGTAGAAGATTAGCAGAGATTAAAAATTGTGATATAAAATGTCAACCCGTCATCAACTTATAAAAGAGAATGTCTAATCATTCGATCCCAAGAGGATGGGAGGCCAATAGTGGCCTTTTCAGAGCAGGAAGAAATCTCGGATGAAATAAGTTTCTAAGCCAACTGCCCTCTTCCTTGATTGCTTTTTCGGCGACTGAAGGAACGGATGTATGTATAGCATTTGTAGAATAACTAGAGTAATATAAAGCACCACACGGTCATGAAGAATTTGGTTCCGCCAGGTTTTACAAAGTTTTTGTGCTTTTATGAACCGATGATCCCTAGACTAGCAAGATATTTTGGCAACTTTAATTTGATTTAACTTATTCTTTGATTACATCCACCTTATATGCCTGCACTATTTCTAGTATTGTAATTTGGTATCTGAGAGAAAGGTATTTAAGTTGAAAAAAAATACTTTTATGACGTATGCATATACTTACCATGACATCAGAAAGGAAGTAGGTTATTGTGTGCGTCACTCTACAAGAAATATTGATTTTCATGCAGATGAGCATATAATTAAGTATCTTCAAAGAAAGGATTGAGGGACTTTAAGTTCATATACCGGAACCATTTTGGAAAAGATTCCTCATCCTCCTGGTGATTTTGTATATATATATAGTTACTTTTAATTAACATAAAAAGTAATCATAATAAAGTGTATAGCATGAAATGTCGACAATTAAACTTTGATTTAAAAAGTGCTTATTGACTTTTAAACTCAATGGACTTGTCATTTTGCATGGAATTATAGGAAACAAATGTTTTGCGTTATTGTGTGCAAAAAGACAGAGAGTTGACAATATCCTAGCATAATGTCAATCTTTGTTTAGAAGGCATAATAGCATAAATGAATGTTGGCTTTCTTTGATGTTACTTCTCATTATTTCTTGCAACTTACAAATAAGTTACTTCTTGATAGAAAGAAAGTGACAAACAGGGATGTTATGTTAGTTGCATTAGTTTGATGTCTGTTTGAAATGAAGATTTCATGCATGCAATAAAGCTTTGTATGCTTTGTTGAAATACAAATAGAAACTATAGTTACAAAGATGATAATGACCTTCAAAATCAAGGACAACAAAGGGAAATCCTATACTAGAACGTCGTCATGGATGGAAGGATATTCTAATGATCGTTGAAGTATCTGTTAGAGTTTTGATTTTAACCGAAATGTTTTTTATGTACTTCTTTTATATATAAGTACTATGAGGAAATTAAGTCCTTTAAAAAAGAAGAAGAATGAATGAATATAAAAATAGATGGAAATATAAAAAGTGGCATCAATTCACTCCCAGCTATTAAGGTGTAAATGTCAACTCAAGCATCAAAACGGTATCCTTTTAATTAATCTATTGATGTCATTTACGGATCCTTTGAATTCTATATCTATAATTTAATCAAGCAAATCCTCATTATTCGTTTTGATGTATGATATCTTACTATAAATGAATCTTTAGATAGAGGATAAAAAGAAAATTGAGTTGCCAACTTAAAGAAATAGGTTTATTCATGTGTTTCCGAAAACTACAGTAAACAAATTCTTTGTTGGTAGTATATTTTTTTAATGCTCACCAAGATAGGCTTTGTCACTCATAGATTTTCATTTCAATAAACTGTTTTTACATATTTCATTTTTTACTCAGTTTCAAATTCTTTGTATACTATTTCTTTGATATATATTAATTCATAGTCGATTTTGACTTCGAAGAGATCGCTACTTATTCTTTATAATTAATTCCTTTGTACCAAAATCATTGTCAAAAGATGACAATGCACCCTCCCAACGAACAAAAAAAGAATGGATGGAAAGCTACAGAGTACGCTCCATCAGCTGGCCTGCCCAGAGACCAGATTTAAATCCTATAGAAAATCTATGGCAGAGGATAGGGACACTTATCAGCAAAGACAACCCCTCAAGTAAAAGAGAACGGATAAAAAGATAGTGGAGCCATGTCATCGCTGTAGAAGAATTGGACAAACTTGTCGGAAAACATTAAAAATGGTAGTTATTCTTGTGTGTTAAAGAGGAGTAATGTTGCTCGTAGAGAGACTTTGGTTCATGTGAACTTGGAAAAAAATATAAATGGGAGACTTTCGTTCTCACCCTAAGTACGGTAGACGTAGGAAATTATAGAGGTGATGGCTTGAAACATGTACATGTTTATGATGTGGCATTCATGTTTGGCTTCACAGAGCAAGAAATTGCTGGGGCAAACCGCAGACTTGGTCATGCACAGGCTTGCTTTTTTTTAAGGGGCCTATAGATGTATTTTTCATTTAAAAGTTCCTCGAGTTTTAAAGCTAAAAAACTCAGCTGGGTCGCAAGAAGAGGTTACGTTTAAACTAAAAGGCATAGACAATGTCCTTCTTGACACGAAAAAAAAAATATCCCTGAGGCTCATAAATACCTTTAAGCGGGTCAACGAACATCGCTTGGTAGAATGGCTGAGACAGTTTGGGGAGGTTCATGACCACTTTCCAAAAAGAAATCCTACCGATACAGTTGCGGAGGCTAAGTATAAAAACTAAAGGGAAGTATGGCGTGATAGCAATTATATTGTAAACATGATCGCAGATCCTGCTTCCATTCCTCAAATTTTACCGTTTGAAGGCAATTTGATTAATGTTAAATTTTCGGGGGTGAGGCTGCAATGCCAAAAGTGCTTTAGCTTTAGCCATTTGAAACACCATTGCCTGGAGAGAAGGGTGCGAATCGTAGAGTATGAGCGTGCTTGGCTTCGAACGATTCAGGAGAAAAAAGACCTTTATCAATCTATCATTGAATCTCAAATAGCTACAGACGTTAGAGTGGAAGAACCTCTCGCCTCTTCGGTTACTGCTGGGGAAGCTAATTCAATGGGTAATATTGGGGCTGTAATTTGCAAGGATGTCTTGACTGAAAAAGATTCAGAGGCTATTCCGGACACTTGTCGGGAATTACCCCCTACCTTCTCTGAGGATATAGTAGAGGTTTACCGAACTATCAATGCAGCGGGGGGAGACATGCAAGTTGAAGTCCTGGATGGTAGCACCTCAGCTTTGCCATTGCAGAGACCTTCGATGATTGTTGGGATGGAAACTAATTGTGGAACTCAAAATGACGTTCTTCATAAAGAGATGGAGGGTAAAAATAATGAAGAAGAGTCCTTGCTCGTTACAAATGAAGCGTCATCAACGGACACTGATAGGGGGAGTGAAAACGAATTTACTGTCCCTAGTACCCCGATTGCCTCCGAACAGCAACCTTTGTCAACAACATCGACTTGCAAACGGCAGCCAAATGAAAAACTGAAGTCACACCTGGACACCTCCTTGATAATTGAACATCGCACTCGCTCTCACTCTGCTGGAAAACGAAACAAACCGGATTCCACAAACTCTCCAGACAGTGAGTATAATCGTTCAAAAGTAACGAAATCCTAAACCTATGTCATTTCATTTCTGAGCAAAAATCAAGGACTTTCTTTTAGACAACGTGTTTGATAGGCATGTCCTCAAACTTGGGAATTTTGAAGATTATTATCGTAATACGAGAGGAGGAAAGGAGAGGAAGTTTAAACATTCTTTGATGAAACAATTGATAGATATGAATGTGGATATAATCTGCCTTCAAGACACTAAGTCTCGTACATCTTCCTCCTGTAGCTTAGATTGTTGTTTGTGTCTTCCCAAAAATTATAAACACTACTTTACTGGCTCAGGGTTAAAACAGAGGGGTAATGACATTTGTTTCTAATAGAATCTCTATCACTTCCTGTGTCAAAGAATACTCGGGCATTAGTGAATGGCACAAGTTACGTGTCACTTCGAATGATTTTGTCTTTACATTATTAATACATATGGACCGAATGAAAAATCTTCTACTTTATCAAGCTATCATAAATAATCAGCTCCAAAGCTCTATTCCCCTTCTTCTTCTTGCGATTTAATTGTAGATTTGGAAAAGCTTCACTCTAACTATGCTAACCGTCCAATGCTAAAGAAGGTCATTTTTGCTTAAACTTATTTGACCCACAGAAAAATGGAGTCCTGGGAGCTTTTCTTGATCTAGGGATAAAATCAGATCCAGAATTGATTTAGCATTGGCCTCTTCATCATTTGCATCTCGAGTGAAAAAGGCTTCTTATCGTCCTAATACTTTCTCTGACCATAAAATCATCGAACTTAAACTGTTAGGTAGTTTTGCAAAAGTAATCCAAAAGTTTCCTAAATGGGTTCTCGGTTATGATACCTTCATCAACAAGCTTAAATTAAACTTAGAGAGGAACTTTCACGCAAAACTATCCCCAGCTCAAACCAATTCCGTTCTCTCCAGAACAATACTTCGAACTGCATCTAAATTTAAATATAACATTAATAAAGATAAGTATTAAAAGCAAAAATTGATAGAAGACATACTAAACATGGACTCATTGTTTGTCACTTCGCTTATGGCAGATACAATTAATACCTTCAACATTGTTATAGTCTCGGAAGCAGAAATGGAAGCTAAAGTCGCTCGTGATCAAGACATGAATAAAAGAGTCCGGGATCTGTTTAAGACAGATAAAGTTTCCACCTCTTCTGTCTCTAAAATTGTTGTGGGCGGTAAAGTCCTTACGCGCAAGGAGGACATTTTAAGATATTTTCATGCTCGGTTTCAATCTCTGGTAGGACACAGGGATGGTCCATTTGCAAAAGCCAAACGAAAAAATGGTCATGAGTTGATATTTACTCATGAAACAATAATGAATTATCTTAAGAAGAGTCTCAAAAAGAATAGGCCAGTGGCCTGGACGGAATAATAAGTGAAGTGTTCTCAGTTTTTCCACAGCAAATAGTTCCTTTTCTTCTAAGAATTGGAAGGCAAATTGAAGAAAAAGGTAGGTTACCATCGTCATTGACCAAAGGACGATTCGTTCTAATACCTAAAAAGGGAGATGGAACGGACTTTGGTCACTGGAGGCCTATCACGGTTTTAAATCAAACTTACCGTGTTTTATCAGGCGTCCTTGCTCAACAGATGCAGACGATTTTAAATACAAAAATTGGATGTCATCAAAAAGGGTTCCTCAAAGATCACCAAATCTGTGATATATCTAGAAATGCCCAAGCCTGCATTGATTCTTCCAAAAAGAGGGGCAAATTTGCAGCAATTATTGCTGTAGACTTTTCGAAGGCGTTCGATTCGATTTATCACAGCCAAGTCCTGAGATCAGTACGGAGGCTATTGCCTCGGAAATTCTTTAATCCCGTTTGAGCGCTACTGTTTAATGGTACCTCATCTCTGTCCTTAGACGGTCTTGAAAGTAGTCCAATAACGTTAGGAATATGTTGTAGGCAGGGGTGTCCATCGGCTCCTTTGCTATTCATTGCAGCAATTGAAGAGTTCGCCCAAAAACTCCTGAAAATTTTTGGAGGCTTCGGCATTAAGATCGAGGGTTCGCCTCATCTCAAGACATCTATGCAGATGATGTCACAATTTCGTTAGAAGCTAACTCTGAGCCTCAACTTATGAAAAGGATTGAAGTTGTGTTAAAGTTTTTCACAAAATTCGAAAAAATATCTGGTCTTTCCGTTAACAGATCTAAAACCTCAATTCTTCTCATTGGTTCCTGGTTTCAATCTCAAGGTATTAAGATTCACTCTTGTTCTGTGAAGTCGAAAATTGAGATTTTGGGAATTCATTGGAATGGATGGGGGATTGACGATAGGAATTGGAACACCTTGAATCACTTCGTTCTTCAATAGACAAAAATGTGGAGGTCCCTCAACCTACAAAAGAGAATTGACCTTTATAACTCGAAGGTTATTCCTTTAGTATTGTATAGAGCATTTTCCTCCCCTTCTTTGCCGAAAAGGCAATCATGAAGGAAGATAAGTGGCCTGTATCATTATTTCATCATTCGTATATTAAAGTTTTAAAAAGAAAGAGGGTCCAATTTGGAGGCAACATAATACAACTTTCCCTTATAATTCCCAATATGTATTTAAAACTCTTCCTTAATATTTTCCAAAACCCTCTTGTAGAGTGGCGCAGATCGGTTTCGTTGAGTAATATTTGCACTTGGCTCTTGTTTAACGAATCTTCAAACCAGTTCTCTTTCACAGGTTTGGGGTTGTACCCAAAGAATTTTATGGAGAAATGCTCCTGTGTTTGAAGGAAACTGCATTACTGATATAACCAGGTGTAATTCAGGCAAGAAATATTTTTTCAGGAAACTGAGATGTCCGGAAGTTCTCGAGGAAATGGCGATAAAAAAATAGTATATTATCAATACATGATGTGATTCCAGCCAACCCTTTCATGATGGTAGATTTTATTTCCTCTATCAAGAGCTGCTCTCAGCTATCAGGTTTTCAGACCCTGGTATCTTAAAATGACTTCCCCATTCGTTCCGGTTGTGAAGAAAGCTTGAACATATGTCAAAAGTATGTTGAACTTCTCAAACTTCCAGTGTGTTGGAGAACAAGAATTTTGAGATCTGTTATAGGAATTGCTGATCATACAAATTTACGGCACAATGGCAGATATCCGCAGATCTCATACGCTTTATATATCCATGCAAGGATTGTGGAAAACTGTATAGCTATACACGCCTTTGTAGATTGCCATACTGTAACCATCCTTAAACAGTTCATCAGTTTGAATGTTAAAGGCCTTCAGACTCCAGACGCAAATAACATTTGCACCTGTGTACACCTAAAATAAAAGAAGCAGCAAGCAAATGGAAGAAGATGGGTGAAGACTTTGTCAACATACCTAACAATGTGGGTAAAAAACGCCTCTACGCTCCAAGAAGTGAAGGGGGCCTCGGAATGATCGACGTGGAAATCCATTGGAGCGTTCTCCTGATCTCCTGGCTAAAGAGATACTCCCTCGTTTACCATCTCTGGAAGAATGCCTTATCAGGGGCCAAAAATTTGTCCATCCCAACATTGGGCCCGGGAAATGGCAAGGGTCCCCCAACCAACCGCTCCACAGACCATGGAACGAGCTTTGGGACTTCCCACAAGAGCTCCTTGAAGCCTACTGGAAGGAGGTTGGTGTAGGCGGGCCTCTGGTAGGGAATCCAATAGTCAAAGTTGAGGTTCCACGGTCCATTCTCCAAAAAAGAGGCCTCCGGACGATTAAAGATGTCCTTAGCTTGACCATCCCTCCATTGTTCTCCTAAAGGCTTCCCTTAGGACATTCTTTGCAGACGGCGTCGTTATAAAAACAAGGAGAATCTATATCAAGTATCAAACCGGATTATCAAGACAAACTACCTTCTTATCACTTCCCAACTCGAGAGAAAAATAAAAAATAAAATATTGGACACAGTAAACCCCCCAACAAAGAACACATCATATTTCAAAGACATAATCTCAGGGATATGGGACCCCATATTAACTCCGAGGGAACAGTATTTGAAGTATAGAATCTCCTCTGGGGTATATTTTACGAGTGGTCTGCTTCAAAATGAGGGGGCGATTTGTTCTTTGTGTGAAAGCCGCAAAACCGTTGCTCATCAGTTCCGAGATTGCACGGATCTCGTCCATACTATGAAAATCATAAAAAAGGTCTAAAGGACAAAATAGGCAGGGATCTGAGCCCAAACGAGGTCCTGTATGGTTTTCTAACTAAGGACCCTAAACTGAGACTGGCATCGAAAGTCATCGCTAAATTCCAATCTATTCTGGCGAGGGCCAGGTTCAAAAACCACCAAATTTCCACAAGGATAGCGGAGGTGGCCCTAAAAGAATATCATATCTCTAAAAACATTTTTAAAGATGCATTTACACTATAATTTTTATAAATCATATGTTTTTTTAAACCATACTTCAAAAATTACTTGTCTTTCTCCTTCTAGTCATAGTATAATATGTAGTTATTTTTTTTTGTTGATTATTATGAATTTATTGTGTGATTGAATAAATGTATGTCTCCCATTGGGATTTTAAAAAAAAACATTTACAAAGCTATCATCCTGTTTGGTCTTGGCAGATCGTCCTCTGCAAAATCTAGAACAATTAATAGTACTCTTTTAAATGTCAAAGCTCTTATAGCTAAGAGGTTAGCATCTCACTCTCCTATCAGTCCGGGGAGGTAAGGACAATCATCCTAGCGGCGGCGGCTAGATATGCGGTGTTGGACCTCAAGATCCCCTTGTCATCGATGGAAAGTGAAGTTTGGCAGCCGACGAAATTCGTTACTTCCCATCATGTTCCCTCCCATATGGAAAATTAATCAAGAATCTTTTACGTAAATTTAAAGTTTTTAAATAGGAATATTATATATGTTTTTATTATGGCAAGTTGTTTTATTATAATTGTATTTTAGTTTTTGTTCATAGATGGTGTTAAAATTTTAAACTAAAATGTTTTATGTTTTTTACACATTAACATCATTTTATATACATTTACTTATTTGTGCTTGTATATTCTTTTATGGACTGTTGAATAAAAAAAATTGTCAGAAGCATGCCGAAACGATGTCGAATGGTTATCAAAAGCCAAGGGTGGTTCTACTAAGTACTAAATTCCTTTAAAACAACCCCAACGGCTCTTTTCAGGGCCACCAACTTATAAAAGAGTTCAACTTTAATAGATTCACAAAATGATCAATCATGCAAAGTGAGTCTAAACTTTTGTCCAGCACTGTACTCCCCAAGAAATAAAAGCATCCAAACCAGCGATGAGCGATACAAATATGATCTTGCAATTTACATGAACGATACATATACAACGTCATTTGTCACTGAGGAGGGGAGGATGGTGCAATCCGTCTGATTATTTTTGTGGTAAAAAAAGACAGACGTAAATGGAATCTTTGCTTTGGAAATCGTAGGTCATAGGTATTTGTTTGGTTTCCTTGATCGAATGGACGGACTCGTGTATGATAGACATATATTCTGATTTTCGAATAAAAGATGTTGGAGAAGACAAACTAAGAAGGAGATGCGGAAAATTCATACTTTTCCCTCCAAGAGCGCCGGTATTTCTAATTTTTACTAATGTCGTCTTTGAATTATCGTTAATAATCATTTTTTGGGGGGGGATAAGCAATTAGGGATAAATGATTACTAGGTATGTCAAGAGTGAATATGCCTAGCCACACGTTACAATTTTTTCGACAAACAACCACGTCAGTGATAGAAGATCAATCTAGAAAGTGTTTTATATGTGTAAATATTTTTCCTCAATAAACCTCATAATCTTTGCAATGTTATTGAAAAATCATGAAAATCATGGTTCTTAAAAATAATAATATATAGTGCAAGCTAGTCTTAGTAACAAAATATAAATGTGAAGTCCG
Organism: Caligus rogercresseyi; assembly: GCA_013387185.1. Lineage (NCBI taxonomy): Eukaryota > Metazoa > Arthropoda > Copepoda > Siphonostomatoida > Caligidae > Caligus > Caligus rogercresseyi. Next base: position 9,593,042 of record CP045899.1, read on the forward strand.
TCGAATCCAAAGAAATCCTAATGAATGGAGACAAAAACCCTACTTCGCCGATATTTCAGCCTTCTATACTAGGAATCCGTTTAATTGAAGCAGACGGAGGTTCTTGGAACTGTCCCCTAGAGAAAACGTGCTCACTCAACGACGACTCAGGAAGAAATCACGGATCCTTTTACAAAAAGTGATCTCACATCGTTTGGACCCCATCCTAGCCTTGGTAATTGTCTTGTAAAAATCTTTATGGTTTATTATAATATATTTTTTTATTCATTAAGGTATTTGACTTCCAATATGGTAATAAGTGCTGCGTCCCTCTCTGCAGAACAGGGCACGATGACCAGAAGGACCCAACATCTCTCAACACTACTTTCCTGCAGATCCGGACCTGAGACAGGCCTGGAAGCTAGCCATTCGCAGGGAGCATTTCGAGCCTAGCAAAACTCTGTTATCTGCAGCCTGCATTTTTTGCCCAGTGATTTCAATGTAGAATCCTCAGACTCCAACCCACGCCGGAAGAGGAATAGGAAGGATAACAGCCTCGTCTCACGGCGACTGGTCAAGGAGGACACTCTGTGAATCGTCGCTTCTACTCTGAGATGCTTTGTGATGGCCGACTTAAGGTGTCCATCTCAAATGAGGAGGCCGGTGGACAATCCATGTTCCTCCGCTTCGACGTGGTACACTTATTTAAGAATTTCTTCACCAACCTTTTGCGGAGGAAGCACTTCAACTGTCCAGACTTCCAAGGGATACGGATGATGCCAGCGTTGCCCATGTAAAGAGTTATATGATATATCCATCCTTCTACAATCGCTGGGCTGCAGTACTACAGTAAAGATCACCCGGAGTGGATGGGGACAGCCCATTTTCTTCAGACAATAAGAAATTGGTTTAACGTACTCAATGTCAAGACCACCTTCACCGGCATGAGGAAAAGGGACTGGTCGAAGGATCCGATCCGAACAAGTGACTCCGTGCAGCTCAAGTTTTTGGAAAACTTTGCTGAGTGGCTTGAGAAGTGGGAGAAGCAGAAGACCCTTGGCTTAAGCAAAGAGACTTTCTTGTGTGCCATCCAGACAAGCAAAGCAATGCCGAAGTTAATCGTCCATCTGCTTGAAAAGGAAGGAATGGACTATGTTCTGACGGGCAAGATATGCTCTGCCCCTATCGAGAAGCGCTTTGGCGACTACATGATGCTTGGAGGGTCAAACTATTACGTGAGTGTCCGCCAGATTTTAGAAGCAGAGAAAAAAATCAGGCTCAACTCACTCATTAGGCTCTCCTCTTTCACCTAAAAGAAGCCAAAAACGTTCTAAGTGCCTCCTCCGAGGGAGAAGTGGAAAACGATACTAGTGCCCTGCTAGCTGCAATGGAGGTCTTTGAGGGCAGCTGCATCCCCAGTGACGAAGGAGATGAGGGTGCAGTCTTCTATGTTGCTGGCTATGTCGCTCAAAAGTTGGTGAAGTCCACCAAGTGTCAGGCCTGCCAGGAGATTGTGTCAAAAGGGAAAACTGTTCCAAGAATAACCTTCGACGTCGGCGTGGATCAGGAGTCTAGCATCAAATCTACAAAGGATGATCTCATTAGCCTTGTCACAAGAGGAGGCCTCACCTACCCCTCAGATGCCGTTTTCATCTCGTGCATGACGGCATAGACATTCTATGGACAAATCATGGAGAATCAAGAATAAGGCAGCTCTTCATGAGATTCAAGAACCCCCAAAAGAGCTTTGTGGCAGCCTTGATGGAAATATTGTTAGTGCAGGAGGACAAGTATCTCCTTGCCATGAAGTGCACTAACGAACACTCATTTTCCAGCCTCCTTCCAGACATCTTCTCCAGATTTTTCAATTGCATGTCCAAGAATCACGTCAGCGAGATCAACGACACCATCCATAACAGCAAAAAAAGGGGTGGTGATCATCAAGACAAAATTCAAAAGAAGATCATGAAGCTTCAATCTTCAACGAAAAAATAAAACAAATAAAAATATATTATATTTTTGTATTAAATTATAAATACTTTTCAAAATTTATGTAAATACTTCAAAAATAAATAATAACTTGTCATAGATGAATGTTTTTTATGCAATATACAACTATGAATGTATATAAAGTTTATTTTTTCCTTTAGACCTTTAATCGTACGCTTTGTTTTTAGTGCGCAGTCCGTGAGCGTAGTGCAGTCCGAGATAATAATACATATATAGGTCCTCTCAAAGAGACAAAAAACATACTTTCATTTATCCTTTATCAACCATGTATTTAATAACAAAAATCAATATTATGGACCTTGAAATTAAGCCTCTCAGAGACATTTTCTTCTCCTTTTATTTATCATAGCGATCAAAAATGAAACAATCTCATCTTTAAAAAGGAGGGATAGAAAGGTTTTTTTTTCATATAATTTGATTATACTTATTTTATTCCATGGAATATGGATTATAAGACCTCTTTGAAGATTGGATTCATTAATTTAATTTTATCAAAGAACTAAATATACACTGAAAGAATAAAATGGTCAATTTTTCACTTTATATTCTTCTCAAACACATGTTTTTAAGACAAATTTATTTTTTACCAAAAGATACTTCATTATTTATTCATGCACTCATGTACAATCTATATATTGATTTGCATCCGCAATTAGATCTCTATTTTTACTCCACCATGCATGTACTATTATAAATAATAAAATCCTCTGTTATACAGCAATTTTGTTTGTTGAAAATGGAGGAAATTGTTAAATTAAATCAAAAATCATAGATGAACTACGTGTGTTCTTGAAACCGAAAAATCTGCAATAAAACTAAATAAATACTACACAACGATGAAAAAACATGCACTATTGTTGAAACATTTTCATTTTTTGTATTTAGAAAAACGGATAGTATGTAGGGTTGAAGCCTCTAAGAAGAGACAAAATTTAATGGGTATCAAAATATCTCAAAACTGATCAACATATGAAGTCATTATAAGTTTAAACGATTATTCTTACCTAAAAAAGAAATAGTGTTTTGAATCATTTCTTCGTGCGTCATCATTTTCCTTTTCTATCTTGGGTCATTCCTTCCTGGGCTATTTTTTCTAAAGCCGTTTTTCCTCGGACATTCTTCTTAATATCGCTTAGGGGGTCAAGAATTATTTTAAGGAAGTAATAGGGGCTTTTATCGGTGGTTTTGTTAAACGCATCTCAAAGAGGCTTTTCTATTCGCATCTTGAGCCATAAAAGTTTCAAATTAAAATGACTAACTTTCAGACAATTTATACATATAAGGAAATTAGACTGTGCGCCATATTTCTCTATTTCTTTGGGTGAAATACTGTTCGGGCCGTTAGATATGTCAATTAGCGACACTTTATCTAAAAACAATATCTTAGGTTAATTAAAAATTTATCATATTTCGCTTCTTTGCTCTCTAAAACCTTACAGTATTGTAAAAATATTTTTCCTAATTAGAAGTTCTACCAGAATTTATTCAATTTAACATTTTTTCTTATTTGATTTGTCTATCAGGATATTGTATTTTCAAACTTTGCCATTGTTTTTTTACAAATGCTGTGTATACTAACTCTATTTTACGTTAATATTATATCCGAATTGGTTAAATTATGGATTTGATGTTTATTTAGACCTTATATTTCGTTGCAACTTCCGTTTTTGATATGAGTTGTTTGCACTGTTTGTTCTAGTTAAAACAATGCATCGCATAAAATAAGGGGAAGAGTTGTGCCATTCATTACGAAAATTTGTCTTCAAGGGAAATTACAAAATCATTTTATGAATATTTAATATTATGTATTAATTCAATTGGTAGAAACAATGAAAACGTGCTCGATCTCTATGATGGGCAGCTGATTCGCTTCCTTCCGAGAAGGGAAGTATCATTATAATTCCTTTGTGGAAGTCACGCCGTTGCAATGTTAAGAAGTTTTTTTCTATTGTTTTTTTTTTGTGACTAGTTGGTTCGATAGAATTGCAACTTCCGAATGGATATAAATAAACATTCTAGCATTAAATTCGTCACTATAACTAGATCAATGGATAGACCATAATGACCATCCCCTATCGGGAGTTGAACCACCACCCCCAACATTAGAGTTGAAATAACTGTGGTTACCCGGATTGAATGAGGACACGGATTAGTATTAATAGATCATTTATTGAATACGGGTGAGTGCTCGCTTAAGACGGAGAGAGGACTGAATAATAGACGAAAACAATGGAAACAAAGGAAGAAGAAAGAATGATGACGCACGCATAACATGGTACATGTTGAGAGTTCGCGGCGATTCTCATATCCTTACAACACCCTTAACGCTATGCACTCCTGGAAGTTTTTTTTGTCTCAATGTCGTGGACTTCAGTAAAAAGAACAATTTATTTGGTTGGGCAAAATAGACAACAACAACTAAGAGAGGAGGCATCAATCTCGCGATTCTTAAAAGAGTATTCAACGGATACTGTAATTTCATGGAGCCATGGGGGCTAAAATGTTCCGTTTTCTTACCTGGGTGGAGGCTGCTTCGTGACGGGGCCGTCCTCTTCGATTTTTCTTCGCACGTTGGATGGAATGGCAGGTGCGGGCGATTGGATTTGTGCAAGGGTGTTTCCTTGGGTCGCTCAAGACCCCCCGCCTCGTGTGGTATGGGGGTGCCTTGCACTTGGTGGAGCTCTTGAGTTCGATCCAGCTGGTTGTATTGGAGGGAGGAGGAGGAGTGGAGGCGGCGCGGTGGTGGCAGTTGGCGGGGGGCTCTTTTTGCTGGGCTGCCTCATGAGGTAGCAGCATTCTCAGGATGGGCCCATGGCTGAGCTGATGAGATTGATGATGGTGGGGAATAGGGTTCTGGAGGGAGGAGAAATGAGTTCCTGCTCGTGATGAAGAAGCTCGGACCATTCGTTCACGAGGTCGCTGTCAAGAAGATGAGTGCTGCTCGAGGACATGCTGAGAAATGAAAGGCATCAATGAAACTGAACATTCCCTGAAAGAAGAAAGATACATGAATAAAATTAGACTGCAATAAGTAAATGTACACAATTATATCACAACACTGAATTATAATTAATCGACCAAACTTTTATAGCACATCTCTTTGCTTAAAAACCTATCGCTCAACATTTACAAAAATTGAGGAATGATGGCATTTTTTTTTCAATCAAGTTAAATTCTGGAAAAAAAAATTAGAATGTTCATATATTATATATTTATTTCTTTTTGCCGGAAGGCATTCCTATATTTCATGGAAATATACAGTTATAGACATAGAGAAATTCATAAACATATCAAGCTAAAACATAAAAAAACTTAATTGATTCAACAGTTAAAAATTAGAGAAGTGAGAAAATGGTCAAAAATTAATTTAATAAAAGCTATAAATATCGTGATGTAATATTTAAAATAGAGTGCAGGATTTCTTTTTCCTTTGCTTGTATGCTATATATGCATACTGTAGTTTTGTATAACAGCATGCCGCAGCATTTTATTTTTCGACGTGGAGAAAAAATGTCCTCTCTCTAGCGAAGCTCCAAAATTCCTTCCAGGTCTAATTTAAGCATGGAGTAGATGGGACGCAGCTCCTTACATTCGTATACGAGATGAGTAGTTGTTTCCACTTCACTTTGCAGAACCAACACATTTTGTCTTTGCTTAGAAATGAGGACACCTCCAGAGTCCCGGTGACGACACGATATGAACCACTTTTCTTGAGGGGTGATGAGGTGATTTTGATAACTTTGTACTGCTTGTTTCTCTAATTCTTCAAGTTCTTCTTTTTAAAACAGCCTTTATTAGAGTAAGTGATGAGGGGTCCACATGTTTCTTAATTCACGGAGTCTAATTAAAGACAGGTTTTCTCTGAAAGAGTGCGATGAATTAAAGTTAAAATGGTAGTTGCACTTTTCTTCTGTGTTGCAGTAATTTTAGAACCCACTCAACGAAAAGGGATTTCCAGAAACTTTTAAAAAATCGGGCACCTAGACCTCCAAGGATTTTGGGAGTAGTGACTCTTTGATTGATATGTTCTTTTTGGATTAAGGTCCAAGAAATTCATCAAAACGTCATCCAATGATGCTGCTATTTTGTCATCGAATTCACATTTCTTAAAAGGTGAGTCACTTTTGGTATCACATGAGGTCCACAGCTGAATTCTTTCCCACCTGTGGAAACCAAGCCTCTTGATGTGACAAATACATTCTTTATTCGAATTATTATTTCTTTCTTGTTTAAATCCATTGCACCTTCTCCAATTGTGACTCCGAGGATTTTGATATTATTTTTTATGTTAAAATCTTTAAATGACTTTATGTAACTATTGTTTGATAAGAGTTCCGATTTACTTGCATTGATTTTTGGCCCAGAGATGCCCTAGAACCATTCTATAATTTTTCCGAATTCGAGCAGTGATGCAATCGTGAGAACTCGTCCTCCGACAATAACGGCAGAGGTGTCGTCGCATAATCTATAGAGATTGACCCTTGTTGACCCTTGTTCTTCTTAATAGCTTATTCTCACTTGCCGCACGAAATAATGGATCAGTGGAAATTATGAAAAGAATAAATGCTGCCGGGTCACCTTACTTGCAACCCCGCTCAACATAAAAAAGTTTTTGAGCCATAGAATGTTCTTGAGCCAACCAGAAGTGTAGCAACAACTCGTACCATGAAGTGTCCAAATCCCTTATTTTTAATGGTCTTTATGATGTGGAGGTGGGACATTGAATCAAACGCTTTTTCGAAGTCAATGGTCATTATCGTACAATTTGAAATATTCTCAAAGGCTGTTTGTACATTGGCTGTGATGTCTTCCATCCTTTGGCCTGCAATAAACCCTCTTTGCGAGGGAGATAATATCAGGTAGGGTCTACTTAAGCCTTTCAGCTATTACATGCGAAAATATTTTGTATAGTGTATTTTGAAGAGTGATTGGCCTTAAGTTTTTCACACAGTTTGAATCTTTTCCTTTTTTGGGAATGGTTATCAGAAGACCATCACATATACTGAGAAAAACATCACCATTAGGATCCATTCAAAAAGGTCTCTAAGAATTGGAGCAACATCTTCAGCAAAATGGTGGTACACTTCGAACCCAAATCCAGATGGACAGGTAATTGCCTCGTTTACCACACTTTCTAATAGCTTTTATTATTTATTCTTCTGAGAAATGCTCTTCGGTATCCTTTACGGATTGAGGTACTTCTTCGAGGGATTTGATTGAATGTGATCAGCGAAGTCAGCATTCTTTACACTGCACTTGATGCACTTTTAAGGTGTTGTACAGTCATGACATCTATAGAGTTCTTGATAATACGTTGTAACTTCAGAAGGATTGTAATTTAGATCTTTCGTGGGAGATTTTACCCTGGAAATTTGCATCTTGTGTTATTTCTATTGATCGTCTTTCATTTCAGATCTTACATCCCAATAGTTTTTTGTTATGAGGGTATCAATTGCCTGTTTATAATAACTTCCTTGTCCAAGTTTCACGAGATTTAGTATGTAGGCCTTCTTCCGTTTTGACTTCATACACGAGTATTTGATGGCAATTCTTTTCCATTCTCTTTCCATATTATTGATCTCTTTCGAAATATTTGCTCCTTGACTAATTTTGAATCTTGTAGTGCTGATGACCAGTCTCAATTCATCAGAGCAGTCATTCTCTTCAAGGACGAGCGGGTTAAATCTCCCTATATTTTTTCTTTTTTATAGAACTTCGGTTCAAATTCAATTAAAATAGAGGAATGGTCAGAAATATTAGTTGGAAGTAATGTGAAAGTAGTTGGTGTATATTGTCCATCATCCTTAAGCAAACAAATGTCCAGCCTAGATGTCACGGTTTTATTATTTTTGTTTTTGCAGAAAATTTGTGCAAATCCTTGCCAAGTAACTCAGCACAATCAATGAGGTTTTTCTTTGCCATGATCCATCGCATAGTCTTTGAAGCTTTATGGTTCCTTTCCCGATCTGTAGAATCCTCCTTCTTGAGACGAAGATTAAGGTCACCTATATTATAGTGCTATTGTTTCCTATAAGAGGAAGAAGTTCAGGCGTAAAAGTTAGGGTTGTCCTCATTAGGACCGTACGTTCCTAATATATCAATATAACCCACGTCGAACCTGAACATAGTATAAATTGCCACTTGTGTGCAAGGACAAATTTGATTTAAATATAATTTACTAAAATGGCAACGCCGCGCTTGAAGAAGATGAGTTGGCTTCAAAAACCTCATAGCTAGTAGGGATACCATGAAAGCCTTAATGGTTGTCTTGTGTCCGTCAGAACAATGAGTCGGGCCACCCTACATACGTCAAATACTTCATGAGCTCTGACTTTCTAAAGTCAGAGATTATAGAATTTACATTAATAGAAAATATTGACAAGGGCATATAAAGGAATTAAAAAGTAGGAGGTACTATGAGGAGACCGATGTATTGATGTTTCGCTTAGATTCTTTTCAATTACAGACTCCTGGCGATTTAGGAGAGGTGTGTGGAGTTTTACTTTTTCGAACGTACTCGTTTCTTCTTTATTTCTCTCCAGGTTCATGTCTTTCACTATTATGTTCAATCCTCTTGTTTGGATGGTCCAAGTTCGCCTTCTTTTCTCCTCGTCAACACTCCTTCCTCCAACGTTTT
>CP045899.1:9601767-9635106 GCA_013387185.1 Caligus rogercresseyi
TGGAACACCTTGAAGCACTTCGTTCTTCAATAGACAAAAAGGTGGGGTCCCTCAACCTACAAAGAGAATTGACCTTTATACTCGAAGGTTATTCCTTTAGTATTGTATAGAGCATTTTCCTCCCCCTTCTTTGCCGAAAAGGCAATCATGAGGAAGATAAGTGGCCTGTATCATTATTTCATCATTCGTATATTAAAGTTTTAAAAAGAAGAGGGTCCAATTTGAGGCAACATAATACACTTTCCCTTATAATTCCCAATATGTATTTAAAACTCTTCCTTAATATTTCCAAAACCCTCTTGTAGAGTGGCGCAGATCGGTTTCGTTGAGTAATATTGCACTTGGCTCTTGTTTACGAATCTTCAACCCAGTTCTATTTCACAGGTTTGGGGTTGTACCCAAAGAATTTTATGGAGAAATGCTCCTGTGTTTGAAGGAAACTGCATTACTGATATAACCAGGTGTAATTCAGGCAAGAAATATTTTTTCAGGAAACTGAGATGTCCGGAAGTTCTCGAGGAAATGGCGATAAAAAATAGTATATTTCAATACATGATGTGATTCCAGCCAACCCTTTTCATGATGGTAGATTTTTATTTCCTCTATCAAGAGCTGCTCTCAGCTATCAGTTTTCAGACCCTGGTATCTTAAAATGACTTCCCCCATTCGTTCCGGTTGTGAAGAAAGCTTGAACATATGTCAAAAGTATGTTGAACTTCTCAAACTTCCAGTGTTTGGAGACCAGAATTTTGAGATCTGTTATAGGAATTGCTGATCATACAAAATTTACGGCACAATGGCAGATATCCGCAGATCTCATACGCTTTATATATCCATGCAAGGATTGTGGAAAACTGTATAGCTATACACGCCTTTGTAATTGCCATACTGTACCATCCTTAAACAGTTCATCAGTTTGAATGTTAAAGGCCTTCAGACTCCAGACGCAAATAACATTTGCACCTGTGTACACCTAAATAAAAGAAGCAGCAAGCAAATGGAAGAAGATGGGTGAAGACTTTGTCAACATACCTAACAATGTGGGTAAAAACGCCTCTACGCTCCAAGAAGTGAAGGGGGCCTCGGAATGATCGACGTGGAAATCCATTGGAGCGTTCTCCTGATCTCCTGGCTAAAGAGATACTCCCTCGTTTACCATCTCTGGAAGAATGCCTTATCAGGGCCAAAATTTTGTCCATCCCAACATTGGGCCCGGGAATGGCAAGGGTCCCCCCCAACCGCTCCACAGACCATGGAACGAGCTTTGGGACTTCCCACAAGAGCTCCTTGAAGCCTACTGGAAGGAGGTTGGTGTAGGCGGGCCTCTGGTAGGGAATCCAATAGTCAAAGTTGAGGTTCCACGGTCCATTCTCCAAAAAAGAGGCCTCCGGACGATTAAAGATTCCTTAGCTTGACCATCCCTCCATTGTTCTCCTAAAGGCTTCCCTTAGGACATTCTTTGCAGACGGCGTCGTTATAAAAACAGGGAGATCTATATCAAGTATCAAACCGGATTATCAGACAAACTACCTTCTTATCACTTCCCAACTCGAGAGAAAATAAAAATAAAATATTGGACTCAGTAAACCCCCAACAAAGAACACATCATATTTCAAAGACATAATTTCAGGGATATGGGACCCCATATTAACTCCGAGGGAACAGTATTTGAAGTATAGAATATCCTCTGGGGTATTTTACGAGTGGTCTGCTTCAAATGAGGGGCGATTTGTTCTTTGTGTGAAAGCCACAAAACCGTTGCTCATCAGTTCCGAGATTGCACGGATCTCGTCCATACTATGAAAATCATAAAAAAGGTCTAAAGGACAAAATAGGCAGGGATCTGAGCCCAAACGATGTCCTGTATGGTTTTCTAACTAAGGACCCTAAACTGAGACTGGCATCGAAAGTCATCGCTAAATTCCAATCTATTCTGGCGAGGGCCAGGTTCAAAAACCACCAAATTTCCACAAGGATAGCGGAGGTGGCCCTAAAAGAATATCATATCTCTAAAAACATTTTAAAGATGCATTTACACTATAATTTTTATAAATCATATGTTTTTTTAAACCCATACTTCAAAAATTACTTGTCTTTCTCCTTCTAGTCATAGTATATGTAGTGTTTTTTTTTGTTGATTATTCTGAATTTATTGTGTGATTGAATAAATGTATGTCTCCCATTGGGATTTTAAAAAAAAACATTTACAAGCTATCATCCTGTTTGGTCTTGGCAGAATCGTCCTCTGCAAATCTAGAACAATTAATAGTACTCCTTTTAAATGTCAAAGCTCTTATAGCTAGAGGTTGCATCTCACTCTCCTATCAGTCCGTGGGAGGTAAGGACAATCATCCTAGCGGCGGCGGCTAGATATGCGGTGTTGGACCTCAGATCCCCTTTGTCATCGATGGAAAGTGAAGTTTGGCAGCCGACGAAATTCGTTACTTCCCATCATGTTCCCCTCCATATGGAAATTAATCAGAATCTTTACGTAAATTTAAAGTTTTTAATAGGAAGATTTTATATATGTTTTTATTATGGCAAGTTGTTTTATTATAATTGTATTTTAGTTTTTTGTTCCATAGATGGTGTTAAAATTTTAAACTAAATGTTTAATTATGTTTTTTACACTTAACACATCATTTTATGTATACATTACTTATTTGTGCTTATATTGCTTTTATGGACTGTTGAATAAAAAAAATTGTCAGAAGCATGCCGAAACGATGTCGATGGTTTATCAAAGCCAAGGGTGGTTCTACTAAGTACAAATTCCTTTAAAACACCACGGCTCTTTTCAGGGCCACCAACTTATAAAGAGTTCCAACTTTAATAGATTCACAAAATATCAATCATGCAAAGTGAGTCTAAACTTTTGTCCAGCACTGTACTCCCCAAGAAATAAAAGCATCCAAACCAGCGATGAGCGATACAAATCGGATCTTGCAATTTACATGAACGATACATATACAACTCATTTGTCACTGAGGAGGGGAGGATGGTGCAATCCGTCTGATTATTTTTGTGGTAAAAAAGACAGACGTAAATGGAATCTTTGCTTTTGGAAATCGTAGGTCATAGGTTATTTGTTTGGTTTTCCTTGATCGAATGGACGGACTCGTGTATGATAGACATTATTCTGATTTTTCGAATAAAAGACTGTTGGAGAAGACAAACTAAGAAGGAGATGCGGAAAAAATTCATACTTTTCCCTCCCAAGAGCGCCGTGTATATTTCTTAATTTTACTAATGTCGTCTTTGAATTTATCGTTAATACTCATTTTTGGGGGGGATAAGCAATTAGGTAATAAATAAAGTACTATCCCTCCTCTCATCATAAAGTACTATCCCTCCTCATCAGCCCGACACTCCAGAATGCTAAAACGTATAATAAGTTATTATAACGAAACACTAAGGACACGTGAGAACTAATAGCTTAGGACTTTAAATCGGATTATATATATTCGTTTTTTAATTATGTATGCGTATTATCTGTTTTTGTTCATTAAACTTGGTATTTTAAATTCGTTACATCATTGTTACAGAATTCATTAGGGTACAAATCTTAGGTCTTTGAATGGGAAACTAATTATAAACTAGAATGTTTATTTATGTTTTATTGTAAAAGCACAATTTTCCTATTTTAACTATTTATTTAAGTATGTACTTTTTGTCACTTAGATAATAAAGGCCTTGCTGATGAGGAAAAAAAAATGATTACTAGGTATGTCAAGAGTGAATATGCCTAGCCACACGTTACAATTTTTTTCGACAAACAACAAGTCAGTGATATAAGATCAATCTAGAAAGTGTTTTATATGTGTAAATATTTTTCCTCAATAAACCTCATAATCTTTGCAATGTTATTGAAAAAATCATGAAAATCATGTTTCTTAAAAAAATGATATAGTGCAAGCTAGCTCTTAGTAACAAAGTATAAATGTGATGCCTCTTAAATTACATCCGTCGAATCCAAATTTTCCGAAATCCTAATGAATGGAGATAAAAACCCTACTTTGCCGATATTTCAGACCTTCTATACTAAGATCCGTTTACATCCCCATGAAGCAGACGGAGTTCTTGGAACTGTCCCTTAAACTCGAGCTCATTCAGATTCCGAAAGCAAAAAAACGGACCTTGCCTTGGCCATCAATATATAGTTGGTATCACATCCGTACTAAAAGTAAACGGATGTAGTATAAGTTGTCTTGGCCACTTTTTTTTATTTGAAGACTCGACCACAGGGAGTCTCTCTTGCAAAGCTTTGATTACCTTGACAATTATTAGAATTTTCTTGTTTGACGACTGCGAAACTGAAGAATGAATTCATTATCCTGAAAGAGTCTTTGCATCAACTATTCCATGCTATCGTCCTTCAATTCCTCCAAAAATGTCCACCTAGTTCGTGGATTAAGCTGATTGGATTTATAACTATGGGCATTTTTAAATCTGAAAATAATATAAACGTATAGTATGAATAAAAATAAAACCACTAAGTTAATTGTTTAGTAGTTTTATAAGGAGATAACCTCCTATCAAAAGGTATAATTTTCATTTGATCAATGAATAAAGAGATAGAAATTATCTAAAATTGTCTTGCATGTAGTTTCATGCAGGTCAATTTAGTCACCAGGATAAAAAGTTCTGGGGACCTAATTACTTAACCAAATAGTCACATTAGAAAAATAAAGCATCCACTGCATCCTTTGCGGAGGCCACCAAGAGCTTGAATTCGTCCCTGAGGGCCTCAGGTTAACATGACGTGGCCCTCACTGCACCACGTCACTGCGAACCATCAGGAGTTATCCTAAAGCTTTGACAGACTTCTTAATGGAGGCAGATATCGAGGCTCCGGTTCTGCTTTGGGTTGCACTGAGACCTACTAGAATCTTTCGTCACCTAATTGATAATATTAGAAGGGTCACTGGGGGTCTTCAGGAGCCTCTTGTTATAATTAAAAGTCAATTAGTATGTATCATATGTTGTGTCTTATTGGAGATCCGTGGAAACCCCACAGAACTACTACTAATTTTAATCAAATAAATATATCGTGGACTCTGTAGATCTTCAAGCAATTCCATTGTTTGCTGCTGCCTAATTGTATGATAATGGAATTTTCTGAGTTAATGCATCCTATAAGTAAGATACTTGTCAACCACATATCACGATTCTTTGTTCTCATTGTCACAAAAGCCACAATTAAAATCTTAAATTTCATGGATTATTTACAGTTTAACATAAGTGTTGAATGTACTTAATATGTTCAATTCATATAATAATTAAAACTTTCTTGTTCTTTGGATCTACTTTGAATAAATAGACTTTAGAAGTCAAAAGTAAAAACTTATTTGTGTTTTATTTTAGTGTCAAGTAAGTATACGTAAATGTTCCTCTGGTAATAAATATATTTGAAAACTAGGAGTAAATCACTCCTAAGCTTTCAGTTACTTATAATAGCATGGATATTGTAATATACAGACAATTAATATAAACAAAACACAAGTCCACACATACGTCAGACCATAACATAACAATAATTCATAATATTCTCCCCTCCTTAAAACAAAGCATAATTCAAGAGTCAACTTCATAGCACTCCGGAGGCTTAGAAAACACGAGTGGACCGACGAAGAGTGACATCCTCGGAGTTGATACCCTATATTCGCGAGGAAGGGGTGCACTTGAAGAATCCTTAGGTAATTGAGGATCACCTTCCGAAGGCCATGGAGCCAAATACCTAACTTAGACGGAAGCTTCTTTTCCTCCAGGGCATCTGCCACTTCTCAAGACACTGAGGAAGATATGCCTGCCTGTGTTGCCTCCACCGTGAGGAGGTTCAAAGCTGTAGTTGAAGTCCAAAGGAGGATATGTGAAATTTATTGAAATACATTTTGTAAATTACACATTGTGCTATCATTTGTTTGTTTTAAAAATATTTGTGTAAATTTAAACAAGATGTGGTTTTGTAATATGTGAGTCTCCATTTAAGTTAATCACCCTGTAAATATCAGGATTTTCCAAACAAAATTGATGAGAGGGTCTAAAAGTTAGCAAAAAGTTTTAGCCAAAGTATAAATTGATAGAAGAAAGATTGTAACACTCTGACTTTAAATCAGAGAAGGGTTTCGAGGGGAAAAGCTTAATATATCGTCTTAATTGAAGGAAAACACAGATCAGTAGAATTGTTTACTATCTTTACATATTCATTGAAAAATAACTCAGTTTTATAAAATAAACACGACCGGCTCAGGACAAATACATAGTGTCTTCATGTGATTTAATGATAATATTGAGCATTTTATCAAAGTTGTATCAGAACTTAGTATGGACAAATGTGGGATAATAATTTAATATACCCTTATTGGTTTATTTATTTGTTTATTCAAGCCTAAGTAACGATATACAGAAGCGTCTGAATTAGAAAATAATCCCAGCAAGCCGTTTAATTTCCATCGTTTCTTATCATAGATTTGTTTGGAAGCTACACGTTATATATATTATATATAAGCCTTCAACACCATACTACACACACTTGCCATAGATTACTTCCTTAGATTCTTTTGGGGAGCTACACGTTAGATATTATATCGCAAACTTTGGACACTATATTAAGCACTATGACTTATACACAGAGTGATCAATAAAAAATGTGATTTAATATGCAATTAAATCACATTTTTAATGCAATATAAAAAATATACCCTCAGGATATTCCTCAGCGTTCGATCAATTACATTGAGATCGAAAAATAACATCTAATCTATATATATATATATCTATATATATATATTATATATCTATATATATATATTATCTATATTATATAATATATATATATCCTATCTATATATATATATATATAATATATATATTATATATATCTATATATATATATATATATATATATATATCATATTATATATATATATATATATATGTCGCAGCAGAGATGGAAATCCAGTAGAGTTGTTAACTCTCCTAGTAGAATTACAATTGTAGACTCTCCTAGGATTGATCTTAATCGTGATATTATATTACGATGTTGTACAAACTATTATTATCATTTCCTAATTTTATCCTATAATTTGGTGGAAAGGGTATCATATACATCGATCTAAAATAACTTAATGCACATTATACTGAATATAAGAAGTCAAGAAAATACCTTATTCTCTTTAGATTTAATGACGGAATATCCATTCTTTTCCCCCGAGAATGACTATGAGGAAATTATTTTCATTCATTGAGCAATCATATTCCACATTCTAAGTCGTAAGGAATAGAGAAAAGGAGGACTATAAAGATCCAGTGACGTCATTTTATGAAACTATTTTTTATTCATAACAAAGGATGATATAACTGGAAATTTATTGCCGAATTTTCTTTTTTTTACTCCCAACTCTTACATTGGAACTGAAGGACAAAGATAGAGTGAGATACATATTTTTAAAATATAACAAAAGGAGTGAAATGACATCATGGTCATTGGAAAAGGGACTATGGTGACGTCACTGGATAATTGTAAAAATAGGGACTAATGCAGTTATTTAGATATGAAAATTCATACTCTTCGGTGGCAAGAAACCCATTGAGACCTTTAAGAAATTCCTCCAGGAGATTTTCATTCGAAGCTTCTGATGAAATAATATGTACCTCCTCCTTTTAGTGGTTGTTGTCATTTTCTCACTCATTGTCCATGAATATGAGCTACGCAATTTACTATGCTTAGAGTAGTTTTCTACTTATAATTATTATAATCAACTTTCATCTAAGAGAATGGAAGTTGTCTGTAGTTTATGAATAAGAGCACCATGTAACATCACCACTTTAAAAAAATATTTTTTATATTCTACTAATTATTCAATTAACATTAATCTAGGATCATAGAAGTTGAACCTACCGGCATATTATTTAAAGCTAATATGATGATCCCTAAAAGAAGATTCTATTAAGTTGCTATAGGATTTTTATAGTTTGGGCAGACCTAATAATAATCTTGATAAAAATTAAAAGGCTGTATTGGTCACAAGTTTTTATTTGTTCAAAAATATTTTTTAATAATAATTTCTACTGAAAATTAAAGCTTAAAATTAATTTCACAAATTGACTGTTGTACTTTAGAATAATCCGATTTAAATATTACTTTAGTTGAAGAAATACGACACAAAACAATAAAAAATAAAATCATATTAATAAGATAAGACTAAATTAAGATTTAAAATGATTTTTAAATAATAGTTAATTAATGCATAAACTCAAGACATGTCGAAAGGTATCGTTTTGTAACATTATTCAAATTAGAGAAATTAAAGATATAAAATTTGAATTTCCAAATGAGACATAAGGCATTTTTTCTTAATTTTTTTCTTGATCCGAAGGATACTACGCAGAAATTCCGATTAATCATTTGTGCACGTAGGATAATATTAATGATATTTCTGGTTTACCTCTACGTTTTGCAAAAAGATAGAATCCCCAAAATAAGCTGAGAAAATAGGTCTAAAATTTTCTACTTTCATGTGACTACTAATTGAGAGCTTTTACAGCTTGAAATAACAAAATATCTTAAAATATTCCACCATTAAATCTTTTTTGAAGGGTCATGTACTATTATTTTATGTTAGTGTACTATTTTTTAATGTTAGTGTACTATTCTATGTACTACAATGACTTACATTACAGCTTTTTTATAACATGTTTGTATAAAAACATTTACAATTTTTATAACATGTTTGTATAAAAAACATTTACAATTAATATAAGTTTTGTCAGCAAGACCCACATTCACCCCTGCCTTGAAATGGACCCTCAATGAACTATTTCCATAACATCCAAAAATTGCACTTCCCCCCCTTTCCGAAAAATAAGGTTTCAATTAAACGAATTTAGATTCCTCAAAAATTGTCTGTGCCCCCCCCCCCCATTACAAAAAATAATGTTTCGAGTAGACGCACTTTTTTCGAAAAACTCTTTTCTAAAAAAACGGCATCACTACTTTTTTTAAATATTTGAACGCTGGTTAAATTCACTCTGAACTCACTTCAAAACTTGAGAGCCCTGTTCATGGACAATAAGTGAGAAAATGACAACAACCACAAAGGAGGAGGTACATGTTATTTCATCAGAAGCTTCGGAATGAAAATCTCCTGGAGGAATTTCTTAAAGGTCTCAATGGGTTCTCGCCACCGAAGAGTATGAATTTTCATATCTAAATAACTGCATTAGTTCCTATTTTTACAATTATCCAGTGACGTCACCATAGTCCCTTTTCCAATGACCATGATGTCATTTCACTCCTTTTGTTATATTATTATTTAAAAAATATATGATATATCACTCTATCTTTGTCCTTCTTTTCCAATATAAGAGTTGGGAGTAGAAAAAAGAAAATTCTTCATTAAATTTCCTTATTATTTTTTTTAAAAATAGTTTCTTAAAATGACGTCACTGGATCTTTATAGTCCTTCCTCCTTTTCTCTATTCCTTAAGACTTGGAATGTGGAATATTAATGAATAATTCCCTCATTCACATAGTCATTCTCGGGGAAAAAGAATGTATTTCTGTCATTAAATCTATACAAGAGAATGGGTATTTTTCTTGACTTCTTATATTCATGTTATTTTTGGATTGATGTATATGAAACCTTTTCCACCAAAATATAGGATAAAATTAGGAAATGAATAGTTTGTACAACATCGTAATATAATATCACGATTGAGATCAATCCTAGGAGAGTCTACAATTGTGATCTCTACTAGGAGAGTCAACAATCTACTGAATTTCCATCTCTACTGCGACATATATATATATATATATATATCGGGACATGGAGCTAAGGCCATCAAGTACATCACGGGGTACGCCTCCAGCACAGTTTATGACGTCGTTAATGCCTTCAAGGCCTCTAGGGACGTCTCCAGGAAGCTCCATGACAGATCTGGGACAAGGAAAAGGACTCGACCTCTTAGCCGGCTTAAGCGCGATCGGTAACGGCCAATCAAGGAACCCCGATGACAGTATTGGCCAAAAGCGCAACGTGAGCAGGGCTAACCGTCACCAGGGCCGTCAAGGGGCTCAACATCATATCTTACAAGCGCAGCCAGGCGCATTTGTTGACAGGGAAGATGAAGGAGGTCAGATTGAGGAGGTGCAAAAAGGTGTTGAATTCGTTTGAAGTCGGGTACCTCTCCACCTTTGAAATTCTTCTCAGACGAGAATATCTTCACTGTGGACCGCTCCAGCAGTCGCCAGTACTACAGGTGGTTGGCCAAGACCAAGAAGGAGGTCCCCAAGTCGTTCAAGACTAAAAATCCGGCCTCTGTGATGGTCCTAGGTGTTGTCAGCACTGCCGGAGACGTCCTCGTCTACTTTTAGAAGGCGGGTGAGAAGATCAACATCGACGCGTACCTGGGCGTCCTAAAGGAAGTTGTTAAGCCTTTGATGGACGAAAAGGCCTCTTTGGACGTCTACAACGAGATACCTCTTCCAGCAGGACACTGCCCCGTCCACAAGGCCAAGAAGACCCAGGAGTGGCTCCAGGCTAACGTCTCTGGTTTCCGGGACCCCCCTACATGGGCCTCCAACTCCTCTGACCTGAATCCCATGGACTACTACATGTAGGGCGAGTTGGAAAGGCATGCATGGGCCACTTTCCATGCCATTGTAACCTCCCTTAAGGCCTCCATCAAGAGACAGGCCAGCAAACTCGCAGCCTCGGACGTTACCGCCGCATGCAAAGCATTCAGGAGCCGTATAGAGGCCGTCATTGCTGCTGAGGGCGGACATATTGAATAAATTGTATGGAAGTACCTTAATGCATAAATCAATGGGCATTTAAACTTGTTTTAGGTTGTCCCTTTTTTTATCCTGATTCAGTTGAATCCGGATTTTGCTGAATGCCCCGATATATATAAATATATAATATATATATATATATATTATAAAACCGATATTTTATTGCCTTTTTAAAACTTCTAGTGGCTTGTGCAGTCACAAAATGGCCTTTGAAGGCTGAAACTTTCTCAATCTCATTTTTTTCATCACTACGCAGCAAAAATGTGCTTGAAGCAAAAAAATTGGAGCAATTGACCTAAAAACGGGACATATATATATATCTATATATATATATATATATATACTATATCTATATATATCTATATATATATATATATATATATATATTATATATATATATGAAATTTATAATTATTCCTTGTGTATTTAAATTTAGTAATACTAAAGAACCAATAAAAACATTTATTTTTTTATGCAAGTAAAAGTGGGTAAAATTTAGCTTATTCTTGTGGGAAAAATATTTTTCTTTTTACTTAACAAGCGTCTCTGTAAGGATAATATCAAAAAATTACCCCTAGTGTGAATGTAAAGAAGAAAAGAAAATTTACATATTTTGCATGTTCAAAAAATCATATTTATTGTTTCTATTCTATTTATATTCATTATAATTATTCAGAAAATTATTTTATGCAGTCAGACGATTTGGAAAATTGAAATTCAACACACTTTTGAATCTTTTGTATTTGAAAATATTTTTTCCTTTGCAAATAGTTTCCAACAACATTAAAAGAAAGCTGAAAGTGTGAAATTCATATTACTTATGCGAAATATAACAGTTTAAGTTTACTCAGTCAATAGGCTGAGTTATTTGCATTTAAATCGGTTATCTTTGAAATTTGTCCAAAAATCCATAATGAAAATAAACTTAATACCAGGAGGGAATGTGGTATAAAATTATAAATAAATATTTGATTAATAGCAAACCAATTAAGTATAACACTGGTCAACAGCCAAAAAAAATTCAGGGGTTTCTCAGCTGATTTAGACTAATTTTGGTGTTCTGAGTCCGAATATCACATTGATTTTGCTCCATCAGGTCAACTTTTTGAGATACAGCCATAGGCCTACCTGACGAGCTATACATATTCTAATATCAGCGGTTTTGAGTTCAATCATATTATTCGTGAAAAATATATCGAATTACAATTCACAGACACGAATAATATTATAAATAATTTATTTGTGTTTATCATAAATTTATGTGCATAAATATGTGTAGAATTTATTTAATATTTAATATATGTTTTGTGTGAATTTAGGCCGACGAAGGTTATATACTTTAGCAAATTTCAGTCATTCTTCCCAAGGACTCCGTAGTGACAATATTGCCTCTTAGATTCTCTCTCATATTCACATTAAATATGAAGTAGTGAAGTACGTACTCGACAAAATCCAATATGAGCAGCACAAATGGATCATCTGCGTCGACTTAAAGATGGTAAACTTTTTACTTGGTCAGCAGTCCGGGTTTACGAAGTACCCATGCTTTATATGTATGTGGGACAGTCGAGACAGAGTCCAGCACTATGTAAAGAAAGAGTGGCCGGCGCGAGATCAGTTAGTACCTGGGGCGAGAAACATCATACACGAACCTTTTGTTGACCGGGAGAAGATATTGATCCCACCGCTACATTTGAAGCTTGGGTTAATGAAACAGTTCACGCGCGCTCTCGACAAGGATGGGAGGTGCTTCAACTACCTGTGCCGAGCCTTTCCTCGACTGACCAGTGAGAAGGTGAAGGCCGGCATTTTCAATGGTCCACAGATACGGAAGCTTATAAAGGACACAGAGTTCCAAAACTCCATGAACACGCTAGAGTGCGCCGCGTGGAAATCGTTTGTGCAGGTGGTGAACAACTTCCTGGGGAACACGAAGGCAGCAAACCACGCCAGACTCATTAGCACCATGATAGAGGCCTTCCAAAAACTCGGTTGTTTGATGAGTATAAAGATGCACTTCCTGTTCTCACACATGGAGAAGTTTCCTGAAAATCTCGGGGCGATGAGCGACGAGCAGGGAGAAAGGTTCCATCAGGACATGCGCCAAATAGAGGAGAGGTACCAGGGGAGGTGGGACGCAGTCATGATGGCGGACTACTGCTGGTCGCTGAAGCGAGACAACACAGCAGCTGCTCACACACGGGAATCGAAGAAACGCCGATTTATGCCGTGAATTCTGAACTTCTGTGTCATGTAACGCAAATTCTTATACTAATATTATGATAATTGTGCTTATAAAATTTGATGGACTAAATAAAACTGAATAAATTTGGATACGTTGATTTGTATTTCTTGAGGAAATGGGAAAAAATCGTCAGGGGTTTCTCAGCTGATGATCCACAGAATTTTTTTTTATTACAAAAAATCGATTTTTTAAAAATTTATGTAGCAAAAACCTGACCTGATTGAGCAAAACCAAGGTCATTTTCGGACTCAGAGCATCAAAATTAGTCTAATTCAGCAGGAAAACCCTGGACTATTTTCAAAAAATATTTTTTTGTTGCCCTGTGTAACCATCACACAAAATAATGAGTAATGATAGCGTTTGGTTCAAATTAGTTTGGGTACTTATATACAATTGACAATTTACTTTCCTAAGACGTATCTTTTGTTGATATTTTATGTTTGTCATGTTCCGGGTTGAATTCAAGTATATAATTGTTTTCATTTTTTTTGTTGCGTATAAGCTTATGCAAAAATAATAATAATATTTATCACATTTTTTTATATGAATCTCGTCCACAAATTATTTATACAGAACTCTTGAGAACCGAACATCTCACTTATTATTAATACGATATTCGGAACCCCCGCTCTAGGGAAAGCGTCGTTGAAAAGTCGAAGAGTAAAATGAGGAAAATAGTGAAAAATGGAAAAACGGTCAAAACACGTGAAAAAGAAGGTATCGGAAGTTAATACCACTAAATATTGTTCAAATATATTTCTAATCAAAATAGAGATATGTAAAAAGAAACAAACTTTATGCATTTAAAATTGTTCGAACAGTATCAAAATAAAATATTTCCATTAAACACTTGTCAATCCAAATAATGTTGCGGCTTTTACTATGAGCAATTATTTTCCTTTACTCTATAGATCATTTATTTATTTGGACTTTTTTCTACACCAATTCTTCCAAACAGCGATGATTAGATTAAATATAAAGTTGGAGACTCAAGTGATCAGTAAATCACTCTCTGGATCCTCAACGCTTAAATACTTACAACTCTAAAGTACATATTCTAAAGCCCTTGCAATAGCAGAGGCCGTAATCGTATCTCTTGACACTTTAAGCAGCATTATAAGGTACCTGAACATAGTTTATTTCCTTTCTAAATACATAATTCGAGTAAAAACTGGATATGTAGCCATTTAAATATATTCATGGGCAATATGGCATATTTAATATAATATTTTACGTTTATTATAAAACAGGCCCACTATTTTTTTAAATATACATGAACTTTCAACTCAAAGTTTTCAAAAACTAGCTTAAAAGTAATGTCAATTTTATTTTTGAGCTATTAAGTATACAATTTAATTATAAAAAGCGATTTATTTATTTAATTAAATATACGTGGATTAACTCATTTTCTTTGCTATATGTTCTTACTTTACGGCGAAGTGTGGAGCAATTTAGAGTGCCGAAGTATCGTATGCTACAGCTAAATATCGGGGCATTTGAGAGTTCTCCATTGTTGGGGTATAGACAGTGACAGAAAGAACTAAAAAGTGAGTGAGACTTCATTTATCTAATATATTTATATCCATGAAATAGGGAGGTCAATGATATCAATATGAAACTCAATCGTTAATTATTCTTTCTGTCCCTATCCTTCCCCCAAACAACGGAGGACTAACAACATAGGTATACCCCGATATTCAACACTACGAATCGTTGCTTCGGCTTTCAGTATTCTCTTTGGGTGCGACCCTTCGTGAGAAATCAAGATTTGTTTACGGAAAAAACAGTTTTTGTCTGTTGTAGGGGAAGGTGTACTATCTATTTTGGCACCTGCGTCCATAAAGGGTGGAGGCGTAATTTATTTTTATATGAAGTCGTCATATAATTTTTTATTCATCGTTTCTAATTTTATAGGATTATCGTTTATAGCTCTTTTTACCATGTACCATTGTCATTTACTAGTATAATATTGAGAAAGACACAAGTTAGTCGATTTCCGAGAGCCCAAGAACGCCTTTTTGAATGCAACGCTTTATACGTTCGTTAAGAATTATTTTCCTCTCTAATACTAGTATTTTCATCTTTATGAATTGAAGACTCAAAGCTCTTCTTCTTTAAAGAGACTATGATCCATTGTTAGACATTTTTGTCTTTACCAAGATATTATATTTCATGGAGGACACTTGAGGCTACTTTAAAAGAGGCTTCAATGACATTTTGAGGAGGAGAAGAAAAACTATATATATATATATATTTGCTGTGGGTCCTTCTATCAAATCACTGACAGTAGTAAAATTAAAATTTTGAAAAGATATTAAAATCATAGACTTAAGGGATTAATCAAAGGAAAAAGTATGGTTTAAAAATGAAATTAATTTATTCAGATGTATATTAAGAGAAAGTATATACAACATTATGATTTAGTCTCTTGTATGTAGATATTTGTAGAATTGGGAGTGTGTAGTAGATACTACGAATGTTTTAATAAAAATATACAGATTTCGAGCAATTACATAAAAAAGTATTGATTTTGCAAACATTTTCATTACACGACTTATTTTTGGAATTAATATTTGTTTAGTCATGCACACAATCATGTTGTAAGACTATACAATAGACAATGTAAATCTACCCTAATGTCATGCAGACGTAAAATGAAGGAAATAAATAAAAGAAAACATAAGATATTTAATTGTGATTAGGCATTATTTAAAATAAAAGAAAACGATAGATGCGGTCTTTAATCTTCATATTGACTTTGACTCGGTTTGACTCCCGAAAGGATAATGTCAATATTCATCAATCTTACAAAAAAAATTAGGTTTGATAGACTCAATCAGATCCACACGGATAATGCTATAATTCCATTGAACCAAATAGGCAAATTGAAATAAATAGTGATGAAAATCATGTTGATCATATAAAAGAGTAATTGGAAGGTGTTGTTAAATCTTAATCGGAATGTTTCATGATGAATTCACATTTTCTTTTTATTATGTCATTCTAAGCGAATGATATATAAAAAATAATAAACTTTTCCTCTAAAATTTTCGTATATAACTTTAGTTGCTAAATGAAGCCCCAAATTATTAAATAACTGGCACTTTTTTGTATTACTTTACTGGTTGAAAGAAAATCCATTGACACTCTGAAATAAGATATTTTTATGATCATTTATGCGTGAAAATCAACTCAGACGAAATAATTTAATTTTTAAGAACACATTTACGAATCCTCTAAAAAATGTCATACTAATATTACTAATTTTTGTTTTAAGCAATTTTTCAGACTCAGGAGAATCTTTTTTTATCATCATTGACATCCCACTTTTTGCCACTAAGACGTATTGAAATAGAGAAAATTGAGTTGCCAAGTGACAAATTATGTTGATTGGTGAATGTCAAAAGAAATAATTGAATAAACATCAACTTTCCCATACATTTCATTAAGAAGTTCGCTAAATACAAACGTCTCAATTCTTTATCAATTAGGTGAGTGTCAGCTTACATTCGTACCAAATGTAATTTGATTGGTTAAAAGGAAACACAAAAAGTAACTTGTTATTTTTCAACTTATTCCTTAAACATTTATATGATGGAATAAAATTTCTAGAGATATATATTTATAACTCTTATTAATATTTAATATACTCAATAAACGGGGCAAAATAAATGTATCAATTAATATTTAAACATAGTATTATGTGGATTATGCCTGGAGCTTAGATAGGAGCTTTTAGTTAGGCTAATTTGTAAAACGTACGTATCTCTCTTATCCATTTGTTGTTTTTTTATTTATGGAAAAAAAGACTTTAAGAACAAAACTTTGTTGCAATAGGTAGGTATGTCTTCAGTAAACGTAAAAGCACTAATGGTAAAAATACAAATTCTTTTAAAAACTATGCTGAAACTAATTAAAAAGCTTTGGAAAGGCTATGCAATTAATCTTAATGATTAAATATTAAAACTTTAGCATTATGCGAATAGTTGGCTTTACAAAGCTTTATGGTGTTAATATCACAAAGAAAGAGCTGACTCTTTTGTATACAAAGTTTTTTTCTTCCTTTTAACAATTCTTAAAGTAATTTTAGAGAGTATCAAGTTTAATGCATATATTATTATAAGAGGAGATTATCTTTCTAAGTATAAACTACGATTTAAAAATAGCTTTAATCAAATTAAATACATTTTTAGGCATAGGTCTCCTTGGTTAGTCCTATGCATAAATCGTTTGTTAAATATATGAAATGAGAGGGGCAGTCATGGTAGCGATAATATTATTCGTAAAAAAATAAGTAGAGATAAAGGAACATGTCTGGTTGAGAGGAAAGGAGAGGGAATCATTCAAAAAGCAGTTGGTATGACGTCACTCGCAGCGGCTGTTGAGGAGTAAACATCAGTAATTTAGAGTGAAGAAATGTATCCTTAAAAATACTAATACATCCATGACGTCATTAGCGAGTCTTTTCAATGCACTCATGTATCTCACCTATTAATTGAATAGAATAGCTCCTCATATTCAGGGGGAAAAGATTGTTTATTGTATTATAGATAGATGGATCATGTCTCTGACTATCGGAAGTAGAAAAATAAACAAGGAAGGTGTGTGTTATCAAAAGATAAACCTTGTTTATTGGTGAGTTTGTGAGCATTACCTTCGTGTTATCGGCACATATAAGACTAATCTTAGA
The DNA here is from genome assembly GCA_013387185.1 of Caligus rogercresseyi. NCBI lineage: Eukaryota > Metazoa > Arthropoda > Copepoda > Siphonostomatoida > Caligidae > Caligus > Caligus rogercresseyi. The sequence continues at coordinate 9,619,498 of CP045899.1, forward strand.
TGAAATCCATATTTGCAGGATAAGACTATAGAGATATAAAGATATATAGAGCTTATTCCCTTCAATAGCAGAGAAACATCGTCGTACTGCTATCGCCTGTGTCAAATCTAAGCAAAGTAATTTGATCTACGTCGTCGTAAGTTGATCATAGAGATAGAAAAATTTGTTTATACTGGGCAATATGACGTTTTTCTCTGAAAAATCCAATAAGCTTCCATGTCTTTATATCTCTATGAGTAAGACATGAATTTATTTTGCACACATTAGAAAGTTTGAGGATCTCTGGAAATTCTTTGTTTATAAAATAAACATTATTTTACGAAAGTATGAGCAAGAGTTGATTTTTTCAATTAATGTTCCATATTACCTATCGTTATTTTTTTCTTCAAAGAACTAGTCGTTTACTTTTAAAATATGATTTTTTCATTTATATGTATTTTTGCGTAAAATTAATATATATATTTATAAAAATAATCAATGCTATATATTAATTATTTCAAATTGCTTGTGTTGTGTTGGGATACCTTTTAATAAGAATATATGATAAATATATTAATATCCCAGAGTCGTCGCCAATGAGGTTGCACGGCAGAAACAAAAATATAAGAACGACACGTGTGAGAGGGTCATGACTTGAAGACTTATTTATTACCACTGAAGGAAAAAGGGAGGAAATATAAAAGAAGAGGAAAGAGTGAGACAGATTATACATGACGTCAGGGTGTCTTTCAACGTGACGCCAGGTACATAACAGTTTGCTATATATTACTGAGTAAATAGTACATCATAAACAAACCTCCGCCGTCACGGGGTCCTTATGAGCCTTCCGAGGCGGATTTTTAACGACTGGGGCGGCGTAGAGGGACGGGGGAGGGTTCTCCTTGACGGAAATTTCGAGAGAAAGACGCTCCCGGCACCCATTTCACAGTACAGCGACATCTATTGGCAGAGTAGGCTAACTTGAAATATTTATTAGTATTTAGCTCATTTGGCATCTTAAAGAAGCACTCAGAGATGCCAAAATTTAATCACTTGTTCCTTTGGCATTTCCAACAACTCCACAAAGTTTCATCCGAATCCGTCCCTACTTTTTTAGTTATCCTGCTGACAAACAAACTAACCAACCAACAAACCAACGCCAGTGAAAACAATACCTCCTTCGGCGGAGGTAATAAGATATACTGCACGAAAAGTATATTACCATCTTTCGTCAAATATAGTCGTGACATAGACGAACTTATAGAGGAAACACCTCATCGATTAATCAATTTGAAATGGAGATTTAATAAATGACCAATAGATAAAGATAGATCTGTCACGGATAAGGTATGACCCCCTTCAGTCACAAAAGTATCACAGGCGAATCTTGAAGTTTCAAGAGTAGTTTCCTCTCAAATTGGTATCCAGAAAGTTGAATCCTTACAAATAAATTTAATTATCAATCTCGAAATGAATTTGTGTTCTTATATTTCTTGTAACGCCAACGCACTACGGTTGTTATACATTTAGCTAGTGCGTTTCATGTACTGTGATTGCAGACTTTATATCTGTTGTAACTTTTTGCTAAATAGTCATGTGAACATCAATACACAATATTGTATTGGGAAAGAGTATATTGACTCTATTCTTTGTAATGAAGGAATATATAATTTATATTTTTGTGACTATTTACTTTAATTCAAAATAAATGCTTGAAAACTGATTAAAGACCAATATCAAAACACCGTTACTCTCATAATATTTTCCCTTTTTAAGCCATACTTACTTTGCACGAAAATAAGTGGTCGTGAACCATTAAAAATGATAAAAATCATGATTTTCAAAAAGGTCAAAAAGCCGAAACCTTTTTTCGAACGTTATTTAAGTGGCATTTTGGAATCTCCGTAAAAAATGAGACTCAAATTAGGAATTTCAGCCTGGCGGCAAACAAAGACCTTCATTTTGTTACATAGTGTTATCAATGTAGGAGCTGTTATTTGAAAAATGATACACATTGAGTGTCAGATCATTTTGTCATTTTTTTAAAATAAAATAACATAATCTTATCTGAATTTGGTACATGCATCTTTTTTTCAAATGAGCAATAACTACGATTTTTGCTTACTAAAGAAACATTTGAACGCAATTCAGTAGGGGGGTTCTACGATCAATTCATTTTTAAAGACGCAACTTTAAAAATTGAGGGTGCACGTTTGATACCTCATTTTTTTTGCACCGTCAATACCACCTAATGTACATATGTTCACTAATTAGATTGTTTTAAAAGATAATCAACTGTTTACTGAGAATGGAAGGCTTATATTATAATTTGACTGGTCATTTTCTCACTCTCAAATTAGATAAATACTTGTATTATTATTATTATTATTTACATAACCTACAACCAATGAATGATTCAAGAATAAAATCCTTAAAAAACATTTGGGTGTCCCCAAATTTCAAGCAAAACAATATCACAAAAAGCTCCAAAACTTAAAAATATATTTTTAGTCGCATAACCCATTATCTTAAAACTAGATTCGTATAGTTTTTATTAGGTTTTTAAAGTTATCAAGATATATACCTATATATATATTCATTTTTTATCTACGTTATAATTATTCCTTAAAAAGTTACTAGGTATTTTTGTAATTATTTATTCGATTAAGTATCAAACCAAACTCAAAGACTGTAAAATAATTATATGGTTTGAAATTACTTGACTAAAGTTATTACTTGTATTTGTTTATATAAAGAATGAACATTTCGTATATAGATACTCGCAATTGGACGCTTGGATTAAAAACATTTATGATGACCAATGTTATATTCGCTGACATAGAGGAATTTTAAATTAGGATGGGCTTTAGAAAAAGATGTAATTCTTCGACATGGGTTAGAGGTCGAGTTTATTGAGGATGAGAGAAAACCTCCTTTTTCAATACCAATCTCATTGTATTCTAAACTTATTCTTTTTTACTTCATAAAACATTTCCAAGGCTTGTTTTGATATACTTTGAATTTGTAAAGAAGGTTGCCTGTAGCTACGATACTGAAACAAAGAGTCCTTCAATGCAATTATTCTTAAGTATATGTTCGTAAAATAAACGCTTATGATTACGCTTAACTAGTTTTTTGAAGTCATAAGGGAGCGCGATAGCCGTGCGTGTTAAGGCGTGTTCAACTCTCAATGTTGGGGGCGCAGGTTCGAATCCCGAGAGGGGATGGTCAATTTGGTCTACCTCATTGATAAGATACTAGGTTCGATAGACTAATTTAACGCTATAATGCTTATTTATATCCTATCGGATGCAATTCTATCGAACCATATAGGCAAAAAAAAAACATCACTAAGATTACGAAAAATGATTTAACTCTCTCTCTACAACCACTTCAAAGACCCATTTTTATTTGATTCAAGATAAAAAGTATCTCAAACAACCTTAAGTTCTTTGTATAAAACAGTTTCGTTTCTACTCTATCTCAAAATATATAGTTAACTTTAATCATAATAACAAATATTTAGATCTCTCAAAGGATAACGAGTATATAAATTGAAAAACGTAATTTTATTTAAATAATTTTCTCTTCAAAAGGTTTTATTTGCTTATATTTTTGTAGTTTAAAAAGTAAAAAATACCTCATATGTTAAGCAATAGGATTGTTAATCAAAGGGAATTTAATGGAAGTGGAATTTTATTATGTTTTCACTTTGATATTTGCTTTTAGTAGCTAGGTCTTTTTTGGCAGGTAGTCTGATTTTAAACGTAATTAAATGAATTCAGAGTAATACAATTTCGAACAATCATTAGAACCGGACAATCACAGAAGGCGTGTTTGATCTTCACATACATATATCCATAGTTTCGTGGGTCACTAAAGCCAACAAGTGACAGCAATATCCTCCAGGTAACCCCAATAAGGCTAAATGAGTTTTTACAATTTATCTGCTTTATTAGAGCGAGAATCATTGATAGAGAATTTGCAGTGACACGGGATCAATGGTATATGTAGCTTAAAACCTCTTAAAAGAAGAAAGTATATGATTCTGGCACAGAATATTGATGTGATATCCAAGTCGCCGTACGTTAGACAGTTTTCTTTCAAATCAATTATTTCCAATTCCATTTCTTATATGGTTTTTTAAAGGTTATCGTTTAGTTTTTGACGAATAATACCCGTAATGTCAAAAATGGATAAAGTACTGCATATAACTCTCTAAATAACTGCCCATTCTTGGAATATCAAACTACATGACAATTAGCCATTTCAGTGACAAATAAGAGTATTCTAATAAGAACAGGATAACTAAAATAGTCACGCCAGTCCACGTGAGATTTTAACAGAGGTCGAAAAAAAGGATATATATATATATACATTAGGGTGATTCTTATTTCACGTATTTTGAATTTAAGAGTTGGGCTCCCCCTAGGATTTTACCTTTGTGCATAGAGATCATCTTGTGAAAGTTTGAACAAAATCGAATATTGGGAGGTGTCTCCTCAACAGACCCAAAAGTTATGTAGTAAACTTATGTTGTAATTTTTCGCTATCCGATAGCCTCTAATGTCCTCAATATAAATGCACTTTCAAACGTTGGGTACAAAATGTAGGTATGTTTAATCAAATGAAGCATTTTGTCGTGTTCAAGAAATGAATAAATGTATATTTTTGTTGAATCATCATTAGCCAAAGACAGATCCCATTTCTCTGATTTAAAGATGATCAAAATCATTTAAATAATGATGTTTATTATTGAGTTTGCTAAAACTACTATAAAATATTGTTAGCAATGTTCTTCAATAATTTTGCATGTGATAAATGTCTGCTTTTTAGTCCCCTTTTTGGTCCTTAACAATCGCCTCAAAAATCCCATATCCTTCAGGCTCAACGATTTAGCTGGGAATACTTCTTCTAATAGATAGTCATTCTTTCAACATATAACTATTTCTGGTAATAGATTTTTACAATCGATGCAGATCCTTTATTTAATGGAATTACTGAATACAGCTCCTGATTGCAGGAATTTGAAAATTTATTCGAAACTGTTTAATCACAATCTCGCTTTCTTGACTTCTCGAATCTCGAAGTCCACAAATGCTACAATCTGCATATTCATAAAATCTAATGATACTGACACCATTTGAAGTCCGTATATTTTTAGAAAAAAATATGCTGTGACCGATATCTCATTCAATCGGTATTTTTGGAATTAAAAAACAATATCACAGATACTACCGATAGTTATCGATACCGTCTTCAATGTGTATTTTTTCATCTACAGCTACCAATACCGCCTCATTCAAACTACATATATGTAATAAAAATATTTCAATTGTCAAATACCGACTTCATTCGATTTATTTGTAGAAGAGTCTATCGAACCATCGACAGCAATAGGGCACAGCTTCATACGCATCCCTGATATCGGCTGTAGCTTCTTTCTACCAAATCCAACTCTATAACTCTCCTTTTTTACTAACATAACATTTACAAGAAAACTTTTTTTGTCTCTTTCCGACTTTATGAAAATAATTGACGCTTTCTCGCATGCCTCCTACATGCTTTGTCCTTACCAAAGTCCTCTTATATCTTCCCGCAACCACAAGAGTTTTCCTCATTTAAAAGGACGTCAAAATACTCACATACGCAAGATTGCATTTCAAAGAAAATAAGGAAAACTTTTCTCTTCATTTTTTCTTCTTATTTATAGCTTTCTAAAACTTTTTTATGTATGTGTAAGATTTTCCATTTTTTTATTTCTCTCTCGGTTTTTACTTTTTTGCAAGAATGGACAACACTTTCACATAGCGGAAGAATTCCTTTGTCATGACTGCAGATAGTAAAAAAGAAAAGAAAAAGTTATTTTTTATTATTAAATTATACAAGCACAAAAGAACTTTTTCAAAAATAAAATTATTGAAGTATGCAATATTTATTATGCATGCGGACATTTATTTCGAATAATGAAGGAATATACCAGTTTATTTAGGAACTAGAGCTAGAAGCGAACATACAAATATTTAACATTCACTAAATAAAAAATAGACTAAAGATAATTCAAATTGTTTTTAAATTATTTATTTTTGTTAATCTGTAGGTTTTTTGATTTGTTGCTGTTTCATTTTTATTCTTTAAAGCTTAAATTGATGATTTGATATTTACTTTAACAAGCAATGCTTTCAAACTGAGAACATTTATGGATGCAGCAGTTGTTCAAACATTTTTTTCTAATACGGATACAAGTATATATTCAAAAAGAATATTTCATAACAATAAGATGAATTCGGAGACGTATTAGATAATCATTTTGGAACATCGTCTGGACACGATCATTAAAATTTGAGAGACATATCGAAATATTTTATCTAAAGACAGTTCAATTACATGAGGCTTTATCGCTTTGTAAGGAGAAAGGGCTTTGTGATTTTCTGAGGCTCTATCAAAGTTTATGGTAGCTCAATATATCGAGGATATATCGTTAGCAAAGAGTAATATATAAAACGTATGGGAGAATGTTGTCCTAACAAGCTGAAAGTAGTTCGTGTACTTGAGTTGTAAGATATATATCATTGGAGCTGGGTAAAACTTGAAAATGGAGATGCCGCATCAAAAGATTGATCTTAATACGATTCAGATTATACTCCAAAAGCCTCTTTTGATTCATGATATTTCTAATGCTGTTTTCTTAGTCTATCTCATTTTAGTTTTCTATTACGTATTTATGATAACATTTTCAGATATATTATCATCTTCAACTTTGATCTCAACGTGTCTTCCTTGCAGCTCATTTTATTGAGCTATTATCAAGTTGTTGCATTGATTTCGGAATCATATCCCTTCGTGGTTTTAATCCTGACCCATTGACAATTCCCTCCTCGATTACTTTAACGAGCTACCATTGCAAACATTCTTTAAAAATAATGGGAGGACAAGGTTTTCTTTTATCACAGAGGGATATTTACCTCAAACTCCACTCTTCTTCAACCCAGCAGCACTCAATCATGTTATAGATTTCGATTTTTTTAAATCCTATTCTGACCTTAGAGTCCATCATCCAGGATCTAATTGTCGATATCAACGATAAGAATAATTATTTATAAAAAATGTAGTTCATTTTTATAGACAAATGACCACAATGAATTCATTTTATTTATTTCTCCCAAGCAAACAATTTTGTTATTACTGGGTTGAGAACTGAATTGAGAATATATATATATATATATATATATTTATAATCAATAATTTAAAAGAGTATTTATAAAATGGATAGACATTCAAAGTTCTTGAATATTACTTTATATATTTTCATACTTCTATTTAATTTATTACATTGCCATATATCAAAATGGAACCGACATTGAGTCACTCTCACTAGCCTTAGACGTTTTATTTCTTTATCACTTAACAACGTTTTGGTCTTATTAGCTGTTTAACCAAAAATATATTTTTATACTTCCCATTTACTCATTGTACAATAATACAAATTAAAATAAATAACATTACAAAATATTATGTTGCAGCATGTACTGTTTAGATAACTGCAATAATGTATACATCATGTACCTTTATTATAATATTTCTTGTTTTTGCTACTTTCTTATTTATGATTATTTCTTGTTGTGTCTACTTTTATAACTACTTGAGTACATAACGTGTAATATATTTCTTGCGTTGCTTTATATGTTTGTGAATATTATCATATAATATAGGGATGTCTTCTGGCATTTTTTTTTTTGTAAAGATAAACATATTTTTTATCTTTACAAAACAGTTTCCGATCCATTTCAAAATAGATACAAGCTGTTAAATTATTTAATAATATATATGCCAAATGACAAGAATAATTTTTAGAAGAAAATAACATAAATGCATGAATGAATGAATGAGTGATTAATGTATCTTCCTTAGATGAATGAAAGTAGTACTAATCATATATGAACTACGAAGTTGATCCAGAATCATTAGTCTTAGTATACTTTTGAGAGCATTCATGATACTATATATTAATTTGGCTTAGTCCTTCTGTGTAATCAATATATATTTTTAATACTTTAGACATTACTTTTTTAATGAATGTGACGTTGTAGATATAGAATAAGATTGTATACAGAGTTCTTTTAATTTTATCTTTTAAATTAGAGTCTTTTTATGAATTGATCCGACCAAATCTATGACTTTTGTTCGACAACTATTTCTTAGACAGACACTTCTTATAAGGACATATTTTTTATTGCGACACGGACATTTCTTAGATTGACCCATCATAGACATTTTCATTGCCTATTGTGTTCATCAGAATCGCATACGTGTGGACATGAATATGCATTTTAGCGGGTAAATTTGTTCACCGAACCTACCATCTTTTCGGTGATATATATATATATATAGATATATATATAACGTAGAAGAAGAGAAATTATGACCTCGACATCATGAAACATTGTAGTTTAAAATTATTCCTCGCCTGATAAGCCTTCCAGAACATATTAAAAATTAATAACAATAGGTACAGAACATCTAAAAGAAAAGCAAATGAGGGCTATCATGACATAATCATAAAAAGTCATTTTTTTAAAGCTTCATAATATTTAATGATTCTGTTTAACAATAATACATATTTAGCAGAAACTTTGGGGTACAATTTGATCAAATCCCCACCATACTGCCATCCGGCCGAATATCAAGCACCAGAAGATTTTTTTTCTTTCTTACGTTTTGATTGAGCCATTATTGGTATGATATGCATACAACATAAATATGATCCCACATGCGGTTAAACTTAGTCTCCTCCATTTTTTCGTATACTGTTCATCTAATCATATATCAATAATATGATCAGAAACATTTTGTAGTCAGAGTAGATTTAGACATTTCCTTTCCTGTTTCTTTTGAACAAATATCGCCTCAACCCGAATTTAAAAAATGTTCCAATATATATATTTATCTTTTTCAAATCATTATTCTATAATCCATTTAGAAAAATTGACAAAAATATTGCAGATATACTTTTAAAGTATGAAGTGCGCGAATCTCTACAAGAATCAGTACACATTATCTCACCTAACCTCACAACAGTACTCAATTTCATTTCACAAGAGTATCAGAAATGCAAAGATACAAATATTTCTCTTTCATGATACTTTGGCGACTCATTTTTTCAGTTATATTCTATAGTTTCATATATTATTTTATTGGTGTTTAAAAATTGTTTTTAAGATATTTCATGAAAGTTGCTTTTGGATTTTAGAGATTTAAAAAAATAACTCTCTAGAGGGGAAGATCAATTTCGTACATCCTCATGGAAATAGTATCTAAGGTTAGAGTGACATTTGTTAACGCTATAATAATTATTCATATCCAATAAAGGTTGCTATTCTATCAAATCAATTTAAAAATGGAAATTAACAATTTGTAATAATAACATGTAATAGGTTGATGGTTTAAATACAATTCATTGGTTACGCAAACATTTTTTTAAAGTTTATCTAAGTTATATTATCCTTTAACGGAACGCTGTATAGAGAAGACAATAATTATTGTAAAAGTCTAAATACCAAAATCTTAAAGAACAGAAAAAAGGAGACACGGTAAAAAAAACCATCCAGCGAAGAGATTCTTTACTATTTATTGCAGTATTTCTTTTTTCTATTCCCAAGATAGCTGAATTGTTTTCTCCAAGTTAGGAAGCCATTTGAAGTAGCTATATGGCGTAAAAAAAACTCTTTAATTTGATAATCCAGTCATTGTACAGGCCGGTGGTTCTTGCTTGCTATCACCCCTGATCAGGGGCGTGCACAGCCATTCAGAGTTAGTGGTGCTCAGATTTTAAAAGGGCATTTTAATCGGGCGCGAAACGCGCCCGCCATAGTTCGAAAAAAATTGGGTCATGATGTCCATGTGCCGCAAAACAAACAATAAAAAAAAACACATCAGTCAAAAAAGGGCACATTTCTCCAGAGGGCAAAAGGGCAGGTGCTCTAGCACCACCTAGCTTTTATCTGTGCACGTGCCTGCCCCTGATTAGTATATATCTCGCGGATGTAAGAAAAACTATAAAAGGTTTTTGAACTTCACAGTTTCACTACATATATGAAAATACATTTATGTAATTCTTGGATGGAAACAAAAAAGTTATTTATGCTAAACAGGAAAACATAATTTAAACTTGAGATAAAAATCTAGACAATGTTTTAACCCCATTATTTATGAGCCTCATCTAACTTAATGTACAAGATTTAAGCCATATAATGAACCGAAACTCCTCTTCTCATTATTACCATCCATGCAAATAGTGTGACTCTCATTAAGCACCTAATGATATCAATTTAATGGCCATCACTCACGGCGTCTTGCTTACTTAATTTAAATGTCCCTCAGGAGTGTCAAGCATACTCATTTACTAAATACAACAATTTAAAACTGCCATGTCTAATATATCATGATTGTATTTGATGCATATCCAATTTTAGCGCCTATAATTTCTTGAACGTATTTATATATTCAAGATGGCTGCCGTCTCTGAGGCCAATACGGAGGAAGAGTTTAAGGATTTATCTCACAGCTGACTGAAAAAAACAATATTAGGGTTAGCAGAAAGGTAACATTTATAAAACGGGTATACTTGAAATAAATGGACCTTGAGGGCCTCCCATACTGTCTTCTCTTCTGCCACAACTAAGCTCTGGAACATAGTATCTCACGAATTTGAGGCCCAACAAACACGTTATACTAGATTTCCGCTTTGCTCTGCCTTTCAAACTTCTTTCCAAAATACTGAAAGGCAGGATTGGATTGTCCATGCCTTTGACAAAGTTTTACATCCACCCCAGTTTAGTGTATAAAGGTGGCAGCACGATTTAGGAGGAATCAATCAGTGCTTTATGTAAGACATTTTGGCTCCCTTGATGTAGTGATTCAGGATGTGATGTACTTCAGATTCACACTTTTTGGTGGCACAGGTGCTGTCGAACCCTCATCATTAGAGCTTTCTGAATATATAGTAAATTATTATGGTGGTAAAGGTATGGTGGATCATATTGATGGGGTTCTGGATGCCTGGCTTAGGGAATGTCAGAATACTACACATACTGACGCTTCTACTACATCAAACCTTTGTTGATTGGTGGAATCAGACAGAAGTAGCAGGCGCTGGAATGGTTAGAAGGTTCCCTCCAGACCATCGGAAAAGCAAATGGCACAGACTCTCTCTTTTGCTGAGCCACTGTCGAAGATTTATTGACAGATGTTGCAATAAACTTGTTGAGCTCAATTTTTGTCTTAATATCCAATCTTGCAGCCAAATTAGAGGTGGTAGTCTTTTTTAACCATCGCACTCAGCTAACGTTTCTGTGACGAAAAAATTTATATCACCACAACTGTGGCAGAAGTAATGTTGTGTCGGTCCTTATCAAGGACCGAGGAATGCAGTCCAGTTCTTTTTGTCGGTCCTTAGAAAAGGAAAAATGTGTTTTTTTACGTCAAATCTACATCATGTTGTCAACATCTCTTAATGTTATGAAAAGGAAAAAATCCTCTATATGAGGAAAGTAACATCTTCAATGAGCTGATGACAAATATATTTTTTTATACTTATGTTATTAATCAGTATTGAATATTGGTTATTATTACAACAATATTCGATGTTTATGACAATACTTAAAAATTAGCCTATAGTGGTTTAAGCGGAAGAGTTGTAAATTAATTATTTTACAGAAACATTTAATGAGCAATGACCGACGATGGGTACACTGAAAAGCCTATATTATGATTTAAAAATGTTGCGAAATTGTCTAATATAAATAATATTAACCCCTTTTTTGCCATTGAACTAACGCCCAGTATAATATAATATATACATATAATATTAGCAGTTAGAACGTATTAAATAAATACTCCTTCAACATTTTATGATAAATTAAAGGATTGACAAAAGACAATCTCAAGGACCGATCCCAAGGACCTGCTGTGGCCCCTTTTTTTAATTTTATAACCCATAGTGGCCCACAAGTCCAAAAGTTTGTCCATCCCTGATTTATATGATCTAGTATATGTACACTTTTTATGACATAAATGACAATGGTCCTTTCACTTGCGTATTTGAAATACATCATATCAGTATCGAAACTAGAAAGACTTCTTGAAAGGTCTTTAATTAATCTGGTTATTTGTATATCGAGATATGTAATAATAAAAAGTGAACTCATTGATTCATCATCAAGGGCTTAAGTACTATTTTCTTAATATCACTGGACAACAACCAAAACTCTTCTGGGACTATAGAGCGTATTTGTACTAAAATCAAGGCACTGAACAAGAATATAATGTTTGAAACAGTTTATTGTTTCTCATTTTAAAGATATGCACTGTTCTACAAAATTGTAGTGAGCGGTAGGCTTTTTTCATGGTATGCCGTATTGAAAATTTAATAAAGTATCACGAAAGCTGATGAAATCCTATAGCTAGTTATTTGGGATCTGTAAGGCATGATGCAAGTCCAGCAATAGGTGTCATTGCTTTAGCGAAGATCAAAGCAAACTGCGCAAATGGGTCCGAAATAAAATCAAATTGCATCATATAAAAAGCTACCAGTTCAGGTGTGTGTTCAGTTATCTTGTCTTTTTGCTGGCGGGCAGACCTGTGAGATAGTCACTGAAAATGCCTCACGGGTGAACTAAGCAGACACCTTTTGCTTAGTGTTGTGTCGGTCCCAATTTATTCGGTCCAGTCCAAATTAAGTATTTAATCTGTCCACTTTCCTTTTCTTTGGTCCGCTCATTTTTACAGAAGGGCTCAAATGACAATGCGAAAATTCAAGAGAGATATAAAGAGTAAGGACAGACCTAAATGTCAGCGCGCCATCTATTGGTGAAACGCGGTATTGTATGGAGAAGACTTAATTAATGATTTATGAAGCATTATTATTTTATTTACTGGAAAAGCTCGGCGGGGTCGGATTAAATTGTCTAACAGGCCGTATACGGTCCACGAGCCTTAGTTTGCCCATGTCTAAAAATAAATCAAATATAGGTCATTCGCTTAGAAGATAAACTTTATTTTCATGGAAATATGTAGGAATATATAAATTATAGAAGTTATTATGTACAAATAAATATATTTTATAAATAACTATATATCTAATTTTATTGTTCAATCTTTTTATGGAGTTATAGTATGTTTATATCTTTATATTCTTTTCTGTTGATATCTTTTGAAAAAATAATTATATTATTTTCTTTTTATCATTCTAGGTAAGGACACATTTGAAAGGTTTCATAGTAATTATATATCTTTCAACTTATTATGTGACATGATTGTGATAATCACTATACTTCCTCACATACCTATGCATGTCCACTTTAAGCAACATTATTTTTTGGAAATAGTTATTAGCTTTATACTACACTATGCAACAAAATTTGCTAACGGCCAAAACTTTAAAAATTGACTGTAGGAGTCCATGCAATAATAAATTGCTATTTAAAACAATGGGTTTTGTTTTCTGGCCAAATTGTAATTTTAAAATTTTCATGTTTTAGGCCATGGTACATACGGATCTATGATTTTCAGGGACAAGGCAGCATTAACATTAATGCATTACCATTACAATTTCGAAGAAACATACAATAAATCTATTGTTAATAATTTTCCAAAACTCTGATTATGTAATGAGATAATTGCATTCTAGTCGTAAAAATAGGAAAAAACGGACACTTTCACGTTATGATAGATATCAACTCATGGACATTTTTTCAGCTGTAAAGTTATATTTACATACTTCCAGGCTTTAAAATAGCCATCGATACCATTAGAACCATTAAAAACGACTTTATTATCGAATATTGAGCAAAATCATTAGGCACCTATGCTCCTCATATCTATGATCATCGTTCTCTAGGTTTCGTGGATTGTTAAAATTTTCTTCGTTCCGTAACAATATTATATATATATATACTATTGATATTAATCCTTTTGTTACGGAACGAAGAATTTTAACAATCCCGAACCTTATGTTCCTGCATATCTATGATCATCGTTCTAAAGGTTTTGTAGATTGTTTAAATTTTCTTCGGTCCGTAACAAAAGGATTAATATCAATATACTTATATTAAATACTTATTTCCAATATATTTTTTCAATATGAGATTTTTGTATTTATATTTTCCCATTAATAACAATTTATTGTTTTAATTTTAAGGACATGTAACTTACTGAGGTAAATACATACATGCCAATGTTATATATATATTGATATTAATCCTTTGTTACGGAACGAAGAAACTTAACAATCCACGAAACCTTTAGAACGATGATCATAGATATGAGGAGCATAGTGCCTAATGATTTTTGCTCAATTATTCGATAATAAAGTCGTTTTTAATGGTTTAATGGTCTCGATGGCTATTTTAAAGCCTGGAACGTATGTAAATATAACTTTGCAGCTGAAAAAATTGTCCATGAGTGATATATCTATCATAACGTGAAAGTGTCCGTTTTTCCCATTTTTTACGACTATAATGCAATTATCTCATTACATAATCAGAGTTTTGGAAATATACTTACCAATAGATTTATGGATCTTTCTTTTGAAGCGTATGGTAATGCCTTAATGTTAATTGCTGCTTGTCCCTGAAAATCATAGATCCGTATGTACCATTGGCCTAAAACATGAATTTTAAAATTTAAATTGTGGCCAGAAAAACTAATATCACGACTATAATCATATATCTGTAATCCCCATTCTCTAAATTACTAGATTCATTTTTTTTGCGTTGGCAAAACAAATTTTTTTGTTGCATAGTGCTATCAAGATGGCTGCCGTCTCAGGAGCCATGGGAAAGAAGAGTCTGATAAACATTATCTCCCCGGGACCAAAGCTGACTGAAGACCAAGATGACCGGGAAACGTATTAGTGGTGGTCTTTATGTAGTAAAGATTGAAGACTTTCCAGATCAAAGGTTATTTAAAAGCATACGCGTACAGGTAGTACGAGGTTGTTTCGGATAATGATGCAAATCAGTTTATATCTTGCAAATATTGCATCAATCTTCTAAATCATAGACTTAAATTAAAGCTCAGACAAATGGATTGATTCTTTCTATGTATCAAAACCAATTAGAACTTTGTTTTTTATGAAAATCAAGCTTTTTTTTTTTTGTTAATTTTGTATTGGGTCCAATTTCACAAAAAAGAGAATGTTGCGCATCACACAGTTCGTCGAGGACCTCGCCAAGCCAGGAAGACTCCCAAGGATATCAAGACCATGGTCGACACGGCCTTTGAGTCACAGCATCTCCCAAAGCCAAATCTACGCATTTCAGCATTAGTTAAGGCTGGAAGAACTCTTCAGACAAGAGGAGCCCTAACGGGAGGAGGAGGTCCCTACCGACGACTTTATTGAGGCTGTGAGGGTGTACGTGGGAGCCGACCGTCGGGTGACAATGGAGGAACTGGTATCAAGTTCGAGACAATCGATCAACACCATTTCCACGTCCTCCATGACGATCTTGGGCTCTCAATCAAGTCAGCAAGATGGATCCCCAAGATGCTCACAGAGGATCACAAAATGAGAGAGGAGGTGCGCACAAGCCTTCTTGAACTCAATTTTGAGCTCGGATTGGAGTTTCTGGA
>CP045899.1:9635206-9666475 GCA_013387185.1 Caligus rogercresseyi
AAGTTTGTTTGTTTGTTTAGCTCCTAGATTGGACCCACCTCACCGGAACTTAATCCGGTATCAGCCGGTAGTGATACTCTCTAGGAGCTATCTTTATTAATATATAGTAATTCAGATATTTTTAAGCATTTAAATGATTTAAAAATGAAATCCTCGAGGGATAAACGTTGCTCTCCGATCTCTCCCTCAAGTGCCATCATTTTTTGTCTTAATGGCGGACAACCAAAAATGAGATGATACGGAGTTTCTTCTTCCTCTTCGCAGAGTCGGCAGATTGGAGTTATGGCCTTTCCCATCTTGTAAAGATGTCTGTTGAGGCCGATATGACCGGTGACCATTCCAACGATGACGCAGATTTGGGCTCTTTTATACTTAAAAATCTTGCTCCCGAGATAGGGATTTGGTACGAAGAGTTTAGACTGGCGGCAAGTGCTCATTGCACGCCAAGCGGCCCGCCATTCCTTTAAAGTCGCTTGTCTAAGGGCATTTTTTGTTTGGCTAATGGATATAGGAACAGAAACAGGAGCTCCCTTCCTCGCACCATCTTTAGCCAAAGCGTCTGCATACTCATTCCCAGTACTGTTGTTATGTCCCTTTACCCATCCGACTGTGATCGTGCATGTAGACCTGCTTATGGCGTTTTTGCAAGCGATAATTTGAACTGACACGAGTTCACCTGGTCTCATGTCCAGACTATTGATAGCGGATAGGCTGTCCGATAAGATTAATAATCTTTGTCCCTCTATTTTATCTCCTTGGAGATTAATGGAGAGATTTCTTATAGCCTCCACCTCGGCTTGGTAAACGGTGTCTGTTCCCTTGAGCCTCAAGGTCTTTTGATCAAGCACAATATCACCTCTAGTCAGAGCCCAACCAGCACCTGTTTGACCATCGATTTTTGAGCCATCAGTGTAACCTACGAGATCGAAGTCATGGATGCACCATACGTATTTGACTTCGTAACCTAGATTTTCTGACCAGAAAGGTATACGAGGAGGAGGAGTTGGGATATCATTGACTTTTAAATATTTGTCAAGATATTGTTGATGTCCTCTACTCAAATGGTCAAACCATTTCAATGGGTTTTCAATTTTAGTTTGAATCCTGACCAGACATGCACGTTCCATTATATAGAGATGTAGTGGCATTAACCCACAGAGTACCTCCATTGTTGCCGTTGGTGTAGACCTAATTGCCCCAGTAATGCTCATGAGACCGAGTCGCTGTAGTTTGCTGAGCTCCCTTTTTAGATATCCATTTGTTTGAAGTTTTGGTGCAAAAACAATAGCACCGTAGCTCACAATAGACCTTACGTACGCTACGTAGATCCATTTAGACTTAAGTGGGCTAAGTCCCCAATCCGATCCAACAAAAGCTCTGAGAGCAAAGAGGTTCCTTTTGGCCTTGGAAATGACATATTCTAAATGCTTTTTCCACTGCAAATTATCATCAATAATTAAACCGAGATATCTGAAAGTACGAACTCTTTCGATTTGAGTTCCAGACAGGTGCAGGGAAACGTCAGTGTTTTTTCTTCGTTTGGAAAAAAGCATATATTTAGTCTTGCTAATGCTGAAGATGGTATCTCTCTTGCTTGCCCAATCCGTCAGTTTATTCAGAGCACCTTGCATTAAACTGGCAAGAGTTTGCCGATCAGAGCCTCTTACACATAGAGCCAGATCATCTGCATAAGCAACCATATTAATTGGTTTTTTGAGTTGGTCCATACACTCTTGGAAGGCTAGGTTCCATGCCAGAGTAGATAAAATCCCCCCTTGAGGACACCCTCTGGTGGGAGTTACGGATACACTCTCCCCTCCAAGCTCAGCGACAACAATTCTACCCTCAAGTAGATTTTTGTACCAAAGAATGGTTTTCTCATGGATGTGGTATTTATTCATGGCGTCAAGGATATGGTCAAAGCCAATTCTGTCGAAAGCGCCCTCAATATCCAAGAAGACAACGAGGGCTTCTTCGTGTCTATGGTAGCTACTTTCGCAGAATCAACCAATCTACTGATAGCCGTATCAGTAGACATGCCTTTCGTAAATGCAAACTGATTTGGTAAAACCAAATTGCATTCACTATAGGTCTTCCACTGTATCATTCGTTCTAGTATTTTCAGAGCTACATTGGTTAGCGTTATTGGTCTGAAGGCTCGTGGCTCTAAATAATTACTTTTCCCGGCTTCGGTATAAATATTACCTTTGATGTTCTCCAACACTTCGGAGTATAACTAGACGAGAAAACTAAATTGTACAGATTGGTCAGGCGAACAATAAAACAGTGAGGCAGGTTTTTATAAGCCAGAGGAGGAATTTGGTCAGGACCTGGTTTCTTGTTTGACTTTAAGCTATAAATAGCTCTCCTAACAAGTTCCTCACTGAAGTAACAAGGTCGAGACTCCATTTTTTTCATACCTCTTTTTGGAGACTTACTTGTAGTGTCGACTTCTTTTGAATTAGGGAAATGTTCACGAAGAAGTAATTCCAAGCTGTCTTTTTCTCCAAAGGATTCGCCCAAAATACCCACACGGGCACTGGTATGGTTTGATCGGGCCTTCATCAACCTAGAAATATCCTTAGGACCTTCAAGGGTGTTAACCCACTCTTTAAAGGCATGTCTCTTTGCTTTAATTATCATTGTCTTATATAATTGCTTTTCCACTCTGTACATGTCTATTTGCCGCTTGCGCTGAAGAAATTTAACTTTTCGCCGTTGCTCCCTGAGTTCATCACTCCACCATGGGTTTACCTTTCTTATGGTTCCAGACATTGTTTTGCAGGAACTTTTCAAGGATTCAATAATTTTATACGCAATGTCCGAAGCTTCTAAATCTATGTAATCTGAATCCAAGGCACCATTTTTCGAGGGAAATATAGTAGATTCCAAAATAGATGTAAATTTGCTCCAGTTTGCATTCTTCAGATTCAGTGCACCAGAAATAGTTCTTCTTCCATAAATTTCAAAGTTACAGAACCTGTGATCGGACCCTGAAAACTCTATATCCGTCCTCCAATTCGATACAAGATGATAACTCCATCGGTTTGTTAGTGTTATATCAATAATCGATTGACCCATTCCTCCAACAAAAGTAGGAATACATCCAACATTTTGTAAACTCAAGTTATAGGTGGCCATGAACTCCTCCAACTTTTCCCCTCGAGAGTTTGTCAGATTGTCCATCCATAATAGGCTCCTGGCATTGAAGTCCCCGCATATCAAAAGAGGCTTGTGGTGTCTGTCGCAGTAGTCAACAAGGGGCTTAATTGGCCCGCAAACATCGTCCTTTGTGATATCTGCATAATAACTTGCGATAACTAAACTTTTGTTGCTTGAAGTTTTCATTGTACAAACAACCAAGTCCTGAGAACAGAACTTTGGAATTTGAGTTATTATTAAGTCTTTCGACGCCAAAATCGATGCTCTAGGACGAGGTCGGCCGTATGTGAAAAGAGACAAACCAGAAGAGCCAGAGGGATTACCACCACCTCGTACTAAATGGGGTTCTGTTATAAAAACCAAGCAACTATATTTTCCTAAAAGTCTAAGGTTAAGTTCTTCTGCGCAGGTAACACGTTTCCCCATATTTATTTGAATACATGTTATAGATCTGCAGTCCTGTCCATTAGATGGTGTTGTCGTTAAGTTATTTTTTGAGGGAGCGTAATCATTCATATGTTAGTAGTAAAAAACGAGAAGGGCAGATAATTTTACTTATGTGATGGCACGGCTTCAAGGGCTTTTGAAACACAGTCTCGCGTACGTTTTTTGCAATCTGTTTCTGGACTGTTAAATGACCGCTTGTTTTTCTTAAGTTCATGATCAGAGTTATTTTTCTTCATTGGGATGGAAGAGCCCCTATGCATAACCCGGACCCAGTCATCTCTCATTCCCTGGTTCTTTAAGTAGCCCGGTTCATCAACGGCAGGAGTTATTAAATCACATGCATCAGTCTTAGATTTGTCACTGTCAGCAATCGATTTGTCTTGTATGTCCAAAGACCATTCCTCTTCTTGTTTTCCATCCGATGGTCCACCTTCTTCATGTTGTCCGAAGATCTCCGTTAGTTCTTCTTCGTTCGCTCGGTCCATATCCTCCGGTTGCTCTTCTTCTTCTTCTTCTCTTGCCGAGTTGCCTCCTCCACAATTCTTCTCTCATCAACACCCGATATTTTCGTGGGAAGTCCAAGCCCTAACCTAAAGTTTTTGTTAAACTCATGGTAGGTGACTTTATGAAGAGAAGGACATTTAACTTTGGTATGTCCAAACCTGAGACATTTATAGCATTGTACAAGCTGCAGAGTGGATATCAAATCAACCTTCCGGCCTCCAACAGGTACGACCATTGGTAATCGTCTACGGGGCTTAATGCGGAATTTGATTTTCCCTGACATAATGGTGCGGAATATTTTAGAAAAATGCACATCTGCTTCATTTTCAGCTGAAACAGAGTGGGGGACGCTTTCAAAACCTCCTACAATTTCTCCATATTCTTCAATGATTTCCTTTAATTCCTGTAGGTTTGTTTCGGAACCATTTTTCACAATAACGTCAATAGGGTTTTGCGCAGCTCGAGCATTTTCGAGACCCCTTATGTTAAATTTTACGCCATCCTTAAGTAGAGTGAGCCCATTCATGGTTTCAAATTGGGAAATAACATTTAAGGGTTTTTTAAACTCTATAATGATGTATCCTGCCGCACTTTTGCAGTCGTTTATTCTCAGTACGTTCTCCCCATTTAACTTGAGGATTTCAAATAATTGCTTATAATGAACCATTTCAGGCGAAAATCCCCTAAGGCCTTTTCCATCCATATCCCTCCAGTCTATAAAAATTTTATTCCATAGGGGAGTCATGTGAAATGCTTTATATTCCTTTTTCTTTGCAATACTGGAGTAGGTTGGGAGTCCGCCTTTACCGGTAGAACTCCCCATGGAAGGATTTTCTTTTGTTACTATCTGTTCTTCTCCTTGATGCTTGCTCATCTGACGTTTTCCTTTACTCTCTTCTTCTTCTTCAAATGACTTCTCTTTATTTTTCATCGCCCGCCCATCAACTATTAGCCGGTCAGGCGGTTTATCAGGCGGGAGAGCTGACATAAGCCTTTTAAATAAGTAAGTAAAGACTTACCACAAGAGATGACTCTGTAAGTTTTGTCTGGGATGTGTTGAAGCTATGACGTTTTAGTGACGTCAAAAGACAGGGTGGACTCCAAATCCCACATAAAACCCGAAAATTCCGGCTAGCTGGGTATCCTGGGAGTCCGTTGGTTATTCGACGAAGATATTCGAAACAATATCTATTTCTGGATATCCACAACTCCTCCAAAAAGCTACGGTAAGACGATTTAATTTATTTTTTAAATGTCAAAATAAATAAACGTCCGTCAGTAGCTATACATAAGTCCTATCCTAAAAATATATCATCACAAAATTTATTGCTATTCACTCGGTTGTTTATAAATGTTAACTCAAATTTAATCCTGAACAAATTTGTTATTTTTTATTACCCTTTGCCATTAATTAAACTCTTCGCACCGTTTTTCCAAGTTAACTAGCTTTTAAAATAAGGATACAAAAATCAAAAATGGACGTATTACACAATTATTGCTATTATTCGATTGTTTATAAGTGTTTCACTCAACTTTCGTACCGGAACAAAAAACATTAATCTTGTTCCTACCTTTGCAACTAATTTCAACTCTTTAGCACCCGTTTTGCATAGTTAAACAAGACTTTTAAAAATAATTATACAAAAATCAAAAATGACGTCATTTACCAATTATTTGCTATTACCTCGATTGTTTCTAAGGTTCAGCAAAATTTCGTACTTGAAAAAAAAAATTAATCTTGTTTACACCCTTTGCAACTAATTTCACTCTTTAGCACCCGTTTCTCATAGTTAATCTAGCCTTTTAAAATTAATTATGCAAAAATCAAAAATGAAGTTCATTACACAAATTTCTTGTATACTCGGTGTTTATAATGTTCACTTAAATGTCTATAGCAGAACATCAAATTTTAATATTTTTACTTACCCTTTGCAATTAATTTTAATCTACACTCGTTCGGTTTTTTTTAGTGATTAGCTTTTAGAAAAGTGTATGAAATAAAAAAATCAGATATGACGTGTCACACACGCATTGGCTTTGGTAACAAAACTATTAAACAAACGCATTGGAAAATGATACTCTCTGGAAAGATCTTGGGAGGAAAGGGAGCATTATGGATGGATGGAGGAACACGAGTTGATATGTTAACTATAAAATCGATCTCGATGCATCCCGAATGAATATTACCATTGCCTATTGGTATCCATACGGTTACCAAGGAAGATGCAAACAGACTACCAAATTTCTCCAATTTCCATGTGTGCTGATCTCTTGAATATTTTGAAGATATTTTTTATATATTTTATTTATTATTCCTAGAATAAAGTCAATTTTAGGATCCAATCAGTAGATTAATTATTGTCCCTTTTTTCACTTGTCTGGATAACTTTATATCATGAAAAAAAATATATTTAAAAATACGATTTATATTCAAAAAATATCTAAAAGAGGTTTGCGTGACAAGAATTTTAAAAAGGAGAATTATGATAATGAGAGAAGGTTATGGTTTATTAAGTCTACGACCAGAAGGAAGTAGAATAGTTGACTCATAAATATGCTTGCTTTAGCGAGAAAAGGAGGATTTTTCGAGACGAAAAAAGACGATTACGTCCAAAGCCTTCACCCATCCCCCAACCTTACTCCCCAGTCCTATCCCCCCATCCCCCCAACAAAATATCCGTATAATCCCGAAAGCGTTCCATCGACCATTTCTCAACAGTTTGATCAAAATAAGGTAAGGAAATATGTTTTTTAAATTTCGTGTAACATACCTAAATTATGTATTAAGTAGTATAATGAGACATCCAGCCGAATTAGAATAACACATTTATCTGACACACTGAACTTTTTTATCCAAAACGTTTATTCTTTCTTTCAATCTGGTTAAAATATTGTAAAAATCAGATTTATTTACAAAGGTATTTCGTAAATGAGATTTGATATTATTAAAAAAAACAACTATATTAATTTTTTTAAAATTACTTCATATAAGAAAAAATTCCTCTAAAATAGCATTTTAGTAATAAAACTATCTTTATTATAAAATTATTAGAAATCACTAAGTGGATTTGCTTAATGATTGACAACTCGCTCATAAAACAAGGATTTCCATTTTCTTTCATAGCATTTTTGATATTCTTCTTTTGTTCTTATTTTTACACTCCAGAATGGACTTAAAGCCGAAACTTCATCTAAACCTTTAAATGGACCTTCGCACCCTAACTTCGTCTAAGAGCTTGGGGAACTCTTATTGTATTTATGATGCAATAATTTATTCTATATATAGACTATTAAAAAGTTGCTTAAACGACTCAAAATCAGGACCTTCCAGAAATTCATAAAAGGGAGTAAACCCAATTTATCCATGTAATGTCCCTACTACTTCCTTCTAGAAATAAAAACGTTTGCATACATTTCTACTTTAAGCAAAAATTCTGGCAAAGGCCTGAAAATTAAAATGTGTGTTAAAATAGTACACTGAGCGTGTTCCTTCAAGGATTCGTGCGGAAATATTATTTTTCAGAAAGTAGTAAAATCTTCTGGTGCCTCTTCTACCCGAGTCAAAACCTCGTTCATATTTTTCGTCCTATCTTCGCCATTTATTTTAATTAATTATACTAATGTTTTTATAGATTTGGACACTTGAACAAACCTGAATTTTCTTCAAACTTTCATAAAATTGCTATTGGTTATAAAAGAAAGAGCAAATTTCTTCACTAACAGTGTACTTACCGTCACATCATATGCAAAACCCTCAATCTTAAATTCAGCTTCTCCAACTTAACACCCTTAATTTGCTCGTACTAATTGATTTCAACAAGAAGTGGATCAATAGAAATAATGAATAAAAAGGGGGAAAGTGGATTTCCCTGCCTGCAGTCTCTTTTTCACAAAAAAAATATTTCAGGTTTGTTATAAAAGGTTTGTATATTATATAAGCTCAATGCAATCATACGAATTAAATTTTCTATGAAACCATGTAATTTGAAACATTTTATTTTCCATTTGTTGGATATACAATCAAATGCTTTCATAAAATCAATTCCCAATATCGCTTAACTATCATTTTGGACGCTTGAAATTGAGTCGCACATGTTTTCTGTAGATTTTTCTGTTCCTCACCCAGGTACTCAACCTTTTGAGAGTCACTTATAATCTGTGATATCAATTTTTTCTACTAGCAAGAATTCTATTATATTTAGAATAAATATTAAGCATTGTTAAGGGGATAGCATTTTCAATTTGCTTTGGATCTGCCTTTTTAATGAATAAGCATTAGTTTTCCAAAGGAAATATATATATTTTTCAAATTGCATGAAGGTTTTTTCATGTAATCTCTACAATTAAACATGTTTTGATAAAAACTACCCACTCATTTCTTAATTTTTTTCTGGAAAGGTTTATAAACCCTCATCTTTATTTAAAAGTTCCGTGACATTGTTTTTCCCTTCGTATATTTTTTCAACTCTTTCAAATCTTTTGAAATGTTCTTTAGAAACGGACTTGAGACCTGATCTTATTAAAATACTCTCGATAAGAGTCTTATGAATTTAATCAAGTTCCATATCCTTTGATAAATTGTCTTCGTGCTGGTCAGTCTTCCCTTTAACCGTCATTCCTTATTTTTCTAACTCCTAATTTAACAGATTCCCTTTTCGAGGGTTTTAAAATCTTCTTTAGAGTGAAGGAGCAAGACATAACTTGTTTAGACTGAAACATCAGATTTTCATGAATTATTTTATTTTGTCATTGGTTAATCCTCCAACAAAGAGCTACTTAATTTTTATAGAATAGTTGTCGCAACTATCCCTAGCAATAAAATTAGATCGATTTTTTAAAATACCAATAACAATTCCTCTGAAGGGATAGTTTGCTAATTTGTTGATTCCAGGAATATTGAATAATTGTTTGGAATAAAATCTGTAAACTAACTTTTCTTGGATGTCACAAAATGTGGGGGTCGAACGACAAAATATATTTTAGAACCTTTCTCTTTTCTGTTCATCATGAACAAAGTCAACGTTAGTAGACAATGTTTTTAGATTCATATAAAAAGTCATTTTAAAGGGAATAGAGTAATCGGAATAAAAGAGTTTGATCTTGAGGGAATAAATTAAGACTCCTGTATAATATAAATTGGACCCTAGCGGCTATCAAATGATAAATAAATCTTAATTCTCTTTTAGTATTATGAGATCACATACACATACTAAACAATTGTTCATTAGCATTGGTTTATTTAGACCTTTCCCCCCTAAAAATTACTTTAAACTTCACTGGCGTCAAATCTATTATTTTCTCTCTTAGTTTATTCTTTATGTCGTCCTTGAAAACTTGTTTGCTTAGTATCTATGCACGTAACATACCATACTACTGCTGCTATGCAACAAGGATCTAGGGTCACCAAAGCCAAATTAATGCACTTTCCTCCCCAACTTCATTTTAATTAACGCCACGTCTCTTTAAACACATGCTATCCATTCAAAAACATGCATCCACTCCATGACCCCAAAAGTCTGTGCAAGAATTTTAAAATAATATTCGCATATGTTGTTTATTTGAAACAAGCATATATATTTCAGCGAGACAAGTTATGAGGAATTTCTCACGTCGTATCTCATTCAACTAGACACCCTTGTCAAGATACAGCTGATCTCTTTATTATTTGTGTTTTTAATAGTAGACAAGAACTAATTTTATGTATTTGATGTCCTATTTTAAAGGTACTCAGGTTCTGTCACTACATAAACACCTCTAATAAAAAAACAGAAAATCTTAATCAAATTGCATCATAAAAAACAAACTAAAACAAACCAATGGATTATTCATTTATAAATAATTAAACATCGACACCTTGGATCAAATGCTATATTTCTATTCCTACTACATTGGTAGCCTATCCTAAAACAAACAACAAAAAGTATATATTAAAGGTAAGGGAAATATCATGTTAATAATTAATAAGGTCATTTATGACGTCACCGTTCCATTTATCAAGGTCTATTTCTTAAATATTAATAATTTGATGAAAAAATATAATACGGAGCCATAATACAGAGTATCTAAACCGGTGTTTTCTGTGGGCGATAAATTGAGTGGTAAACGATATGTATCGCTGATGTCAAACTTTTTTCGTTTATCGTTAAGTTTAAAAATATCGTCGTTTATTACCAGTCGCAAAAAAACGACGAGGAATTAACTGAACGACGATTTTCAAAAAATTATACCATCAATTGAATGTTTCAAATTTTCTATGTTTTCTCCTTTGACGCCTGTCTTTTTTTATAAAAAGATGAGAATATATGTTTCCCATCACTGTTTCCATCGTTATATCTAAGGCTAACAAAAAGTGCAATATTTACCATAGCCTATCAGATCCATGAATCAAGAATCTTTTAGTGTCGGCCATTTTTAATATGAAAATAATCAAAATAAATATGTCTTATAGTCTATATTCAAATAAATAAATAATTCCGTCGCTTCCTGTTTTAAATTTTGGTGCTCGATTGATCTTTGTTCACGTTAACTTTTGGAAGTTTAATACATTTTCATTGGGTTTTTATGCTTGGATACTAAAGAACAGTGGTTGCCGCGTGCAATGAAATGAGCGATAAACGATACCACTATGTAACAGGATTTTGCCCCTGGGCTGAAATTTCTAATTTGAGTCCCATTTTTTACGTAGATTCCAAAAATGCCACTGAAAATATCGTCCGAAAAAAGCTTTGGACTTAATGACCTTTTTTGAAAATCAGGATTTTCATCATTTCTAATGGTTCAGCCCAGTTATCTTCGTGCAAAGTAAGAATAACCACAAATGTCAGTAGTATTATTTTTCTATCTAATCTATGACTAGATCTAAGAAAAATTAAACATTCATACAGTCAAACCTGTTTAATTGATCATCTTTAAATAACGGTCCAAAACACTCAACAAAAAAATTACCCCCAGAAAAACTAAGCATTTTACTAATACAGACATACCGTTTTAAATAATCAAATGATAAACCTTAATTTTTGTTTAAGTTGGATATTGTAAATAAATAAATAATATATATATATATAAAACAAGAGCATTTAGTTTGCCACTTTCAATTTTCATTTGCCTTATTATTACACATAAGTAGAAGTTTCTTCTCAAAATTGAATATACTTGCTTCCAAATGATTTCTAACTTATTTAAAATTTATTTTTGGGTATTATAAATATACCCAAAATATAAGTAGATAATGTAAAATATTAGATCAACAAATAAACATAATTATAAAACTTTATGTCGTTTTGTAGTTTTTGTCTAGTTAAATTAATTTTCACTATGGAAAAATAGTTTTTTTGCTTTTATATTTCAACTAAATAAAGGTACTTATCTTTATCGCTTTTGTTATCGCAAGTAGTTTTTTATCGCTATCGTTTTATCGTTTATCGCTTACCGCTGGTTGGGTTTTGAATTTTTTTAACCGTTTATCGTTTATCGCAGGTTGAGAAAAAAAAATATCGTTTTATCGTTATCACAAGTTGAAAAAAGTTATCGCAGAAACCACTGTTAAAGAATACTTTTATTAAAAAATAAGAAATAACATTGATTATTTATTGCTTACGTTATCATAAATTTTTATCGCTATTTTTTTATCGTTTATCGCAAGTTTAGCTTTGAATATGTGTATCGTTTATCTTAAGTTAAAAAAAGGGAATACTAAGAAACCACTGTAATATCATTTTTTTAAGCAAGTGTACTTTGGATATATAATTTGACAAAGGCTTATTAAATTTTAAAAGACTCATCAACGTATTGGTTGAGCTGATTTTGAGAACACACTTTAGTTTCTATTTGTTTAATTAAAAATCATAGGAAAAAAAATAATACTCTTCTTTGGCTAGAATAGAAATGGGACATATTGTGCTGCCACTGTCATCATTTAATGCGATTACATTGTAGCCTTAAATTCTTCCAGTTAAGCTAATTATTATAATATCTGCTTTAATAACCTTTATACCTTAGATTGTTATTGATTCAGTAACTAACGTCGTCTCGAATCCATCCTAATTATAAGTCTATTTTTATCATTTTAAATGAGTTACTACAATCTTATAAATGTTTTTTTTAATACATCGAACCATCAAAGAATAAAGGCCTCAGGGCTTTGTAAAAATATCAATTCTTTATTTAGCGAATATTTCATAAGAAATACTTTTACAAATCGAAATAAGTTTTCATGAAAGTTGTAAAGTTTTTAAATCTTAAAAGATGTACAACTAAATGGGGGAATCCAATTAAAATTAGTTAATGCATATTTTTTGATTTATGCCTGGAAGACCTGTCAAATGATCAATTAATATAAAACTATATTATATATATATATATATATATAATCTTGACAATAATCTGGAATGAAAAAAAAATAACACGAATAATTTTAGTAATGTCATCGCATGTGATTTTTCATATTGGAATAAGTTTCTTAAAAAGTCGTCATTGGGTCTTCATTGCCTTTTTATCCGTTTTGCATCCCTTATCGCTGGGTATTTAAACATCACAAAAAGAAGAAATCACAGGAATAATTTCAGTGATGTCATCGCATGTGACTTTTCATTTTAAAATCAGTTCCTTACAAAGTCATCATTTGTGACCCGATCTGCCGGAATGAGTCGGAAGTCGGCGTTCTATTTATTCAGATAAATAACCATTTAAGTACATTTCCACAATTACTAACACAATGAAACTTTAGGATATTAATTTTGAACATATTTTTTTCATATGAGACCAAAAAAGAAAATGATATTTTTGACGTGTTTTGACATAATCGGCCGTGTATGAATAAATAGAACGCCGACTTCCGACTCATTCCGGCAGATCTGCTCACATTTGGTCTTCATTGCCATTTTTCCGTTTTGTTTTCCTTCAGGCAGTGTATTTAAACGACGTAAAAAGAAGTTATTTTGTAAGCCATTGTATTGGGAACATAGAGTGCCGAAGATATGTATGATAGAGCTGAATATCAGGGTATCTGTTTGATCTCCGATGATGGGCGAAAACAGCAAAGGAAAAAACTTAAGAGAGAGAGAGAGTGACTTCCTATCTTTATCAAGAAAAGTTTAGAGTAATGTTACATCTTTAGGTTTGGAATATATTCAATACTACTGCATAGTACACTATTTGATTACTATTATCTAAAACATTAATCGTACATTATCTTCTAATGTACGATGTAGGTCACCAATATTTATAAAATATATCAATAGACTCAAGTAAAATAGTTTTTTATTATTTACAGCACTTGTAATGTGAATTCATATCTCTATCTAAAGAAAAGTTGAGAGTGATGTCACATCTTTAGGCATTATTAAAATTTGAAACTTATATTGGGGAAAAGACAGGCACATAACGAACTTATTTTTAAGCAATCCTATGTAAAACAAATTTTTCCGGTACAGCCCCATTAAAATAAAAACACGTCGTTTTACCTCAAAATCATCCACAAAAAATTTGGGAAAAATCTAACTCGGCAATTTTAAAAAATCGCTAAAAAACGTTTTGGCAAATAAAATAAGCATGTCGATGACGAGTTTTCCGCGATTTGACAACCCCACTAAAAAACTCCCACAGCTCTCAAAACTATTCACTGAAAATTTCGTCAAGATCTAATGAACCGTTCGGGAGATACAGGGAAACGAACGAACGGAATTCTTTTGTAATTAGTATATATATATATGTATATATATATTCTTCGTTCATCGTTCGTCATTCTGAAAAAATTAACGACAGTTTTTATAGAAAGGATATTTGTGCATAGAGATCATCTAGTGGAAGTTTGAACAAATTCGAATAAAGGGAAGTGTCTCCTCAACGGACCCAAAAGATATGTTGTAAATTTACATAGTATTTTTTCCCCGCCATTCCATCGCCTCTAAAGTCCTTATTATAAATGCTCTTTTCAAACAATTTGGTGCAAAATGTAGGTATTATTACAAGGATTTCAAATTAGTTTTTATGTTTTATTTACATCCAAAATTAAACGAGATATTAATGTTTTGAAATAGTCGTTTTTATGGAAAATTCCCCAAAATTGACTATATCAAAACTTTAATATCTCCTTCAATTTGGGATGCACATAAAAACTAAACACTAATTTGGACTCCTTACAATGATACCTACATTATTTGAAAATATCATTTACAGGGTGCGTAATAAGTCCGGGAAGAGAGAAATGTAGTCTTAAATAGTATATTTCTCACTGAAAATTTGCAGAACTTGGTAGAAACTTTCTTAAAGGTCGTACCAACACAATTATTTACAATTTTTCAAAATGTCCGCCATTCTCACGCAGTACAGCTTTAAGACGTCCACGGACCTGTTGGTAAGCTGCACGCACCGTTTCTTCTCTGATTTTTTCCCATTCCTTCACGAGAGCCTCTTTTAAGGTGGTCAAATTTCGGTGGGGCGAAGCACAAGCCTTGCTCTCAAGTATGGATCACATGGAGAAGTCCATGACGTTGAGATCAGGGCTTGAAGGTGGCCAGGTAAATTTGTCCCAAAAGGCAGGAAAATTCTGCTTGCACCATTCTTGGACAAGTTTGGACCCATGGGCTGGGGCAGAGTCTTGCTGAAAAGTGAAGAAGGTTTCCCCATACTCAGCCTTGATCTATGGCAGTACTTGGTCATTTAACATTGACAGGTAGACCTCCTTGTTAATCTTGACACCCTCGGGGACAAATATGAGAGGGCTCTTTTTCCTATCTGACATAACTCCTGCCCAGACCATCACAGACTTTGGTTTTTGACGTCGGAAGACTCCGCGAACCTTGACAGGAATGTCAGCACTGCTCTTGGCCAAAATCCGATCATTCTGGCAATTGTACACCGTCTGAACTGTGAACAATTTTTCGTCCGTGTAAAAAACTGGACCCTGCGTGCCAGACTTCAGTTTGTTCAGAAGAATTCGGCCTCGTTCTCTTCGCTTCTCAATTGTGGCCTCAGAAAGAAGTTGAAGCCTTATCTTCTTATATGGAGTCATCCCCAGATCCTTTTTCACTAGATTTCTCATCGACCCCTCGCTCATATTTTCCTCTTTGGTCTTATTTCTCAGGCTTCTTGCAGGGTTCCTCCTGATCTTCTCGCAGATCCTCTTCACATACGCCTGGGTTCTCACAGACATTGGTCGGCCACTCCTGGGCCTGTCGGATGTTTTTCCGGTCTCCTTGTACCGTTTGACCGTGTTGTAAACCAGCTTGTAGGTCACTTTTATGTCCTTGAGCTTCTTGACAATATCAGAATTACTCAACCCCGCGCAATGAAAGGCAACTATAGTGTCACGGAAATTGCTCATGATGCTTGAGGAACGTTGACAGAAACTTTGTTGTTAAAATGAACTTGTTTTGATGAAGCTGAAGAACGTATCTACCGGTTTTAAGCACGAAAATCCAAACACAATAGAAACTACAGTGTCGTAAAGTCCCACTTCCCAGACTTATTACGCACCCTGTATATTGAGGACATTTGAGGTGATCGAATGGCGAAAAAAATGAATTACTACATAACTTTTGGGTCCGTTGAAGAGACACTTCTCATTATTCGATATATATATATATATATATTTCAATGGACTAACTAATTTATAAAAATACTATTACTATGACATGTTGCATAAACATTAAATCATCGTACATTACCGTACATATATCACTCTATATATTAATGACCTGGCTTGAAAAAATTACTGTCCGGCCTTGCCCGTCGAAAAAAGCTGCCCGGTCGTTTCCTGAAATGAATTTTATTCAAGGAATCCTGGAGGCTTTGATTTTGTTTTGGTAATGGAAGATAAATCATTCAAATAAAACATTCAATTTGAATTAAGATTTATAATTTTTTAAGCAACTGTTACAAGAGATTTTTTATTCATCGATATTGTAGGATATTTTGTATATGTTGATTGATGAGGCATATATTTAATAAAAACTTTAATTACACCAAAAATAAGTTTTAGAAAGTTTTACAACGAGGTCGTTTTTGCAACTAATTGTTAAAAATATTGATTCTCCATCCGATAATTTGGTAAAAACTTAATCTCTCTAGAAACTGCGACAATAACTTACCTCATATATGTGCTTTAAAATATAGTTGTCAGCATTAAACTAACTAAAATAGCGCTTTATTTTCCACTCTAAGGATGATTAAAATGACATCTATAGATACTAAAATTATAAATATGTATATTTTCTTAGAATGATTAACTAGTCCAAAAAGAAAGGATACATTCATGTGGAAGGAATCAATTAAATATTTTGCAAAGGTCGGAATAACTTTTCAAAATTAAGTGATTGGTAAGGTTTTCCTAGCATAAAAAAGATAAAATTAAAAAGCCCTCTAAGGAAGTATTATAGCTTAATGGAAGCGTCTTTGACTATCAATGTAAAGGGTGCAGGTTCGATTCCTGACTCACCGTGTCGAGATTTAACAAACGATTCTTGACTATTCTTTCCAACCAATGCTTTCAGTAGCTTTATTATTCCTTAATGTATTTTATGGTTCCCTTATCACTCCAACCGTCGATTTAATTAAATAATAAAGAATATAATATGGATATAGCTGACTCATGTTTAGGTGATTTGGCAGAGCTGCGACTACCGAAAGTAAATCGCTATTTAGAACTGGAAGCGTTGTTACCTGGTGTAAAGAAGTAGAACTTTGCAAAAATAAATAAACAACTCCGGAGCTGAAAGCGCATTTAATATCGGACAACGTATAACAATACAGTTAAGGAAATAATTTGTTGTCTATTGCCTTCCATTACCTTCAAAATCAGAGTGCATATATGATTTATATAAAAATAACATGTATTATATTTCCAATAATCTCTTCAAAAATTGTAAGAAATTATGTACTTAATTGTCTTTTGTTATAAATTGTCCGATACTAAATGCATACGAAGAAGTCAAAGAGCAGATATATAAATAAATGTCTCTTTCTTTCTTATATATAGCACCGATCGATATTCGGCAGATATATAATAAAATCTAACGAATACCAAATCGGTGTTACCAAATCCCAGCTCTGTCATTTGGTGAGCATGGTGTACACAAGAAATGGATCATATTAGTCTATTTCTTCCAAGGCTATATTTTCCTCGGTCATTTCTACCTATTATGGGTGAGTATATATATTTTCCCCCCGCGGGGTCTACTTATTTACCGAATATATGGAATACATGAATCTAATATACCTAATTGAGGCCCTTTGTAGCTATATATTTGCTTAGTCATGGTGGATCATAAATCAATAAAAATACGATATATAATTATCTATTATATATCACTCTTATTTTTCTATGTATTTATATATATATAAATAAATATATATCGAGAAAAAGTCTATTTTTATTGAATATATCGTATTACAACGAACTAATAGTTACAAAGATGCAAAATTATATGATAAATAATAAAATACTATTAATATCATATCATTACATAGTAGCTTTAAATTTTTAATTCTGTGTTGCATAAATATCGACGTCTAGAGCCTATAATCTGATTCACAAGTTATGTAGCATTTACTAGAAAACATACAATCGAAAAAAA
This sequence comes from Caligus rogercresseyi, assembly GCA_013387185.1. Classification (NCBI taxonomy): domain Eukaryota; kingdom Metazoa; phylum Arthropoda; class Copepoda; order Siphonostomatoida; family Caligidae; genus Caligus; species Caligus rogercresseyi. Next base: position 9,652,894 of record CP045899.1, read on the forward strand.
TGCATCCAATTTAATCGGCTACATTTCATAATCATAAAAGATACTCTTTTCAAAGTTCTGTAGCAGCTTCTGATTCCTAAATGAGGAATAAATGAAGTGGTTTTTTTTGTTTACTTTTTCCATTTTGAAAATCTTCATACCATTCCCAAAATTAAGATTTTCCTAAAATTTGTTTGATTATTTTATTCATCACTTGTATTGGTGACTAACGTTTTTTATAGTCTAATATCGTTTTCTTTTGTTTTCAAATAGTGGATATTGGCAAATGCTCCTAAAGTAAAATATTAGTAGAGCTCTAGTAATGGCTATAATAGTCGGTTATTAATATTATTATTTATGTTTATAAACGTACTGGATAGTCGTGATAGCTTTATGAAATTCATTAACCTCTAATTTCTCTAAATATTTTATATGTAAGTAAATCAGTTCCTGTCTATCTGTTCACTAAAGACGGAGAAGCACCTTTTATGATTTATTTCTAGACTAGGTACTAATGTAACTAATGTGCCCCATGGCCAATATATACTCGATTACACCTGAACCAATTTGTTCCCATGTTTGTATCATATATATATATATATATCAGGTTTTCGAGCGTTCTCTTTTTTTGAGTTCCGTTCAGCGTTCAATTTATTAATCCTTCCTGGGGTATTTTGGAACTCCATTGAAAAATTATGAACTTACGTTATATATATTGATAATTTGAGGGGTTCTTTTCCGAAAAGCAACTCTTCAAGAGCAGTATGATGCACCTTGGGTCCTTGAGTCCCGACAACCACACTATTGAAGTATTGAGGTTTAATATCTTCCGCCAACAGTGAGGACATGTATAAGAAACTCTTCAAAATTAAAGAATGTGAAATTGTAAAATGAGATTTAAAAAAAATTATCAACCCAAAAATAGCCTAAGACCAGTTTTTAATTCAATAAAAAAATGACTTCCTAAAAAAGCGTTAGTTCTAATTCGAGTATTATATTTCTATTTTACAAAAGCTGACTCCATTCTTTAAAATCGAACTCACTTACGTTTTTAATTTTTTCTCTTAAGTAAACAACCTTATCATTATTTTAGGCCAATATACAAAAACCATTTATGTATTAAAGTGTGGAGTTATTGGCTAAAATTAAAAACAAATGTTTGACATAATATATTAAAAAGATATAAAACTGGGAGATTCCATCAAGTTCTTATTAAATTTTAGACTGATTAGTTTAGATTTAGCTCATTTAGTAATATTATGCTTAAACATCGCTGTTTAATAATTCCATTTAATAGATTCAAGTTTGTTGAGCGTAGCATTAATAAAATGAACGATTAATGCAAAAATATTCTAAGTAAATATCATGATTGATCAAAATGAAAATTTGAAATAAGTAAAGGATTTTATAGGAAGAGTGAAAGGGTGATTTTACAATGCAATTATGATTTCTGAAATATAATATGTATGGCCTTTAATTCTTAAGGTAAAAATAATGTACATTCATTGTATAAAAAGTCAGGATATAAATTATGTACTATATCAAGTTACAGGATACAGCAATAAATTAACTCGGATTTACTCTATGCAAAGGAAAATAAAAGGCTATTCATATTCTATCTTTTTCACACACTATTAGTGTTGTGTCAGTCCTTATCAAGGACCGAGGACTGCAGTTCAGTCCGGTCCGGTCCCATTCGGTCCAGTTCAGTCCTTTTTGTCGGTCCTTAGAAAAGGAAAAAAAATTGTGTTTACGTCGTAGCCTACGTCATGTTGTCAACATCTCTTAATGCTATGAAAAGGAAAAAAAAAATGTTCTTACGTCATATTGTCAACATCTCTTAATGCTATGAAAAGGAAAAACCCTTCATATGAAGAAAGTAACATCTTCAATGAGCTGATAACAAATATAACATTGTTTACTTATGTTATTAATAAGTATTAAATATTGGTTATTATTACAACAATAAATATTCGATGTTTATGACATAACTTAAAAATGAGACTATAGTGGTTTAAACGGAAGGGTTGTGAATTAATAAATTTTACAGAAACATTTAATGAGTAATGACCGACGAAGATTATACTGAAAAGCCTATATTTTGATAATTTTTTTTTCCAAATTGTCTAATATAAATATTATTAACCCCTTTTGTTGCTATTGAATTAACGCCCAGTATAATAGAATATATACATATAATATTAGCAGTAAGATCGTTTTAAATAAATACTCTTTCAACATTTTATGAAAAATAAAGGACTGAAAAAAGACAATCTCAAGGATCGACAGTCCTAATGACCGGTCCTAAGACTTGACTGGACCGGACGGAATAAATTGGGACCGACACAACACTACACACTATAACCGGGCAACAACTAACTATGTGTTGGAACATTTTGAATTAATAATCAATAACTTGCTTTGACAAAAAAAAATCGGGTACATCGAAAACAAAGTTTCATTATAGAATTATTCCATATATCTGCTTTTTGTTATCGCCACAAAGTTGAGCTCCTTTTTAAATGACAGACATGTTGTATGGAGGTCATTTGGATGAGTGTCTTCTCATGTCCCCTCCAATACGACCTTAAGTGCACCTAATTTTTTATAGTTCTTCGTGCGTGCCTTTTTCTCTAGAATGGACTAAATTGATATGTTCATCGGACTCAAGTTTGGTGAGGAAAGTCGCCACTATCCTAAGACCAGAAGTGCTGAAATGCACGCTGACACGAGTTCTGAACTAATTTTGCTGTATGAGACGGTGTATGCCATCTCGTTGGAAGCAATACGAATTGGAACGGAAATAGCTGAGTTTTCCTATCAAATGTAATTACACCAGTTAACGCCATGACTGAAGCTTTTGGAGCTTGAAGAAGTCTTGTCCTTGACAAGCTCTTGCCACATGTCCTTGACATCGAGCGCCATTTTCCTAATGAACCTTTTATTGTTGCTATGAATCTTGATTCGCGTCTTTAGTTTTTTAAAGATCTTGGACTTAGGCCTATCAGCGAAGCCATGTAGCTCCTTAAAACATTATAATGTGTAGGAGACATATGATTTCGACAGCTTCATGGGCTTTAAGACTTCAACAATGCCTTCCATCTATGTCCCTTTTGATAGAGCGTTACAATGACTTCACATTTCTCCATCTTGACGATGACTAACGGAGTTCACAAAAAGCAAATGAAATAAAACATAAGCAAAGACCTTTTTCACAACACATGGTTGCTAGTCATTGGTAAATTATATAATTAAATTCTATAAGCACAGGGATATGTACTGTCCCACTACATAATTGTGTCCTTGTAAATAGATATCCAAAACCTAAATGTACCAGACCACGTCAGAAAAAAATAGGATTGAACTTTTTAGTTTAAAATTAATACTTTTCTTTGTATTTGTTTCTAATTTACAATATTTTAAATATTCCCAAAAATGAATGTAGCTAATGTTATTAGCATCTTCACTAAACATAAGTCCTCGTTAATACATTTATTGAGGCTGCTCGTTAAACGAATAAATACCACTATAAAACACAATTTTTGTTCCTGTCTTCCAAGTGTTATATTTCAACTGCTTGTATCTAAAGGTTATGGGGAAACGATTACATCCAGTACAAATTTTGCTTTTGATACAACAGCTGAAAAAAATTCGCATTTATTTTGACAAAACGAAGAATTACTTTTAGTTTTGCTCACATGGTCTGATAAAAAAGCGTCTGCATGGAAAGTAAACAAATACAGTCCCCAAATGTAGTCCCCCATCATGTTCTCGTTATATTGTCCTTGGTAAGGACGTTCAAAGTCCAATATGTCTTGATGAAAGCGCTCTCTTGCTCCATTGAGTAGGTTCCCATATTTTGAATTTGTCAAGATTCGAGTCAAGGATGGGGACTTTCATAGACATTCTGCAACCCATTTATGCGTAGTTCTTTATGATAGTCTGAACCAACTTCAATTAGTTTTCAGCCTTGTGATTACCCAGGAATCCAAGAATAACTGCAACGAAACTGTTCCAAGTCCCTTTCTCCTTCCTGTACAGCAACTTGGGGAATTAGTCACATTCTATGATCTTCTTGATCTGCGATCCGACAAAAATACCATCCTTGACTTTGCCTCGGACAGCTTTGGGAAAAGATCCTGGAGGTACTTGAAAGCTGATGATTCCTTGTCAGAGAAGTGACAAATTTCTTGATGAGGTCTAACTTGATGTACTGAAGTTCTGAGGTACTATCAGCGGCTCCCACTTGACGTTGCTCTTCCCTACAGATAATTTGACCCCTGTGGCCAGTCCTTTCTCTGATTGTGCGCCTTGGGTCACGGCTGTCCATAGGCAAAGGAATCAAGGAAATTTCGTGAAACCACCCTGAAGGCTCATCAGGAATGACACTATTTGAAGTCTCCGATGACCTCCCATCCATAGTCGTCATACTTCAAGGCACTCTGCAACATCTTGACACTGGTGTAGTCCTCTTTAAGTGCACTGAATGAGCCATTGGGAGAGACGGGTACTCTTTTCCGTTGTGAAGCAGCACGGCTTTTAGGTTCCTGGAGAAACTGTCTATGAAAAGGTGCCATCCACATGGGTTACAGGTGATACCTATTGCCTCGAATAAACTGGCCATATTGTTGCAGAAGCACAGCCCATCTTGGCGACTACAGAAGTTGGAAAATGTTTGGTGACGCTTTCACTGACTTGAATGATTTCAACTAACAAGTTCCACTGCTTGAGCCTGGACATAAAGAGCTCCGCATTTGTCTGGTAAAGCCAAGGTCTCTGATCAGATCGTTCAAGTCTTTCTGGTGAGGAAAGTATGGTCTTCTTCCCTCAACTGCATCTCTGAAGCCGTAGTCTGGGTCTCCATATTTTTGTCGCTGTCTGACTTGCTGCTGTCTCCTGAAGACGACTGATCCCTCTTCGGAGGAGTCGGTACGGCAGTTCGGGGTAGTGTGGTATCGGAGCAATGGAATATGTCTGGGTATATGCTTGAGGCGCATTCTTGTCAGTAAGACGGGATGGGAAGACGAAGTCACCAACCGGGTTCCTGCACCGACCGCCACCGTCGTTGGAGTAAAAACATTCCAGGTCTCCAGGGCCACTGCCTTGGCGGCCACCTCGTTGAGGGAGGGAAGGCCTGCTCTCTCAAGGAGGTCGCGGACGTGGATATGATCCCGTCTTTTGCATCCAACGATGCTCCTAGCAGCGTCATTTATGGCGACCTGTACGCCCTGTGTGCGGCATTTGGCCCCTTGCACTCATTATCAAGTCTTGGAATGGTCACAGCTGCAGCAGAGTAAGAGATTTTGCCATCATTAATCCCTTGGCCAGCTGCCGTAGGTATTTCTCTTGGTAAGTGCACGGCAAGCCTAGAGATGAGTGCAGCCCGCTTTGCTGCTGCCTTAGCGATGTTGATGTTGTGAGGTACTGTTGTGAATGCGTGTCAAATTTGACCTCAAGAAACTCATTTTCATCGAGTGGGTGCACCTCGATACGCCCCCGACGTTGATGGTGAAGCCCAGAACCATCCTTTTTCTTGGTGTTGCCGCCCCCGATCATGTGCAACGTCAGTTATGTTATTATTTTTCACGTCATCAAAAATATATTTACAACAATATATTTTTGAATATGTGGCTAGAAGAATAACTACTAATATTTAATATATTTTTGCAACTTTCAAAAAAACTTAATTTCTTCATTGTATTTCTTCGTCCTTAGTCAGAGGGATTAATCTATTTATCGCAAAGTGATGAAAAAACCCATTCTTTTCCCTTGGATATGGGGATTAACATCAAATGGGGGAGTGTAGAACTACCTCATTCCAGGGTTCGGAATGATATGGATCGATGCCTATGAAGAAGAAGCAATAAGTATTTGTAAGGATACATTTGTAGCAAAATCCTAACAAACGGCTCTTATTATCCTCTTCTTTCAACCACTCACGCTTCAAAAGCGGCACCTTTTCTCCATCTCTACTAATTTATTCTTCCCACTTTCCGGTGTGACGTCATTAATAACTACCGCCAAGCTTCAGCTCACTTGGCAATATATACTATATATAATTTTTAAGGATATATTTATTCTCTCTGGATTGATGTTCACTCTTTAACAGCCATGAGTGAAGTGATACTTTGTTGCAAAATCCTAACAATGGCCCTTAATATTATTCTCTCAACTCTTCTTTCAAGCACTCACGGCTAAAAGGCGCAACCTTTTCTTTTCGCTTTCCGGTGTGACGTCATTAACAACTACCGCCAAGCTTGGGCTCAATTGGAAATATGGACCTACATTATATATCAATATATATTGAATAAATCTAAAGATATCTTTTTTAATGTCACATTAAAATTGCTTAAAGCAATTAATCCATTTCTTTGAACTTCCTTCAAGATATTGAAAGGCCTGTACGAAACAGAATATTTTTTACAGTGTTTTCTCTCATGCATTTGGCGTGTGTCACACGCATTTCTCCCCATTCACACGCCATTGATTGACTTGTCACCTTCATCCTAATGCCAATATTAATATCACATCGAATTCAATTCAAACTTGTGAGCCCTGCTATTAAAAGGGAGTAGTGCCTGCCATGTGGATGATATATTAATTTATTGATTTTTCTTTCATCCCTTTTCTTTAACTTTCTATTGAAATGGACATACAGATATTCCTATTTCCATATGTGTATAAGTATATTTTATGCTGCTTCAGTCTTTTCATCGTTATTCGAGCGTGATTCTTCTGAAAAATGTTTCATATGTGGTCCCTCAGCTTGAATTCATACCGGGTGCGGGACGGAAATTACACCACTTACCTTGTATATTGTTTACACCCCTCTATGTTTGTTAAAAGGATTCGATCAGAAATTTTTGAAAAATGTAAAGCGTTTATGTAAGTCTTATTTTTTTTTTATTCTATATATATGCCCTTAATAGCAACCACCGCCTCCAGACGGGACCTGAAGCCCTGACAGAGAGACCGTATGTAATGAGCGTCCATTCCATCCCAGTGTTCATCAACGGAGGCCTTCATGGCTTCAATATTGGGTTGAAGTATTCTGCAGGCTCTGGCCTGCACATGCGGCCCAAAAAAAAAGTCCAAAGGGTTTACATCAAAGCTGCCTGGAGACTACTTTTCCATAACCCAAAATGGGATGCTCTCTGAAAAAAAATTCTGGATGGATTTTGGCTGTAAGGGCTGGTGTTCCATCCTGTTGGAGCACCACTTCTTGGTTTGTAAATGTTGCCTGAACCCAAGGCAAAAGTTTGGTGTGAAGCTCTTTAATGTACGGGGCTGTATTCAAGCGAAATCCTCGGGGAAACCAAACAAGGCATTGTGTCCCCTGATGAAGTCACCAAGACCAGAGACATGGCTGAGGCTGGATGTTTGATAATGGTAATTGTTTTAAGGTCTTCATCAACATCTTCAAAAACCACAACCGACCATTTCTTTTATTTCTGACCGGATCCACAGTCCAGGTCTTTTCATCAATGAAGATGATGATCCTTCCAGCTGGTGCAGATTTCAGGTTATTGATCAGACCCTTGCAACGTTCGAGATGAGTCACTTTGATTTGAGGTGTCAATAGTGGCCTCTCCAATATCACTAGGGACTTGCCACCACACTCCTTGACAGCCTTTCTGACCGTACTCTCATCGCACCAAGTCCTTGGCATGAGCTCTCATGCTGGTGGTTGGAGCCCTTTGGATCACATCACAAATCATTATGGTTGCAATTTGTACTTGCCACCACTCTCAGATATCCTCTCGACCCCTTGGTTAATGTCCAGCTTTTTGTTGAGGCGGTAAATAGTCGATCTTGCCACGTTCAGTTGCTTGGCAATCTCAGTTGGAGTTTTACCCGCGCCAAGAAATGTCGACACTTGAACTCTACGGTCTCGTTCCATCTCTCTGCTCATTCTCAGAGGAAAATGATATTAACATAAAAGCATAAACATAGACACTGCTACCGAAGTTATTTAACGGAACATTTTGTTCGACACTTCTCGTAATCTCAAATCAAATTTTTCTAAGTGTTGCAATTTCCGTCCCGCACCTGGTACTTGAGAGAGTTGAGTTGAGACTACCATGTGTAGCTTGATTAATTAGAATTGAGACTCTTGTTTCATATCGATCTAGCGCCCTCAGCATTGAAGGTTTAACCTGCCTTAACACACTGAGCTATTTCGCTCCTGTAGCTACATCGCTCCCTCTATATTTGAATATTTTTCCACATATCCTCCCCTGGCCTCACTTGATCTTCAAACCTCCTCACGTTGGAGGCAACAAGGGCAGATATATTTTCTTCATACAATGAGGCATATGATTGAAGTTCTTCAGAATTTTTACCCACCCTCTACTCCAGAATGGACTATATCCAAAGTTCATGAGGCGCAGATAAGGGGAGGAGGGGGCCCACAAGACCTGGGATGAAAAATTTGTTAGCATGTCAATGCAGAAGTTCTGAACCAATTTGTTGTTTTGTTAGGTTGTCCCAATTTTGTTGGAACACCAAAAGAGTGTTTGGGTACAACCTTAGTTAAGCCTCAGGACAATTTCCTCAAAAGAAGATACATGTACATCGCCTGACGGACCGTCACAGACCTTCAAAGACAATAGGGTTTTCTTCCCGTTCGTACTCACGCCCGCCCAAACCATGACCGAAGGCCTTCCTCTGTTCCTAGGAGATGCTTTCCTTCTTCCTAGTCAAAATCCAGTTATTTTGTAATTGTTGATAGCTGAATAGTTAAAATATTATCATTTGCCCTAGAACTAGCTATGACATGTCTTGACAGAGCCACTAAAGAGTTTTGCCTACTGCGGACAACACTTTTTCTTTTTGGCTTCAGACAGAGGCGAACGGAGCCTCTTCTTGTAGGGGATTAATGTAAGAAATGTAGTTATATTCATATTTATACACAACAATGAGGGAGTAAATGTGTTGTGTTGGGAATCCTTTGATAAGAATATATGATAGGTATATCAATGTCCCAGAGTCGTCGCCAAATAGGTTGGACGGCAGGAACGAATATTAAAGAACAACACGTGTGAGAGGGTCATGACTTGAAGCTACTTTATTATCACATTAAGAAAAGGAAATTTATACACGGAAGAGGAAAGACTGAGGCACAGTAGACATGACGTCAAGGTCTCTTGCAAGATGACGTCAGAGACATAGCAGTAAAAATAATCACTTTTTCACATGTATTGTATGTACATCCCAATGAGAGTTCGTAGCTGGTTAGAATGCCCATAGATGCTAGATAAAAACTTGTATTGTGAATGACTAAGATAATATCTCTATCACAACCCCCATCCTTTTGATGGTTCATTCTCTATTGTATCCCTTTTCCCTCGAGATGTGTTTCGTGAAGACAGAAACTCTGTGGTCTTTCTACATAAACTCCATATCCATTTTGAGTTGAGGGATTTCCATAATGTAGAAAGCTCGGTGGCAGCGAGACCATCAACGATGATATACGTTTATGGAATATACTCTTTGACAAGTTTTTTTTTTCTTTTTTCCAAGAAAAAGATTGTTTATTTGGCTTACTCATATTTGTCTATAAATGGATAATCACTTTGACTATCAGACGTAAAAAAATAAAGGAAAGGGTGTTATCAAATGAAATAAAATAATGTTTATTGATGAGTTTGCAAGAAAACTTTTTTTTCCACTAGCTATGTATTTTTGGATATTGATAATTCAAGCGTGTGAATCTTCTGGATTATCAAAATCTATTATTATTATGACAACTGAACATAAATAAACCATAGAGGTATGCAAAAGAAAAAGATATCTTCAAGAGATCAGCGAGGGGCCAATGTATCTTTGGATCTAAAAACGATTGTTCATGTTATAAGAATAATTAATGTGTCTTCCGTATAAATAAAAATATATTATTCGCTTAAAGAGCTTGCTAGTTTCTCAAAATATTATTATACGATATATTGCTTGAAAAACTTGTTATTGATATTTCTCTTATTTCACTTTTATAGAAATATTATTACTTTCTAGTCGACACAACATATATATATATATATATATATATATATATATATATATATATATATATATATATATATATTTATATATATATATATATATAATATAGTCCAAATATAGCTATGCTTTTAGTAAAATATTACATTACTACATAAGCTTAGACAATGACCAATATTTCATTTCACGATGTAAGAAAAATGTGATTTATTTGTGAACATATTCAATATTTGTATTTAAATCTACTCATTTTACAGCCTGATTCACTACAATTGAGACACACGTATTACGTTGTATAATCTTTGAATTAAATTTCTCATTAATAGTACTTAAATAAAGATAATAGTATAATATGTAATAAAAATTATATATTTTGTGAATTTTCCACATATCCTCCTTTGGCCTCCACTACAAACTCCTAACGGTGGAGGCAACACAGGAAGATATTTCTTCCTCAGATAAGAGGCCCATGCCTGAAACAGTTTCTTTTTAGAATCTCCACTGATAGTCAGGCCTTGCTAAACACCCTTCTCTCCAGAATGGACTTGGGATTCAGATCTGGGGAGAATGGTGGCCACAAGTACTTGGGCCAAAAGTCTGCAAACATATCATTACAGAAGCTTTGAACCAATTTGCTGGTGTGGGATGGATCCCCATCTTGCTGGAACACTAAAGGTGTCGTTGGATACTCTCTTTGTACCCATGGGACCAGGGACGGAGTGGTCAGCGGGAGTACCGGTACTATTTTCGGTGGGCCGCTGGCCTCAAGAAACATAAACGGCCGTTGACGGCCTCCCAATGGCATATTGGGGCCTGTATAAGGCCGGCGAGGGCATTATTATGCCGGTGGATAAATTCTTCCCACTCCGTTCCTGCATGGGACTACCTCTCGGAAAGAAGGTAAAAATAAACCCCTTGGGCGATCTTTACCCCCTCCTCGACGAAATCAAAAGAGCTTTCTTCCCATCCGATGTCACGCCCGCCTAGACCATGACGGAGGGTGGCTTCTGCATTCTGAAGCTGTCCTCAGTTCCACGGGGATGTCCTCCTTCTTCCAGGTCAAAATCCGGTCATTTTGACTGTTGTGGTGGCCTGGACCGTTAAAATCTTCTCATCTGTCCAGAGAACTAATGGCGACCTGTCTTTGTAGAGCTGTTGAGTAATTTCATCCCACGGATAAGAAGCTTGTTCATTATGGCCTGGGACAGAATCTGAGGTGGCTTCTTCTTATAAGGGAACATCCTCAGGTCTTTCCTGATCAATCTTCACATGTTGGTTGTGCTCATGGACTCCTCTTTAGGCATCTGTCTCATGGATCGAGTTGGATTTGTCCTGAGTTTCTCCCTGATCCTCTTCTTCACAGCCAGTACCCTCATAACTTTTTTCTTGACCTGAACCTTCCTTGAAACCTTGCCTGACTCCTTAAAGGCTTTTACGGTCCGCTCACCGGGACTTTAAAATCTTCATAATTTCAACCGTAGATTTTCCATTACGAAATGAGACCAAAATCAAGTCACATTATCCTGTTTAGAAGCAATTTTCTATTGGAAGCAGGGCTATCTCACACATTTATTTTTATAAAAGTTGCAGCTGATATGTCTATCAACAACAACAAAATGAAAAATGGAGGAATATAAATTTGGGGAAACGTAGGAGTTACCAAAGTGAGAGTCTCAATTCTAGTGAATCAGGCTGTAGATTCCTCCTAAAGAACACGTTGGCTTAAAAACTGCTGTAAAAACTGCAAATCGGTAAAATAGATATAAATTTGCTTAGGTCTTTATTCCCTGCATCTCTTAAAATGTTATCTAATCACAGACTTTTTGAAGCGGCCCGCTATCAGTGCTTGAAATAGCCAATGAAATAGGATGAGCACTCGATTTTTGCTTTTTAATAATAATCAAATTATAAAATAACTAATAAACATTACATGTTTGTTGCATTCTAAAGACAACTTATTCCTATTTATAGATAATAATAACATAATTTTTTTATAAAAACCTTCCAACAAAAGTAATAACAAGTTCCAAGGGGAAAAACATAGTAGTTTGTTTTTAGATAATAATTAAGTAACTATTCTTCATGAAAGGAAAATGAAGAAAGAATACAAAAAGAGATATACATGCCTATTCAATCTATTGTGGTGTCCGGAAGAAAAGGTCTATAAAAACATGTCATAGGAAAAATGACATATTTGTTAAATTATTTTAAACGCAAACTTCATATTTTTGAGTTACTCAATTATAGATTATTATTATTTTTTGCCTATATGGTTCGATAGAATTACAGTATCCGACAGGATATAAATAAGCATTATAGCATTAAAATTAGTTTATCGAACCTAGGATCTTATCAATGAGTAGACCAGAAATGACCATCCCCTCTCGGATTCGAACCTGCGCCCCTCTACAATGAGAGTTGAACACGCCTATAACACGCACGGCTATCGCACCCCTGTGATTATTAATGTTGGACAATATCTAGAAGGATTCAACTCAAATACCATGTATTTTGACCCTTATTATCTCTACCTGGCCGTTTTTTCCAAGGATATTTTTTTCGAAATAATTTTATTCAATATCAAAGTATTCTTTTTTAATTCAGTTTTAGCGTAGGTATTTACTTTATTGCTGTATTATGCTATATTATTGATTTTTATAGGTATTTTTGTATAGAAAAATATGATTTCTATTTTTTCTTCTTTTACTTCCATAATATTACAAAATACATAAGTATTTATATAACTTTTACATGAAAACCTCAAACCTTGAGTGGTACTAAGTGTTATTAAAATTTTAACTCCTTTATTCCCATATTTTGACATGTTTATAAATTAAATAACTTCTTGAAAGATCCTGGGTTTTCATGACTTAATTTTTATTAATGCTTATTTATATGCCTGTGTCATTGCAATTCTATCGAACCACAGTGGCAAAAAATGGAATATTCATATTTATATATCTTAATTAAAGTTTGATATCCCTTTGATCATTTGTAAATTTGAGAATGACAGAAGCACGAAACACGGAAGTTGTTGTGATGGTAAGGCATGCTTGAGCTTCAATCTCAAGAACGAATCTTTTTAAAGTGGATTTGTTATAGGTCAATTTTCTAAAAAGCAATTTATTTGAGATATTTAAATATTAAATGATATTTTTACTAATTATAAATAATATTTTAAACCTAAGAAACTAAACCAAAGCTGTCCGGGTAATCGTCCTCATATTCTCTGTGCAATAGTTACAATTGAGGAAATAATCAACAGTCTTTCCGCCACAGATACAAGATTCTTGGTTCTTTTGCCACATATGACGTACGGTAGCCGCTTTGTTTTTGGGATAACGATGAATATTTATCTAAGTTGCTCGAGTCGAAATTCAGGTTGAATTCATTATCCTAAAATGTCTATAATTTGGTTTTTCAACTTCAAAATTAATATTTAACATTTTCGAATCAGATAATTAGATAATTTCGAATAATATGACACCTGCAATATTTTTTGCAGAAAATCTTCAATTAAGAAAAAAAGTTTTCATTTACATTTATTTCCTATCATTCTAGTTTTTTTGCCACTGTGGTTCGATAGAAGTGAATCCGACTGCATATA
>CP045899.1:9666575-9684163 GCA_013387185.1 Caligus rogercresseyi
AAGTACAATGAAGAAATCATGTCTCTTTGAAAGTTTGCAAAATAATATTTAATATAGTCATGTTATTCTTCTAGCTCACATATTCAAAATATATTGTTGCAATATATTTTTGCTGACGTGAAAAATCATAACATAACTGACGTGCCCTATCCAATAAAATATGAAATAAATATTTTATGTATTCTATATACATATATATTTATTATGTGGTTCCAGAACAACGTATACTTACAAGTAATATCATTGAAATATGAACAAGCCAACGGTGAATCTGACAAAGATGACAAACGCAAAAATAATCTGCTGGAGATTGAATAGACTATATTTTTATCTGAAGATAGATTTATAGTAAACTAGCTTAAGTACCCGGCGTTGCCCGGTGACCAGTGACGTCATTTTTTGTGGTCATTTTGGCTATGTTTTATGGGGTGTCCTACAATTTTTATTTTATGATAAAGTTGATAGAATGCCTCTTCAATAAAAATACTCCGGAACATGCTTGAAGGCTTAATATATTCCAACTTCATAAAATGATGTATTATTTAAAAAGCTCCCATATCGTTTGAAGCCTATAATATGCATTAACAACATTAGTATTTATAGATAGACCCTCAATAACCTCATACATAATACTTGTTGTGACAGTAATGACAAAAATATCCAAGATGATTAAGTATTTTAAGGCACGACCTCTTCATGATTTGGAGGAAAATCGACATTTCCAACTTTGCACATGGAACCATTTTCATGATGTTATCATTTCATGAGTACATGTCAAATATTTTAATTCATAGAGCTTCTCTCCCCATCCTCTTCGTACTATACTTCGGAGCGCGGTCAGCTGTGTCTCCTGTGAGAAAAGGGGGATGAGTTTGAAGTATTCAAACTGGTTGATAAGATTGGTGAACCAAGGTTTGGGCAATACAAAAACAACATGTAGCAGTGTTCCCGCGTACTATACTTCGGAGCGCGTTCAGCTGTGTCTCCTGTGAGAAAAGGGGGATGAGTTTGAAGTATTCAAACTGGTTAATAAGATTGGTGAACCCAAGGTTGGGGCAAAAAAAAAACAAAACAAAATGTAGCAGTGTGACTACTCAATGACGTCACTGGAGCACGATTATATCTATATATATATATTTATCAATCAATCTCTCTATCTATATATATATAATGTATATATATATCTATATATATATATATATATATATATATATATATATATATATATATATATATATATATATATATATATATATATATATATATATATATAATGTGTGTGTGTTTAAATAAATTTAATAAATAAATATATATAATTATATATATATATTTCGTTCTCAGTGACGTCATTGAGTAGTTATACTGCTAGGATTACATGCTTGTTTTGTTCGTTCTCCAGTGACGTCATTGAGTAGTTATACTGCTAGGATTACATGCTTTTTTTTGTATTGCCCGACCTTATTATACAGACCTTGGGTGAAACGGGGTGTTAATTTATGACGTCATATAGTGTCGGATATTTTTTTTGCGCTTCATTTTGCATTCATAATTTAAAAACCACTTATGCAGTAAAAGTCTCCCTAGAGGTTACATTAGATTATAAGTTAGAGCACCCCCTAGGGAGCAAAAAAGAACTAACATTATAGCCAACTCCTATGCTATATATATATGTAGCATATATGCTTATGAAATAATGCTTACAAATAAAACTTTTTTGTTTTTCATCCAATTTTAAAAATTTCTTCACATTTGCATTAGTCTTCCCAATTGGGAACAACTATTTTAACAAATTTAAAATTTAAAAAATGCCAAAAATCATGGGGACCCCCTTAAGTTTTTTGAAAAAATCAGTTTTTTGGTTTTTCTTAAAAATATTGAAACACTTGAGAATGATTTATTTATAGTTTGTTGTCAGACTTTTTAAGCTTCTTCTTATGAACTTAAGTTGAAATCTTTGAGTTCACCAGGAGCGGAGAAAAAAACACTTTTCTCTTTTGACAGTTTTTATGCCAAAACTCAAAAAATTCTAAACCAAAATTCATTTAAAAGAAACGAACTTATTAGAAATGCCAAACTCTATAGGTACTATTTTATAACTTGATGTGATCAACCCAACAGACATCCCATAAAAGGCCCCCCAAAATTTAGGATTTCAATAATATTCCGCTTCGTCCATGAAATTCGACCTAATATTCAATCCCGGATTTGAGGCTCTTATGACCTCGGATACTGATAACATCAAAGTTGCTCCCTTTGTGAAGTTGAATATGATTGTGCAAAAATAAATTGCGAAAAACTGCAAATAAAGAAAATCCGATGCCGGCCCAAATATGTCCTGGAGGCCGGACATTGACTTAACCAACCTAGGCTTATTTTGCAAGGCCTTCATTTCGTATCTTTTGTTTTGAACTTTTTTTCGTATTAAAAAGTCACCCCAGAGGTTTTCTTGAATTTCCCAACAGGCCGGTCCGGTTTCCGGGAAATTTCTTTGAGACCCGATTGGAAACCCTATTCTTGATATACTTTCAGAGTAGTTGTTTTTCGAAATGGGAAAGAATCAAAAGTTAAGGAAATATCATAATCCGGGTCCGGGAGTTTCTAGATCCGGATTTTTTTTTCCGGATCCAGGTTCTTTGGGTAGAGATGCAGATAACTTTTGGTGTGCGTTCTGTCTCTAAAACATCTCACTTAAGCTATGGACGACTAAAATCTTCCAAGCCTTTTTCAGGCCTTTGCAAGGCCGCTAGGCCTTAGTTTTGTTTTATATCAAAAGATGCCTACGGTCAAAACCCACAAACATCTAATTACATCCCGAGCCCCTAACTCTCAAAAATCCTTGCAAACCGCAAAATCTTTCACAGACACAAATCTGGTCTGATCAGAATCTAACCTAGCCCAGAACCATCACAGTGTCAAGATGCATCTGTGTGCCAATTTTCATCTAAAACGGTCCAGTAGTTTGACCGAGATAGCGGACAAACAAACACACACACAGTCTCTTTTATATATAGATTACTAAAAAAAAAATTATCTTGATTCTTTTTGCTTATAAGTATATTGTACTTTAATAAAATGGTATATTGAATAAAAACCCGTTTTAGACATAAAATATGATCCAATTTGAATATGAACTATCATTGTTCAGAGTAATGGCCATGTTTGTAATCATAATCTAAAAAAATATTTTCAGAAACGTTGAAAAAAGTATAGCCTACTAAATCAACCGTGTATGTTTATTTTACAGATTACACTATGTAATAAAAAATTAACTTTGTGTCTGTTCCTGAATTGAAAGTGTGTTTTCCTAATTGTTATGTCTAGAACAAATAGAAAATAGATATTGTTCTGCACAAACTCTATTTTGCAATCAGAACATCGATATTTTGAATCTGTTTTGAGAAAATTGTCGATTCGCATTCAATATAAATCAGTGTTCTAGAATATTCCTAACAACTAGAAATGTCCAGAAGTTTCCAGAATTATCTAGAACGTTCAAGAAACTTTTAGAACTATTCCTGAATGCTGTGGTACTATCCATATAAGTATAAAAGCTCAGATGACTTGAACCAACATCTTATTTATGTTTTTACTGAGTAGAGAATAACAAATCATAGCTAACAATAATTATTTGGTTTAGATTGCATCAATAAGCTGCTTACATCCAGCAGATGCATTTTGCAACGTGTGTTGGCAATTTATAAGGACAAGAGTGAAAAAGTTTTCAGGGAAATCATGTCATACGATGTACAAGGATACAAGCATCCTTTGGCATGGCTGTCGGGGATCAAGACAAATCCTGAGCATATAATTTCACATGCGAATACTGCAAGAAAACTCTTGAAGGCAAAGTAAATAATTGCTAGTTGTTTAGATGCATTACTTCATTTTGTTGAATTTTAAGTGATTTTGATTCAGCACATGTACGATAGAAAAATATGCTCTACGGTAATACCAAACCAAGTGTTGAGTAATTTATACAATTTCCTACTTTTATATTTATATAACTAATTATATCTGTTATGTTACAGGTTGGTATAGGGGAGAAAAGAGAGCCATAAGCCATTTGCTATCCCGAGAGTTTGGCGGGAACCGACAGAACACTCAAGCAACTGATACTTCTACATGGTGGATACTGTCAAACGTCGTACTGACAAGAATGCGCCTCAAGCATATACCCAGACATATTCCATTGCTCCGATACCACAATACCCCGAACTGCCCGTACCGACTCCTCCGAAGAGGGATCAGTCGTCTTCAGGAGACAGCAGCAAGTCAGACAGCGACAAAGATATTGGAGACCCAGAATACGGCTTCAGAGATGCAGTTGAGGGAAGAAGACCATACTTTCCTAACCAAAAAGACTTGAACGATCTGATCAGAGACCTTGGCCTTACCTAGAAAAATGCGGAGCTCTTTATGTCCAGGCTCAAGCAGTGAAACTTGTTAGATGAAATCATTCAAGTCAGTGAAAGCGTCACCAAACATTTTCCAACTTCTGTAGTCGCCAAGATGGGCTGTGCTTCTGCAACAATGTGGCCGTTTATTCGAGGCAATAGGTATCACCTGTAACCCGTGTGGATGGCACCTTTTCATAGACAGTTCCTCCAGGAACCTAAAAGCCGTGCTGCTTCACAACGGAAAAGAGTACCCGTCTCTCCCAATGGCTCATTCAGTGCATCTTAAAGAGGACTACACCAGTGTCAAGATGTTGCAGAGTGCCTTGAAGTATGACGACTATGGATGGGAGGTCATCGGAGACTTCAAAATAGTGTCATTCCTGATGAGCCTTCAGGGTGGTTTCACGAAATTTCCTTGATTCCTTTGCCTATGGGACAGCCGTGACACCAAGGCGCACTATCAGATAAAGGACTGGCCACAGCGGGTCAAATTATCTGTAGGGAAGAGCAACGTCAAGTGGGAGCCGCTGATAGTACCTCAGAACTTCAGTACATCAAGTTAGACCTCATCAAGAAATTTGTCACTTCTCTTGACAAGGAATCATCAGCTTTCAAGTACCTCCAGGATCTTTTCCCAAAGCTGTCCGAGGCAAAGGTCAAGGATGGTATTTTTGTCGGATCGCAGATCAAGAAGATCATAGAATGTGACTAATTCCCCAAGTTGCTGTACAGGAAGGAGAAAGGGACTTGGAACAGTTTCGTTGCAGTTATTCTTGGATTCCTGGGTAATCACAGGCTGAAAACTAATTGAAGTTGGTTCAGACTATCATAAAGAACTACGCATAAATGGGTTGCAGAATGTCTCTGAAAGTCCCCATCCTTGACTCGAATCTTGACAAATTCAAAATATGGGAACCTACTCAATGGAGCAAGGAGAGCGCTTTCATCAAGACATATTGGACTTTGAACGTCCTTACCAAGGACAATATAACGAGAACATGATGGGGGACTACATTTGGGGACTGTATTTGTTTACTTTCCATGCAGACGCTTTTTTATCAGACCATGTGAGCAAAACTAAAAGTAATTCTTCGTTTTGTCAAAATAAATGCGAATTTTTTTCAGCTGTTGTATCAAAAGCAAAATTTGTACTGGATGTAATCGTTTCCCCATAACCTTTAGATACAAGCAGTTGAAATATAACACTTG
Organism: Caligus rogercresseyi; assembly: GCA_013387185.1. Classification (NCBI taxonomy): domain Eukaryota; kingdom Metazoa; phylum Arthropoda; class Copepoda; order Siphonostomatoida; family Caligidae; genus Caligus; species Caligus rogercresseyi. The sequence continues at coordinate 9,672,182 of CP045899.1, forward strand.
GAAGACAGGAACAAAAATTGTGTTTTATAGTGGTATTTATTCGTTTAACGAGCAGCCTCAATAAATGTATTAACGAGGACTTATGTTTAGTGAAGATGCTAATAACATTAGCTACATTCATTTTTGGGAATATTTTAAAATATTGTAAATTAGAAACAAATACAAAGAAAAGTATTAATTTTAAACTAAAAAGTTCAATCCTATTTTTTTCTGACGTGGTCTGGTACATTTATGTTTTGGATATCTATTTACAAGGACACAATTATGTAGTGGGACAGTACATATCCCTGTGCTTATAGAATTTAATTATATAATTTACCAATGACTAGCAACCATGTGTTGTGCAAAAGGTCTTTGCTTATGTTTTATTTCATTTGCTTTTTGTGAACTCCGTTAGTCATCGTCAAGATGGAGAAATGTGAAGTCATTGTAACGCTCTATCAAAAGGGACATAGATGGAAGGCATTGTTGAAGTCTTAAAGCCCATGAAGCTGTCGAAATCATATGTCTCCTACACATTATAATGTTTTAAGGAGCTACATGGCTTCGCTGATAGGCCTAAGTCCAAGATCTTTAAAAACTAAAGACGCGAATCAAGATTCATAGCAACAATAAAAGGTTCATTAAAAAATGGCGCTCGATGTCAAGGACATGTGGTAAGGGCCTGCCAAGGACAAGACTTAATTCAAGCTCCAAAAGCTTCAGTCATGGCGTTAACTGGTGTAATTACATTTGATAGGAAAACTCAGCTATTTCCGTTCCAATTCGTATTGCTTCCAACGAGATGGCATACACCGTCTCATACAGCAAAATTAGTTCAGAACTCGTGTCAGCGTGCATTTCAGCACTTCTGGTCTTAGGATATGTGGCGACTTTCCTCACCAAACTTGAGTCCGATGAACATATCAATTTAGTCCATTCTAGAGAAAAAGGCACGCACGAAGAACTATAAAAAATTAGGTGCACTTAAGGTCGTATTGGAGGGGACATGAGAAGACACTCATCCAAATGACCTCCATACAACATGTCTGTCATTTAAAAAGAGCTCAACTTTGTGGCGATAACAAAAGCAGATATATGGAATAATTCTATAATGAAACTTTGTTTTCGAATGTACCCGATTTTTTTTTTGTCAAAGCAAGTTATTGATTATTAATTCAAAATGTTCCAACACATAGTTAGTTGTTGCCCGGTTATAGTGTGTAGTGTTGTGTCGGTCCCAATTTATTCCGTCCGGTCCAGTCAAGTCTTAGGACCGGTCATTAGGACTGTCGATCCTTGAGATTGTCTTTTTTCAGTCCTTTATTTTTTCATAAAATGTTGAAAGAGTATTTATTTAAAACGATCTTACTGCTAATATTATATGTATATATTCTATTATACTGGGCGTTAATTCAATAGCAACAAAAGGGGTTAATAATATTTATATTAGACAATTTGGAAAAAAAATTATCAAATATAGGCTTTTCAGTATAATCTTCGTCGGTCATTACTCATTAAATGTTTCTGTAAAATTTATTAATTCACAACCCTTCCGTTTAAACCACTATAGTCTCATTTTTAAGTTATGTCATAAACATCGAATATTTATTGTTGTAATAATAACCAATATTTAATACTTATTAATAACATAAGTAAACAATGTTATATTTGTTATCAGCTCATTGAAGATGTTACTTTCTTCATATGAAGGGTTTTTCCTTTTCATAGCATTAAGAGATGTTGACAATATGACGTAAGAACATTTTTTTTTCCTTTTCATAGCATTAAGAGATGTGACAACATGACGTAGGCTACGACGTAAACACAATTTTTTTTCCTTTTCTAAGGACCGACAAAAAGGACTGAACTGGACCGAATGGGACCGGACCGGACTGAACTGCAGTCCTCGGTCCTTGATAAGGACTGACACAACACTAATAGTGTGTGAAAAGATAGAATATGAATAGCCTTTTATTTTCCTTTGCATAGAGTAAATCCGAGTTAATTTATTGCTGTATCCTGTAACTTGATATAGTACATAATTTATATCCTGACTTTTTATACAATGAATGTACATTATTTTTACCTTAAGAATTAAAGGCCATACATATTATATTTCAGAAATCATAATTGCATTGTAAAATCACCCTTTCACTCTTCCTATAAAATCCTTTACTTATTTCAAATTTTCATTTTGATCAATCATGATATTTACTTAGAATATTTTTGCATTAATCGTTCATTTTATTAATGCTACGCTCAACAAACTTGAATCTATTAAATGGAATTATTAAACAGCGATGTTTAAGCATAATATTACTAAATGAGCTAAATCTAAACTAAATCAGTCTAAAATTTAATAAGAACTTGATGGAATCTCCCAGTTTTATATCTTTTTATATATTATGTCAAACATTTGTTTTTAATTTTAGCCAATAACTCCACACTTTAATACATAAATGGTTTTTGTATATTGGCCTAAAATAATGATAAGGTTGTTTACTTAAGAGAAAAAAATTAAAAACGTAAGTGAGTTCGATTTTAAAGAATGGAGTCAGCTTTTGTAAAATAGAAATATAATACTCGAATTAGAACTAACGCTTTTTTAGGAAGTCATTTTTTATTGAATTAAAAACTGGTCTTAGGCTATTTTTGGGTTGATAATTTTTTTTAAATCTCATTTTACAATTTCACATTCTTTAATTTTGAAGAGTTTCTTATACATGTCCTCACTGTTGGCGGAAGATATTAAACCTCAATACTTCAATAGTGTGGTTGTCGGGACTCAAGGACCCAAGGTGCATCATACTGCTCTTGAAGAGTTGCTTTTCGGAAAAGAACCCCTCAAATTATCAATATATATAACGTAAGTTCATAATTTTTCAATGGAGTTCCAAAATACCCCAGGAAGGATTAATAAATTGAACGCTGAACGGAACTCAAAAAAAGAGAACGCTCGAAAACCTGATATATATATATATATATGATACAAACATGGGAACAAATTGGTTCAGGTGTAATCGAGTATATATTGGCCATGGGGCACATTAGTTACATTAGTACCTAGTCTAGAAATAAATCATAAAAGGTGCTTCTCCGTCTTTAGTGAACAGATAGACAGGAACTGATTTACTTACATATAAAATATTTAGAGAAATTAGAGGTTAATGAATTTCATAAAGCTATCACGACTATCCAGTACGTTTATAAACATAAATAATAATATTAATAAACCGACTATTATAGCCATTACTAGAGCTCTACTAATATTTTACTTTAGGAGCATTTGCCAATATCCACTATTTGAAAACAAAAGAAAACGATATTAGACTATAAAAAACGTTAGTCACCAATACAAGTGATGAATAAAATAATCAAACAAATTTTAGGAAAATCTTAATTTTGGGAATGGTATGAAGATTTTCAAAATGGAAAAAGTAAACAAAAAAAACCACTTCATTTATTCCTCATTTAGGAATCAGAAGCTGCTACAGAACTTTGAAAAGAGTATCTTTTATGATTATGAAATGTAGCCGATTAAATTGGATGCATTTTTTTCGATTGTATGTTTTCTAGTAAATGCTACATAACTTGTGAATCAGATTATAGGCTCTAGACGTCGATATTTATGCAACACAGAATTAAAAATTTAAAGCTACTATGTAATGATATGATATTAATAGTATTTTATTATTTATCATATAATTTTGCATCTTTGTAACTATTAGTTCGTTGTAATACGATATATTCAATAAAATAGACTTTTTCTCGATATATATTTATTATATATATATAAATACATAGAAAAATAAGAGTGATATATAATAGATAATTATATATCGTATTTTATTGATTTATGATCCACCATGACTAAGCAAATATATAGCTACAAAGGGCCTCAATTAGGTATATTAGTTTCATGTATTCCATATATTCGGTAAATAAGTAGACCCCGCGGGGGGAAAATATATATACTCACCCATAATAGGTAGAAATGACCGAGGAAAATATAGCCTTGGAAGAAATAGACTAATATGATCCATTTCTTGTGTACACCATGCTCACCAAATGACAGAGCTGGGATTTGGTAACACCGATTTGGTATTCGTTAGATTTTATTATATATCTGCCGAATATCGATCGGTGCTATATATAAGAAAGAAAGAGACATTTATTTATATATCTGCTCTTTGACTTCTTCGTATGCATTTAGTATCGGACAATTTATAACAAAAGACAATTAAGTACATAATTTCTTACAATTTTTGAAGAGATTATTGGAAATATAATACATGTTATTTTTATATAAATCATATATGCACTCTGATTTTGAAGGTAATGGAAGGCAATAGCAAACAAATTATTTCCTTAACTGTTTTGTTATACGTTGTCCGATATTAAATGCACTTTCAGCTCCGGAGTTGTTTATTTATTTTTGCAAAGTTCTACTTCTTTACACCAGGTAACAACGCTTCCGGTTCTAAATAGCGATTTACTTTCGGTAGTCGCAGCTCTGCCAAATGACCTAAACATGAGTCAGCTATATCCATGTTATATTTTGTATTATTTAATTAAATCGACGGTTGGAGTGATAAGGGAACCATAAAATACATTAAGGAATAATAAAGCTATTGAAAGCATTGGTTGGAAAGAATAGTCAAGAATCGTTTGTTAAATCTCGACACGGTGAGTCAGGAATCGAACCTGCACCCTTTACATTGATAGCTTCCATTAAGCTATAATACTTCCTTAGAGGGCTTTTTAATTTTATCTTTTTTATGCTAGGAAAACCTTACCAATCACTTAATTTTGAAAAGTTATTCCGACCTTTGCAAAATATTTAATTGATTCCTTCCACATGAATGTATCCTTTCTTTTTGGACTAGTTAATCATTCTAAGAAAATATACATATTTATAATTTTAGTATCTATAGATGTCATTTTAATCATCCTTAGAGTGGAAAATAAAGCGCTATTTTAGTTAGTTTAATGCTGACAACTATATTTTAAAGCACATATATGAGGTAAGTTATTGTCGCAGTTTCTAGAGAGATTAAGTTTTTACCAAATTATCGGATGGAGAATCAATATTTTTAACAATTAGTTGCAAAAACGACCTCGTTGTATAAAACTTTCTAAAACTTATTTTTGGTGTAATTAAAGTTTTATTAAAAATATGCCTCATCAATAAACATATACAAAATATCCTACAATATCGATGAATAAAAAATCTCTTGTAACAGTTGCTTAAAAAAATTATAAATCTTAATTCAAATTGAATGTTTTATTTGAATGATTTATCTTCCATTACCAAAACAAAAATCAAAGCCTCCAGGATTCCTTGAATAAAATTCATTTCAGGAAACGACCGGGCAGCTTTTTTCGACGGGCAAGGCCGGACAGTAATTTTTTCAAGCCAGGCCATTAATATATAGAGTGATATATGTACGGTAATGTACGATGATTTAATGTTTATGCAACATGTCATAGTAATAGTATTTTTATAAATTAGTTAGTCCATTGAAATTATATATATATATATATATATCGAATAATGAGAAGTGTCTCTTCAACGGACCCAAAAGTTATGTAGTAATTCATTTTTTTCGCCATTCGATCACCTCAAATGTCCTCAATATACAGGGTGCGTAATAAGTCTGGGAAGTGGGACTTTACGACACTGTAGTTTCTATTGTGTTTGGATTTTCGTGCTTAAAACCGGTAGATACGTTCTTCAGCTTCATCAAAACAAGTTCATTTTAACAACAAAGTTTCTGTCAACGTTCCTCAAGCATCATGAGCAATTTCCGTGACACTATAGTTGCCTTTCATTGCGCGGGGTTGAGTAATTCTGATATTGTCAAGAAGCTCAAGGACATAAAAGTGACCTACAAGCTGGTTTACAACACGGTCAAACGGTACAAGGAGACCGGAAAAACATCCGACAGGCCCAGGAGTGGCCGACCAATGTCTGTGAGAACCCAGGCGTATGTGAAGAGGATCTGCGAGAAGATCAGGAGGAACCCTGCAAGAAGCCTGAGAAATAAGACCAAAGAGGAAAATATGAGCGAGGGGTCGATGAGAAATCTAGTGAAAAAGGATCTGGGGATGACTCCATATAAGAAGATAAGGCTTCAACTTCTTTCTGAGGCCACAATTGAGAAGCGAAGAGAACGAGGCCGAATTCTTCTGAACAAACTGAAGTCTGGCACGCAGGGTCCAGTTTTTTACACGGACGAAAAATTGTTCACAGTTCAGACGGTGTACAATTGCCAGAATGATCGGATTTTGGCCAAGAGCAGTGCTGACATTCCTGTCAAGGTTCGCGGAGTCTTCCGACGTCAAAAACCAAAGTCTGTGATGGTCTGGGCAGGAGTTATGTCAGATAGGAAAAAGAGCCCTCTCATATTTGTCCCCGAGGGTGTCAAGATTAACAAGGAGGTCTACCTGTCAATGTTAAATGACCAAGTACTGCCATAGATCAAGGCTGAGTATGGGGAAACCTTCTTCACTTTTCAGCAAGACTCTGCCCCAGCCCATGGGTCCAAACTTGTCCAAGAATGGTGCAAGCAGAATTTTCCTGCCTTTTGGGACAAATTTACCTGGCCACCTTCAAGCCCTGATCTCAACGTCATGGACTTCTCCATGTGATCCATACTTGAGAGCAAGGCTTGTGCTTCGCCCCACCGAAATTTGACCACCTTAAAAGAGGCTCTCGTGAAGGAATGGGAAAAAATCAGAGAAGAAACGGTGCGTGCAGCTTACCAACAGGTCCGTGGACGTCTTAAAGCTGTACTGCGTGAGAATGGCGGACATTTTGAAAAATTGTAAATAATTGTGTTGGTACGACCTTTAAGAAAGTTTCTACCAAGTTCTGCAAATTTTCAGTGAGAAATATACTATTTAAGACTACATTTCTCTCTTCCCGGACTTATTACGCACCCTGTAAATGATATTTTCAAATAATGTAGGTATCATTGTAAGGAGTCCAAATTAGTGTTTAGTTTTTATGTGCATCCCAAATTGAAGGAGATATTAAAGTTTTGATATAGTCAATTTTGGGGAATTTTCCATAAAAACGACTATTTCAAAACATTAATATCTCGTTTAATTTTGGATGTAAATAAAACATAAAAACTAATTTGAAATCCTTGTAATAATACCTACATTTTGCACCAAATTGTTTGAAAAGAGCATTTATAATAAGGACTTTAGAGGCGATGGAATGGCGGGGAAAAATACTATGTAAATTTACAACATATCTTTTGGGTCCGTTGAGGAGACACTTCCCTTTATTCGAATTTGTTTCAAACTTCCACTAGATGATCTCTATGCACAAATATCCTTTCTATAAAAACTGTCGTTAATTTTTTCAGAATGACGAACGATGAACGAAGAATATATATATATATATATATATATACTAATTACAAAAGAATTCCGTTCGTTCGTTTCCCTGTATCTCCCGAACGGTTCATTAGATCTTGACGAAATTTTCAGTGAATAGTTTTGAGAGCTGTGGGAGTTTTTTAGTGGGGTTGTCAAATCGCGGAAAACTCGTCATCGACATGCTTATTTTATTTGCCAAAACGTTTTTTAGCGATTTTTTAAAATTGCCGAGTTAGATTTTTCCCAAATTTTTTGTGGATGATTTTGAGGTAAAACGACGTGTTTTTATTTTAATGGGGCTGTACCGGAAAAATTTGTTTTACATAGGATTGCTTAAAAATAAGTTCGTTATGTGCCTGTCTTTTCCCCAATATAAGTTTCAAATTTTAATAATGCCTAAAGATGTGACATCACTCTCAACTTTTCTTTAGATAGAGATATGAATTCACATTACAAGTGCTGTAAATAATAAAAAACTATTTTACTTGAGTCTATTGATATATTTTATAAATATTGGTGACCTACATCGTACATTAGAAGATAATGTACGATTAATGTTTTAGATAATAGTAATCAAATAGTGTACTATGCAGTAGTTATTGAATATATTCCAAACCTAAAGATGTAACATTACTCTAAACTTTTCTTGATAAAGATAGGAAGTCACTCTCTCTCTCTCTTAAGTTTTTTCCTTTGCTGTTTTCGCCCATCATCGGAGATCAAACAGATACCCTGATATTCAGCTCTATCATACATATCTTCGGCACTCTATGTTCCCAATACAATGGCTTACAAAATAACTTCTTTTTACGTCGTTTAAATACACTGCCTGAAGGAAAACAAACGGAAAAATGGCAATGAAGACCAAATGTGAGCAGATCTGCCGGAATGAGTCGGAAGTCGGCGTTCTATTTATTCATACACGGCCGATTATGTCAAAACACGTCAAAAATATCATTTTCTTTTTTGGTCTCATATGAAAGAAAATATGTTCAAAATTAATATCCTAAAGTTTCATTGTGTTAGTAATTGTGGAAATGTACTTAAATGGTTATTTATCTGAATAAATAGAACGCCGACTTCCGACTCATTCCGGCAGATCGGGTCACAAATGATGACTTTGTAAGGAACTGATTTTAAAATGAAAAGTCACATGCGATGACATCACTGAAATTATTCCTGTGATTTCTTCTTTTTGTGATGTTTAAATACCCAGCGATAAGGGATGCAAAACGGATAAAAAGGCAATGAAGACCCAATGACGACTTTTTAAGAAACTTATTCCAATATGAAAAATCACATGCGATGACATTACTAAAATTATTCGTGTTATTTTTTTTTCATTCCAGATTATTGTCATATATATATATATATATATATATAATATAGTTTTATATTAATTGATCATTTGACAGGTCTTCCAGGCATAAATCAAAAAATATGCATTAACTAATTTTAATTGGATTCCCCCATTTAGTTGTACATCTTTTAAGATTTAAAAACTTTACAACTTTCATGAAAACTTATTTCGATTTGTAAAAGTATTTCTTATGAAATATTCGCTAAATAAAGAATTGATATTTTTACAAAGCCCTGAGGCCTTTATTCTTTGATGGTTCGATGTATTAAAAAAACATTTATAAGATTGTAGTAACTCATTTAAAATGATAAAAATAGACTTATAATTAGGATGGATTCGAGACGACGTTAGTTACTGAATCAATAACAATCTAAGGTATAAAGGTTATTAAAGCAGATATTATAATAATTAGCTTAACTGGAAGAATTTAAGGCTACAATGTAATCGCATTAAATGATGACAGTGGCAGCACAATATGTCCCATTTCTATTCTAGCCAAAGAAGAGTATTATTTTTTTTCCTATGATTTTTAATTAAACAAATAGAAACTAAAGTGTGTTCTCAAAATCAGCTCAACCAATACGTTGATGAGTCTTTTAAAATTTAATAAGCCTTTGTCAAATTATATATCCAAAGTACACTTGCTTAAAAAAATGATATTACAGTGGTTTCTTAGTATTCCCTTTTTTTAACTTAAGATAAACGATACACATATTCAAAGCTAAACTTGCGATAAACGATAAAAAAATAGCGATAAAAAATTTATGATAACGTAAGCAATAAATAATCAATGTTATTTCTTATTTTTTAATAAAAGTATTCTTTAACAGTGGTTTCTGCGATAACTTTTTTCAACTTGTGATAACGATAAAACGATATTTTTTTCTCAAACTGCGATAAACGATAAACGGTTAAAAAAATTCAAAACCCAACCAGCGGTAAGCGATAAACGATAAAACGATAGCGATAAAAAACTACTTGCGATAACAAAAGCGATAAAGATAAGTACCTTTATTTAGTTGAAATATAAAAGCAAAAAAACTATTTTTCCATAGTGAAAATTAATTTAACTAGACAAAAACTACAAAACGACATAAAGTTTTATAATTATGTTTATTTGTTGATCTAATATTTTACATTATCTACTTATATTTTGGGTATATTATAATACCCAAAAATAAATTTTAAATAAGTTAGAAATCATTTGGAAGCAAGTATATTCAATTTTGAGAAGAAACTTCTACTTATGTGTAATAATAAGGCAAATGAAAATTGAAAGTGGCAAACTAAATGCTCTTGTTTTATATATATATATATATTTATTTAACAATATCCAACTTAAACAAAAATTAAGGTTTATCATTTGATTATTTAAAACGGTATGTCTGTATTAGTAAAATGCTTAGTTTTTCTGGGGGTAATTTTTTTGTTGAGTGTTTTGAACCGTTATTTAAAGATGATCAATTAAACAGGTTTGACTGTATGAATGTTTAATTTTTCTTAGATCAAGTCATAGATTAGATAGAAAAATAAATATACTGACATTTGTGGTTATTCTTACTTTGCACGAAGATAACTGGGCCTGAACCATTAGAAATGATGAAAATCCTGATTTTCAAAAAAGGTCATTAAGTCCAAAGCTTTTTTCGGACGATATTTTCAGTGGCATTTTTGGAATCTACGTAAAAAATGGGACTCAAATTAGAAATTTCAGCCCAGGGGCAAAATCCTGTTACATAGTGGTATCGTTTATCGCTCATTTCATTGCACGCGGCAACCACTGTTCTTTATATCCAAGCATAAAACCCAATGAAAATGTATTAAACTTCCAAAAGTTTACGTGAACAAAGATCAATCGAGCACCAAAATTTAAAACAGGAAGCGACGGAATTATTTATTTATTGAATATAGACTATAAGACATAGTTATTTTGATTATTTTCATATTAAAAATGGCCGACACTAAAAGATTCTTGATTCATGGATCTGATAGGCTATGGTAAATATTGCACTTTTTGTTAGCCTTAGATATAACGATGAAACAGTGATGGGAAACATATATTCTCATCTTTTTATAAAAAAAGACAGGCGTCAAAGGAGAAAACATAGAAAATTTGAAACATTCAATTGATGGTATAATTTTTTGAAAATCGTCGTTCAGTTAATTCCTCGTCGTTTTTTGCGACTGGTAATAAACGACGATATTTTAAACTTAACGATAAACGATAAAAAAGTTTGACATCAGCGATACATATCGTTTACCACTCAATTTATCGCCCACAGAAAACACCGGTTTAGATACTCTGTATTATGGCTCCGTATTATATTTTTTCATCAAATTATTAATATTTAAGAAATAGACCTTGATAAATGGAACGGTGACGTCATAAATGACCTTATTAATTATTAACATGATATTTCCCTTACCTTTAATATATACTTTTTGTTGTTTGTTTTAGGATAGGCTACCAATGTAGTAGGAATAGAAATATAGCATTTGATCCAAGGTGTCGATGTTTAATTATTTATAAATGAATAATCCATGGTTTGTTTTAGTTTGTTTTTTATGATGCAATTTGATTAAGTTTCGTTTTTTTTATTTTTAGAGGTGTTTATGTAGTGACAGAACCTGAGTACCTTTAAAATAGGACATCAAATACATAAAATTAGTTCTTGTCTACTATTAAAAACACAAATAATAAAGAGATCAGCTGTATCTTGACAAGGGTGTCTAGTTGAATGAGATACGACGTGAGAAATTCCTCATAACTTGTCTCGCTGAAATATATATGCTTGTTTCAAATAAACAACATATGCGAAATATTATTTTAAAATTCTTGCACAGCCTTTTGGGGTCATGGAGTGGATGCATGTTTTTGAATGGATAGCATGTGTTTAAAGAGACGTGGCGTTAATTAAAATGAAGTTGGGAGGAAAGTGCATTAATTTGGCTTGGTGACCCTAGATCCTTGTTGCATAGCAGCAGTAGTATGGTATGTTACGTGCATAGATACTAAGCAAACAGTTTTCAAGGACGACATAAAGAATAAACTAGAGAGAAAATAATAGATTTGACGCCAGTGAAGTTTAAAGTAATTTTAGGGGGGAAAGGTCTAAATAAACCAATGCTATGAACAATTGTTTAGTATGTGTATGTGATCTCATAATACTAAAAGAGAGAAAAAAGATTTATTTATCATTTGATAGCCGATAGGGCCAATTTATATTATACAGGAGTCTTAATTTATTCCC
>CP045899.1:9689746-9712516 GCA_013387185.1 Caligus rogercresseyi
AAATCAGTCATTAGTTTATTTACAAGTATCAAAAGTATGCTCCTCTGTAAAAGGACCACTTTGAGTAACTATAAATAAGCAAATCCTTTCAATTGAAGGGTAATAAGTGAGCATTTTTATAACAACAATTAAAATACTTCAAGACTCTCTGATTTACTCCTTTTCACGCTTTCGGGAGAAAGTGCTCTGAAGAAAAACAGCATGAAAAATAATATGACAATTATTTTTGCTAAATATAAAAAGTTTGTTTATTGATATAATATTAAATTTCAAATGATTTTAGTCTTATAAGGTTTTTGGAGGAGAAGTTTAAACAATACAAACCAAAGAATGAGAGTCTACATCGAACTGTATGTAAAAAAAAAGTTATTTAAGAGCTTCTCCACATTCAAATAAACTTTTGTTGATATAAAATTAAAATAAAAAAACTCCTCGGCTTCAGCTTGTATATAATATATGTTGCTAAGCACTAAACTTTCAAGTTGTAAAGAATGTGTTTTATATATTGCACATTCCAAAGAAATAGTATTATTTCCTTGCCCTGGAAGCCGTTGAATGCAAAGAGGGAAGGTGAAAGTTTTTCAGTGAAACTTTAAAGTAAATATTATAGCCTTTGAAACCAATTATATATATTATAATAAATCGTTATAATTATAAATTTAGAAATAAAAACATAATACTATAAATACGGTTTAAAGGAAAAGAGTTCATAATTTTGTAAGACTCTTAAATACGAGTACAGTAGAAAAGGGGATATTATATTACATGACCATTTAAGTAGACTTAAAATCTAGTTATGCAAATAAAAAATATTTAATCGAGTCCAAACCTACGAAATGAATTGCATGTATTTATTATTTATTTATACCTTGGAATAAGTAAATAGCAACGACTAATTATGTAATTGGGAGTATAAACATATATGGGAAGGTTAGATAAATACGACGTTTTTCATTTTTTTCTCATCATCTCTTTCAGAACTTTTTTTTTAAATGGACCTATTTATACTTCAATATCTTATCATTGATGTTGAAAACCAATGTATTAATTAAAATAACTACAATATTGAGGCCAAAAACTTTTTTACATCACTATTACATTATGTATATATAAATGTATATAAAAACGTTAAAGGAAGAGTAATTACTAGAGAGCGGAAAAAATGTGAATCACATAAAAAAAATTTTTTCATTTTTTCCATTTTTTTACAAATAAAAATATTTTTGGGAAATTTAAGGAAACCACATTTTTCTTCATAATATCCCTGAAACAAACACTTTTTGTCTTTTTAGAAAATTGTTGAACTTATTTAATCACCTCTTGCATCATTTTATAATTTTTCAATTCATTCCATTCTTTTGTTGATTTTTGGACGGAAATAATGCACGCCTAAATTTATGACGCCTTTTCAATAAGTATGAGGCTTTTGGTCAATCAACGTTTTACTCAAATAAAAAGGAAGAGTTATGCATCTAATTGGGCGTTTAGATAAAAACTCCTTTCATGTTCCATTTGTGGTGAAATGCTCATTCGTCCCCACTTCTGACTCAAACACCATGGCTAGGATCGTCAATGATACTCTCAGAATGATTGATCTTCAGTTTGAAGCAAGCTTGTGGCAAAAATTATCGCGACTGACGCAGCTGAGTATATGTGGAAGTGTGGACGAGACCTTAGGGTCTTTTATCCGTAACTGTTAGCAGGAACCTGACATTTGGGCCCCACCACGAAAAAATTATTTAGAATGTCAGGAAAAGAATCGGAGTTATCCGCCGGCTCTGCACCACGGTATCGCGAGGGTCACTGCTGGTTGAGATAGCTAGAGTCATAGTTATTGGGAAACTTCAGACGTCTGCTTGGGCGACTAGAAGTGTAAATTTCTCGTCCGCTGCTGAAATACCTCACAACCCTACAATGACAAAGGCAGGCTCAGATTCGCAACTTGCCATCAACGATCTCGCACGCATCTTGCTGGGAGTTCGAAGAGCAGATCGGTTGCGTGTGGTTGACCTTCTCGACAGGTCACATCTTCCATCTTAATTGAGATTTTAGTGAAGCAGGTTGTCATATCCGCTTGGAAGGCTTTGAAGGTGTCCCTTGAAGAGGATTAAGTTTAATCTAATTATTAAAATTAAATATATATGTATATATATTGTATATTAATATTTTATTATTCTATAATTATTCGCTTGTATATAGAGATATATATTTTTTTAGAGCCATGAAAGGCTAGAGTTATATTAGCTCCGTAATAAAAGCATACAACAACAACAACTAAATGCATATAAGAAGTCACAGAGCAGATACATAAATAAATTTTCTTTCTTTCTTATCTACCCCACCGATCGATATTCGGTATTAGGTAGATATATAATAAAATCTACTGAATCGGCGATACCGAATCCCAGCTCTGCCAGATAGGGAACCTGGATCCGCGCAGCTGTTCGGTATGGTCAGAATTTCGAGCAAGTCAAAGCAGTCGTGGATAAGTTTGACCTTGAGGATGTCAAATGTATATCCAATAGTCAGTGGATTCTTAAAATGAAAAGCATCTTAGTTGGCTTAACATTTATTGCAAGTTATTTATCGTTTTTGAAAGATTCAATTACCAGCCTGGAGACCATATTACACTTGAAGATGGACTCAAATCTTTGAAGATGTTTAGGAAAGGAACCGCAAGATTCCAGTTGACGCCAGAGAGGCTTTTGAAATTAATTTCGATTACGTTGTAAGAAAAATCCTGCCCTGCCAGCATTGAGACAGGTACGAGATGTGCTGCTATGCAAACCTGGAGCTGCTCTTCCAGATGGGATGAGCCCAATGGATGGAGCTATTCTAAAATACTGTCCTATTATCTCGGTAAATGTGGAGATATCATTTTTGAGGTTGAAAAATGTTTTATCCGACCGTCGCCAAAACTTCACCGCGAAAAATTCGGCAGAGATTATTGTATGTCACTGTTTTATCAAAAAATAAATTCACATGAATCAAATTTGGAGAATACATAATTAACATTGTTTAACATTTTTTCAACATTTTAAACATTTTTTTAACATTTTTGCTCATTTTGGGTAACATTAAAAAAACATTTTTGGCAAAACATTACATTTTTTTCCGCTCTCTACTAATTACGTACTATGACATCATTAAACATTTTTAGTTAAAGTATGCCTCGCCTGATAAGCCTTTTAGCACATATTAAAAATAAATAACAACGGGTGCAGAACATCTAAAAGAAAAGCAAATGAGGGCTATCGTGACACTTAAAAGTATACATATAAGTTTTTTATCAAAAAGTCATTTTTTTAAGCTTCATACGATTTAATAATTCTTTTAACATTGATAAATATTTAGCAGATATTTTTGGGTAGAATTTGATCAAATCTCCACCATACTGACAGCCAGATCCGAAGGATTTTTAGGACGAATGCCGAATATTGAGCAGTAGAAGAATTAAAATAGATCGCAATTTTCAGCTTCCAGAGGTTGCCAGTTTACTTGCAATAAGGGATTTGACGCTTGACAGAGAAAAGTTCACGGGCTTTTAAGTTCTCCGACGAGGTTTGGGATTTGTCACTCCAACAGTATCATGGCTTTCGTAGTATTTTTTCCATATGTTCCACTCCACTAGCATTTAGGGAGACCAGTTTTTTTAAATGTGGTACCATGTTGGCATTCGGCAAATGCGTGGACTCTCGAATTAAAGAATATTACTATTTTAGTATCAAGTGTCAGGTTATCCAAAATTTCCCCCATGGACAGGGTAAGTTAAGCCATTGTGGCCAAATCATGCAATTAGTTTGGTTAACTCTTTAGTTCATTATTTATTTTCATTATAGATTGAAGATTTAGAAAAATCATGACAATCCATAGGCTTAAGGACAACCTATTACTCACTCTTCAAGAAAAATCAAGAAATAATATATCTTCGCACCAATTTATTATTATGTGCCATATATGTTCTACAATGACCCAATATTCTGTCAGGCGACGTTAATATGTTATATTGTTGACATAAACAAGAGTTGAATTAATCTTTCGCATGGCTTTAAAAAAGTTAGATTTATTTATTTGCACACTCATCAATGCAAATTTGATAGATTACTTTCCTTTCTATATTATTACAGTGGATTAATATATCTATCTTGAAATTGCTCCAGTTAGCTGTTAACGGAGTTGCTAATTACCGCTGATATGGAACTATCAAATTATATTTATTCAGGGCAATGGTTGTTTTACAGGATAATGTTAAAAAAGTATTAGCTTGATACTTCTGGGGTATCTAATTTGTCCATTTTTATATGATTCGATGGAATATGCATTATAGCATTTATATTACTTAATCGATCAATTATTTTATTAATGAGCTGATATAAATTATTGACCTTGGAAGGCGAACATTGAGACATTAGAGTCGAGGTCACTCAGATAACACTCACGATTGGTTAAAATTTGGTTTAGATTCATCCATCATTAGGATAACAAACATGTACCTTTTTATTGACGTGATTGCTTAATAAAAGGAAAGTGAATATTAGAAAGTTGATATATGAAATAGACATCATCACTTCACTGGGTGTGAACATCATCAATTCAGAGAAAGAAAAGTATTTCCTCAAGAACATCCTGTCTCTTCTTATGGCTACATACATCCAGGACGTCATGTGCAAATCCTTTTGAATTGACAATTCAAATACTTAAAAATAATTAAAGTAGCTACTCAGGATATAAATATTGATTTGGTGGCATAATATAATGCGATAAATGAGATCATCATTTTGACCCATAAAACGTGAAAGAAAGAAAAAGGAAAAGTTAGGTGCCCACTGATTTATATTATTTATTGGGAGTTTGAGTGAACAACTTTTTGTTTTCTATTTATCCCCTAATTTAAGACAAGTTATTTTATGTTCTTATGAATATTGAAACGTCAATAATATCATGTTATTATTTTGACTGGATCAAAAATATACTATTATAATGTTATTCTTTTTGCTTGGCAGCGGTTGTTAAGGACGTCATATTGGCAAGCGAAATGTATCCTGTATTTTCGTATACCTTAGCAAAAACTACTTTTCATTATTGACTGTTTATTATCCTCAAGTATAATATAGCTGAGACTAGCAGACTTTTTTATAGGAGCTTTTGTTCAATGGGATAATAGTAATAATAGTAGTTGTATGAGGGGAACGATTTCTTTCCCTGCCTGTCTTCCATCCCTTCCACCCTTCCCATCCCTCCTTTAAATGTCTCCCCTACCTCCATTTAATACTCCCCCACACTTTGTACTCCTCTCCCCTCCTAATTCAATGAAGGGAATCGGCTCCTCCCGAAACATCCGTTGGGGCCAACTTTTCCTCCTCCCCTCCTCCCTTCTCTGTTGTATCCCATCAATGCTAAAAATGATGACTCCCCTCTAAGAATACACTTGGACTCGTCACAGATGTAGGTTTTACACAGGAGATATAAATAACGTGAGTCAAAGAGAATCTTCGACTTATGCTATTGTTCAAAAGATATTTTTTGTGACGTCCACGAATGCTACAATAAAAAACATTTTAGTGCTATGATTAGAATTATTTATCAATTTTATATCTAAATTGAAAATATTTCATTAAAATATTGTTCTGTTGCATGAAAAAATTGTTATGCAAATTATTTATCATTAGTACTCATTATTTTAAGTAATTAACAAATAACAATTTCAAACAATAATAATAATTTTTACAATCAAGATTTTAATTTATTTGAAGGAACTTAAATCACAATAATGTGTACATACAAAAAAGGGGGAACATAATAATATAAATATAATTATGCTAATTAGTAACCTGGCCTATGTGTTTAAGTTTTCACTAGCATTTTTCAGTTGAAGTAGCTTATTAAGAAAATTGACTCGAATCCGTGTATTTTTTTACAAAAGCAATAATATTTATTTTGGCCAATTTGGATATACATTAATCAGTGGTTCAAAAAATCTTTGAAAAACGTGGGGTTCTTTATCGATCCGTCTTGATGGCCATTGTGAAAAATTTGGCAGAGGAAGGAGTTTCCGTGAGCGCAAGTACTCAAAGACCCGGTAGGTTGAGGGCAGTAATTACAGCTTCTTTTGAGTGGCCACGATTCAACTTTGTCGAAGGATTCATTCACCTTCTTGTTTGAATCGCTGTTTAATTATTTTCTAATGAGGTTCTAATTAAAGTTTCCTTAAAGTTTTATGCGCTAAATTTGAGGCACTTAGCTTTGTAGCAGAACAGCTTCATTTTCGTGAGTGAGAGTTCCTCATTCCTCCTCACTAGTCAACTCACAATTTTTTTCGTTCACGGGCTTCTGATGGACCTATCTGAAGGACTTGGACACACTTGAGGAGGGTGATCCAGGGATGAAGAGCGAAAAAAAGCTTGAGACTTAAGCTTCTTCCAAGCAAAGATGCCAAGAAGCTCAGCCTGAATATTCCTTGGAAGTCATCTGGAGTAAAATTACGATCGCAGATCTTCGCACTGTTTAGGCCAATCCTGTCGGATCTTTTGCATCGTGCAATCCACAGACGTTGGATATCTAGATCCTTCGTCATAAGTGCAAAATATAGTACATCGTGAGGGTTAGAGCAAGAGGGGATGGCACAAACACGATAACTTCCTCGTGAATATGGCATTTTCGCTTAACAATACAAACTGAACTATAAATCAAGCGTAGCAGCTGTGACATCACAACAAAATAGTCAGCTGTCGCCCTGCAATTCCCTACGTCGATTCCCATTGCTCACCTTATTTATATTCACCTTGGTTTTACACGTCTATGAACTATAAAAATAAATGAATCGCTTCATAAGAGCCTAAAAGAAAGACCAACCAGTTTTATAATAACTGTGAATACACTGCAATAAAGAAAGGGAGAAAAATGCGCTCGACGGGCGCCATCTTACACTCATTTAAGTTTACAAAGAGAAGGAAGGAAGTCTTATTATTGTCCCATTGAGGAGTCAGTGTCTAAATACCAAGTTTTAAGGGATAGAAAAGTTGATTAATATGAAAAGAGATAGCCAGTGACGTCATTTGAAGGAACTACTTTTAGTTGAACATTTATAGAAAAAGTATTGTAGGATTTCTTTTTTCAATTGCCAAGACTCAATGCTTTCACAAATTGTGTTTAAATATTTTCGGTTAATTGACGTTATCAAACAGCCTCTCAAGTCGAGCAAATTATACTCCCAATTTTCCCCTTCGTTTTTCTCTTAAGCCTCCATGCATGTGATCAAATTCTACTCATTCATCAGTTCTCTCTTTTGATCAAATAAATTGAGTTGATTTCTTTTACTCCGAATAGAGGTCTGTAAATGTCTTAACGTATTTAGAACAAATACTTGTGACAGCCAAAATACTAAAGTAATACTAAGATTTACAACAGCAGATTGAAATCAAGAGACGATTTTTTAGAATTCCATTAGTTAATTTTTGTGGGACAAGTTCTCAGAGATAAGACAGTGAATAATCTACACACGTTTTACAATAAATAAAAATAAGAAAGATTTCACAAAGTCATAGAGCCCCCCACTCCCTTTTATATTGCAATTGAATGCTTAACTCTTTCCAAAATTCAAAGAATCCATCAGAAGAGCACTGTAGAAGATCTCCCGGAACTCCTAGTCCGCAACCGTTTTTTGCGCTTGAAATGCACCCCGATGAAGGACGTTCTTTGAGGTTCTAGGACTCTTTTTAGAACCCCTCTATTGAGCTCAGTGGAGAAATGGTTTTGCTTCAGAATGGCGACTTCGTCACTTTTCCTTAATACATCCATGGAGAAGAAAGATGAAAGAAAGTGCACATTTTGTTGCCAGAGTTAAGAAACTTCTCGACATCTTTTCTTTGACAGCGACAGAGTAGCTTGACAACAGACTGCATCAAGGATGCATTTGGAGAAATACTTCGAGTAGACGAATGGCTCATTCTTACCTCACCAGCACGGAAACATCGGTTCCATGTGGAAGAAGTCATCTGTAAGGTCTTATACAGCTTATACGCAGCACGAACAAAAAAGGAATCCTTGCAGCCTGTATAAACTTTTGGACAGGACTTTAAATATACAATTGGGATTGGAGAAAGATGGGAATTAAAATGCTATTCATAGCGGTGGGGCCCTTCTCTTGGAATGCTTTGAAATCTCGGATTCCTCAGGATCAATCCAATTTAAACTTTGCAACGAATGGATCAAGAACCAAATGTCCCCTCATTATAATATTTCCTTTGTCTTATGTTATTTTAATTATCTTCTGAATTTATTTGCCCGTGACTCTTTTAAACTATTTTTATTATTTGCATCAGTGGAGAATTTGTATGTTGAAATATGTATAGATAACAAGAGCATAATGAGTAAAATTGAGAAAATATTATTAAAAACAAATACTAAGATATAAATAAATTTTCTAGATATAATCAAACGTAGAAAACTAAGAAATAAAAGCCAGCCTATTTTGACATTATGCGTTTAAACACTAGTACTCTTTTATTTTATCTCATCGAGAAGTACTTTATTCAGACAAATTATACTTACAAATAGGATTTTAAAAAGTACACAACCATATCATCTATTGTTTAAAAGGAAAATTGTATCTTATAAAACACATACATTTCAGTAAAAATAAAGAGATGTCTTTATCCTGAAAAAAAATTACTTTTATAAGTATTTATTTGAAGGTAAATATTTTAACATTTTTTTCCTAGTTGAGCACTTTTCTGCAAAATAAATTGACTTCAGGATTTAAAATGAATAGTTGTTCCAATATTCTTATAATAAAGGGTATCATGCGGATTGGATCAATACTTAGTTTCCCATTAAGCAGATGAGTTTAAATTTGGGCGTTAGGTGTCATTTTGGACTAGTTTATATTATTAATATGGGTCATGTGCTCATATACATTGGTTGCTTCATCATTCAAACACTTCATAATTGCTTCATATACCTGGTTCAAACTAACTCTAAACCAAAATATAAATATTCACATACCATACCTCTTTGACTGGTATTTATTTTTATTTTTTCTAAAAATTCCTTTTAATCTCCTTGTAGTTTGTATATCAAATATTGTAGTAAAAGGGAACTTCGGGCTCAAATTTGTGTATTCAACATATAATGAGCGAGCATAAATCTTCTTAACTTCCAACTTTTTCTAATACTTTTTTGGAAGATTTATTCTTTTTGAACTCTTTTAATTTTCTTGTAATTTATAGGGCAAATATTTTAATTAGTGATTATATGACCATTAATAAAAGTAAATAAGATAAATTACTTTAAAAGTTTCTTTTTATCCCTTCCTTGATTTGTTAGTCATCCTTTACTGATAAATATTGAAAACTAAGGCAATTATCATCCATAAAAGCAAAAAATAATAATTAATAAAGCTCATTAAATATAATGTTTACTTAATTATAAACAAACGGGAGTATTTAATAACACAAATGCAATTTTTTAAATTCATAGTCAAATATTTTAAAACCTTATTTGTTTATATAATGTAATCGTTTAAATAATTTTTTTTGAACTATTATATACATATATATGTAGTTCATAGTTCTTTAATAATATAAAACATAGCGATTAGTGTCTTTACTTTGTAATGTTTTGACTACAATAGCATTTGCAATTCGTTTAGAGATACTCACAATCTAATAGAAGACTTAGTTTATTATTTATTTGTCTTATGTTTGCCTTTGAATCAATAAGCATTTTATAACCATAGGGAACACTCGACCATTTTTGTCTGAATGTATGGCAACAAGGGATATTCGAAATACTGTATCGATTAAAGTATATACAGAATATGGTGTATTGCTAAGGCCTCAAAACTTTGCTTATATATATGTAGGTCCACACGAAGAGGATATAAATTTTTATATAACAAAAGTTCATATGTTTTGTACAAATTAAAGTGCACGCAAACACCCTTACCGTCCCATTTGGAAAACTTTATCAACAAATTAATTGATAAGCCCTCCCATATTTTGTAAAACATATCTTTAAATTAAATTGAAGGTGTGCTGTATAGTGCTTTATTTTGAATGATATCATGTTCAGCTATATAACTATTTTGTTTGTGCTTTTATCATGTTCCCCAGCTTTTTTTGTAAAACCGTTGTGTAAATACGAATAAAATAGATTGGGTTTTTTTGTATCTTGGTACAAAAAAAAAAAAAAAAAAAAAAGCATTTTATAAGATATTGAACCGACAAAAAATGATAAATACAACGAAAGGCACAATAAATACTAAGATACATTATACATATTATTCCAAAATCGATTATATATTTTAATGAACTTTTGGTTCCGAATGAAAATTATAAAGAGAAAAAATATGAGTATTTTAATTAAAATATAATTGAAAGAAATGCATAATTAGAAAGTTTAATAACAATTTGCTCAGAAAATGCAATTATGAAAAAACCCTCATGACATCATATTCATAAAAATAAAGAACTATGGAATAATTTCCTTACATATAACATTTTCCGTGGATGAGACATGTAAGAATTGCATGTATGATAATAACATTTTAATGCATATAAACATAAATTTCTCCAATTAACATATTTAATTATATCGTTCTCATTTATTTTAAGGTTTAACTTATTGTATCTTTGCTAAAATCCTATTTGGGTCCAAAAGCTTTGAAGTCAGTAATTCATATTTTCATTTTTTATTTAAAGAATATGAAGAAATGCTTTATTACAATATTTATAAGACATTAGCATCATACTAATAGGTAGTTTTATTGTTTGTTTTAATATATGAAATAAATAACTGAATTACAGAATAAAAAAGATCTACAAGTTCAAATGGATCACATTAAGAAAATTATTTCTGATGGATATGAAACAATTTATATAAATAAAGAAAGAACTTTCAAAGTTCAGGTTTAATCAACTAACAAATATAGTACTTGACGCAATATCTCACATATATATATATATATATATCAGGAAACGACCGGGACACTTTTTCGCCGGGACCCGGACCGGCCGGGACTTAATTTTTTCAATCTAGGCCAGGACTTAAGTATATTTTTGTTCCTTCGTCATTCTGAAAGTGACGAAATTTTTTTAGAAAAGATTTCTTACAAAAAAATATCGGGAAAAAAGTGACGACGTTTTTTAGAAAATAATTTCCTAAAAAATGTGATTTTTAGACACCGGGCCGGAACCCAGTCCAGGCCTGGTACCCAGTCGTTTCCTGATATATATATATATATTTATATATATACATATATATATACACATATTTTATTTATATATTTATTTTAGACTAGTTACAAATGTAACTAATATGCCCTATGGCAAAATATACTTGATTATACATATATATATATATATATATATATATATATATATATATATATATATATATATATATATATATATATATATATATATATATATATATATATATATATCTATATATATATATATAGTATATATCTTAGGGTAATTTTTAAATATTTGGAATAAATGTTCTAAATTCATAAAGGTAGTAATAATTTCATTATTTCATTTATCGTATTATGAAATTGTACGTAAGAAAACTATTTTTAGCATGCGAATCATTGCATTAATTTTTTGTGCATTGTATTAGAAGAACTGATCTATAATAATATTATACATGACCAAAACCACAAACTCATAGCGAATACGTAATCAAAGTATATATAAACATTCAATATTATATAAAGGCTTTATGGCCGAGAAAATGGAGCCCTCAGGATACTTCAATCATTTTTTTTTTTTTGTATGTTGAGAAATTGGCTATATGTTTTATATTCTTATAATGTAATAAATTATGGATGTAGAAGGGTACATACATTTTTTATTTATGTATAAATCTTCAATATGCATTTTATAATGATTCTTTAAGGGTTTCAAATTTATTTTTATTTTAAACACACAGTATTATGGCAAAAAACGCTGTTTTATTAGAAAATATTTCTCTTTTAAAAAGATCTTGCAATTTATCATTGTTTGATGAAATGCATAATAAACTCATCAGGAGGATTTTAGAACAATAAATCAGAATGTCATGCACACCTATCGCATGTTGGGCTATATTTTTTATTGCAAATACGCTATTAAATAAATATAAAGTATAATATTGATGCATAAAAAATAAATTTATACGTAAAATGTTAAAAGTTTTATTTTTCAACTAGTGTTACAAAAATAATATATTAAAAAAATATTTGAGTGTGAAATTCCCATATTTTATACTTATTATTATGGATAATTAACAGTTGCTTCATTTTGCAGAATATAAGGTTAATCAAAAAATTATAATTAACTTTTTAAATCTTGCCTGTTACTCCGGATACTTTGGATAGTTCAAGTTTGATCAACTTTATGATATCCAAATATCTTAGGTTCGATTGTGTGATTGTAATTCTATAATGCGTATGCAGTGTCTCAATGATGCAACTCAATAGAACCAACTAGGCAAAAAAAACATCAAGTATACATTGTACAGGTTTTACTTTATGTCTTCAAGGATATCAAACAACGTATGTATTTATTTATTTTGCATGTCATCGCTTGATTTTTTTATTAGTTTATATATCAAACTACGATGAACAAAAGAATCCATATACAAAATACAAACAGAAATCACGACCATATATCATACGGATAAAATATTCCACATAGGACGGTTATGATGAATATATATCCTCTGGCTTGGCAGGATCTCCCTTCATGACTCTTACTAAACTAAATAATATTTGGCAAATTAAATTTTACACAAATTAACAAAATAACATGGTATTTCTTAAATTTTCACATATCCTTCTCCTTCATACAGGAACTTCACGGCAATAGGCAGGAATCTATTACTTCAACATGACTGAGGTGGCTTTTCTGAAATAGTCCTCATGCAGATGTCTAAGATACTATCTTACTGCTGAGTGAAATCTTTGTCTGGGAAGACATCCTGCTTGTTGCCTCCAATGAGATTCAAAGCTGTAGGAAGTCCAAATGAGGATTGTGAAAATTTAGAATAACAAATCACATTGTGCTATCATTTTTGAAAATTATTTATGGAAAATAACAAAGATTGTATTTGTAATGTGAGTCATTTAAGGAATCACCCTGTATCCTCTGGCTTGGCAGGTCTCCCTTAGACTCTTACTAAGACTAAATTTGATAAATTTGGCAATCAAAGTATGTCATTTGTATTAAAAAAAACATGGACAACATTTCTATTTTCTCCCTCTCTCTCTCTTTATATATATATATATATATATATTATATATATATATATATATATATATTATATATATATATATATATATATATAGATATATATATATATATATATATATACTTACATTGTCATTTCAACATACCTTAAGACGAATGTGATGCATTTTGAATATATACGTTTTATGCAAATAACGATGGTAGCTTCTTCTATGAAGAAGTATTATGTTCTGCATACAAATGTAGTATGTTGCGTATCAAATATTAAATAAAGTGATTAATTAGTTTATAAAATATGATTGCCAGATGCTGCTATGTGGAACAAAAAGATAATAATCTAATTCATTGGTCCACAAGATGTGATTGCAGACACTTCTGATTGGATTAAATAAACAATATAAAATTATTTGTTAGAGTGGTCTGTATACTGTTGAACAAATCATTGGATGAGGTTTTACTTTACATTAAATGTAACGCCTCTCTAAAGCAATGTGTATCTCAAATTAAGCTACGTTCATTAGAAATTAAATAGATGAACCGAGGTTTATATCCATACATTTATATTATAAGGTTATACATTATAATTTTTTTAGTATTCATTGTCTATCAACCCACAATCATTTATGGTTGTCAAAAGAAAATATGGATACGGAGGATTTATTATAGTTATGGTAGTGCGATGGACATGTGCGTTAAGGCGTGTTCAACTCTCAATGTTGGGGGCGCAGGTTCGAATACTCCCAAAAGGGGATGGTCAGCTTTGGTTTAACTCATTGATAAGATCCTGGGTTTGAGTAACAAATTTGAATGCGGTAATGTTTATTTATATCAAGTTGGATGCAATTCTGTCGATTCATATAGGCACAAAAATATTTATATTTTTCTGTTGACAACTAAATTTTCTTTCTTTTTCTACGTCTTATCATAATAGAGATGATCGCCTATCGGCTCATAAAATGAAACAAAGCAAACATTCAATCACTTTCGGAGTATGAATAATTACTTTTATTAAGTCAATATTCAGAAGTGATATTGGAGTAGTTCATTCCAACGATCCGTGAACAATAGTGATAGAGGCTGATGAGGGAAGACTCTCAGTGTTCTCAAGTATGATAGTTTTATCTCTATATAGATGTTATCACATCAATCATCAGTGAATGAATTGTAATTTATAAATAAGGATGTCAGTATTGTTGTTCTCGCAATTTCATCAATAAGTATATTTTCTCCATGGAGAATATAGATGAAAGAAAATTCACATTTTGTTGCCAGAGTCTAGAAACTTCTAGACACCTTTTCTTAGACTGTTACAGAATAGACCCTCTAGTGAAGTTTACTACAGATCGCATCAAGGACGTATTTGGAGAAAACCTCAGAGTCGATGAATGGCTCGTTCTTACTTCACCACAGCGGAAACATAAATTCCAGATGGAAGAAGCTGTCTGCAAGGTTTTATTTAGTTTATACGCAGCACGCACAACGAAAACGGGGGTTCCTTTGGGCCTGGACAAACTTTTGGACCAGATTTTTGATATTCAACAGGAACTGGACAAGGGTTGGAGTGGAAAAGCGGTTCATAGCAATGGAAACCCTCCTTCTGGTTTGCTGTGAAGCCACGGTTACCTCAGCGACCGACACAATAAACCTTCTGCCTCGAACTTGTCTCCTGATAATAAAATTTACTTTGCTTTTATGTGTTTTTAAATTTCCCAAATTCTTGTTTGCCTTCTTATTTTTATTTTCTTGGTTTTTATCAGTACTTTTAACCTCCCGTTTCCATTCCCTCCCAGAGAAACATTTACTGTCCATGTATGATTGAATAATGCCAAAATTTGTACAAATATCTACCCTATATATTTTATATTTTAATGACTAATTTAAGCAATGAATAAATAGTTTTAAAAAAGTATATATTCTCAAGTTGGCAACTCAATTTCTCTCTTTTTTACGTCTACTAGTAAGGGTGATGATTTATTTTTCCTTAGATATTAGCAGAGCCTCATAAGAAGAGTTGCGATAATAGATTGGAGCTTAATCTGGTGAAAGAAGCATGTCGTGCTCAAAGCAATGTATGGAATGATAATAATTATTAGTGTAATGTCAAATTATACCTTATCTTTTATTCAATAGAAAAATATTTTACAATAAATAGTAAATAAAAAAAATAATATAAAGTATATAAATATTTTTCTCGTACTTCTATTTCCAAATAAGTGTAGGTAATCTGTGATCTATTTCTTTACTTTAGTCGTCTGTTCTCGTAAATGTATGAGCAAACGAAGTTTTACATATATAATATATTTAATAATTCATGACATTGTGGGATATTCTCCGATGAGGATCGAATTACTTCAGCTGCCATTTCTGTTATTGATGCTCCTATTTGTTGCATGGTTACTAATTATTTTACATACGATGAAAATATGTCTTCAGCCTTGGATAAGCTCTTTTACAAACTTATATGAGAAAATATCTGAATGTTTCTGAATGAAATTAAAATATTAAATCCGTAGATGATTTTTCAGTATCAATAAAATATTTCACAATATTATATCAGCCATATAATTTAATTGATGCTGGTAAATATAGTGGAGGAAACTAAATACTTTCAATTTTTTCAAAGGGCTCTTCGTGCAGAAGTTCTTCAAGGAATATAGTTTCTTCTAAGAATTTAAGTGTAGTTCCTTTAAAAAATGTTGGTATTGGCTTAGTGTTTCTATTTTAAAGCATTTTTTGTTACATAGGCGAAGGAGTTGAATTTTTATATCAAAGCTGGCTATACAATCCTGCGTGAATCTTGAGCCAAATACAAAAGAAAAGCCGGGTTGAGAATATAAATAAGTGGATATATCAAAATTACAAAGTTGTAAATAAAATAATTCCTGTTTGTACCGGTTTTCAAATCTGAATATATTTTTTCCAAAGCTCAAGGTTTGAATTATTTTAAATAAATCTATCAGAAAAGCTACGACTATAAAGTATTTTAATTTTTTTTTATTGAACAGATCAATTTTAAAATATGTACAGAAAATAAATACATATAAGCCTAAGAAAATACGTGAGAATACACATAAATAAATATGAGAATACACATAAATACATAAGTATTTTTCAATATTGGCCTTATTTAAAGCTATTCCAGGAAATCTGGAAGTCATTAAGAGTAAAGCAAATGGCCGATTAAGAATGACTAAGAAGGTTTTAAGTCAGAGGGACATTTATTATAAAAAAATCGGGATAAATATTTTTGGTGATAATTGAGGCTGGATTTTGAGCTCTCGGTCACGTTGGAAGTAAACAGGTTCCTTAAAAAGTTATGGCAGAAGAGGGTAGCTTGTATTTTTGAAATAATTTATTATTGTATTATATACTTTACCCCTTAATCTAGTGATTACGGTGATTTTTTAAAGATGTGGAACATCTGCAAATATGAAAATATAACTGATAAACAGACAGAACTGGGAATTTTATAATAAATTTCATTTCATTCGACTAAATCCCTAACTCTTTCTATACATTTGGGTTGCTTGGTCCCATACTGACAAAATGTTAAAGATCGTCAATTCAGGTTTGTACGGGCAGGAAGGATATTTATAAGAATTTGAATCGATATTTTTTTTTCTTTTATAAAGCAAGTTAATTTAAAGTCTGGTGTTTTGTCCTGTGATGTATTTTACAACAGATAAGCTGTTTACAATACTACAAAGAACAGTTATTGTTAAAAAGTTTTATAGACTACTAAATAAAATAATATAATGCTTATCAAATATCATCTGATCATCTTTAAACCCTTTGAGCATAAGCGGGAATATATCGAGGGTTTCCAAAAGATCCCTTCTCAATTTTGTAACCATGTACTTCCTTAACAGGGATCCATGGGAAGTAAAAACATATAAATTGTTAGAACTACGAAGCGATTTGTACAATCCATAGCAGTACAAGCAGGCATTATTGTGTTTTTAAAAATAATTAAGGCCCAAATATATTTTTGGAATAATATCTTAAAAAGTCTTCACTGTATGCATACAACTCCTTAATCTATGTTGAATGTATTGAGCCCATAGAGATATAAAGATATAGAGACTATTCCCTTCAATAGCAGAGAAACATCGTCGTTCAACTGTATTCTGTGTGTCAAATATAACAAAGTACTACATCATCGTAAGCTGATCATAGAGATAGATTTTATCTCTATGATCAGCTTACGATGGCGTAGTACAAATTACTTTGTTCATATTGGACCAAAAATACAGATGAAGGGAATAAGCTCTCTATATCTTTTAGCTCTATGATTGAGCCGGATATGAGTCAGCTGTTGATATTCTGCTGTCTACAACGAATGTTCACCGAGGTAACTCTACTTTAAGGCTCTGGATATGAGGGAACAAATGAACATTCACTTTTCTCTTGATGTGAGGAGTCGTTTGATTTAATGAAAAAGTAGTCCATTTAAGGCAGGGATGCCAGGGTAAATCGGTCAGGGGGCCGGACTGTTTTCATGGGATCTCGGGGGGCAAATTCCGGTACATTTTTGGCCTAGCAACACTAAACAAAGTAGATTTAATTTGTTGATATTGTATCATAGTATATTTATTTATAAAACACTTTCAACCACTAACGTAACGGCCAATGAGATGTCCATTCGGGCCGGTTCCGGCCCACGGCCGTCACATGGCACCACTGATTTAAGGAGTTCGACCATGCCATGGATCGAGGCATAAAGTAGAGACATTTCTATTTTAGAATGATGGTCCTATCTCTGAATTGATGTTCACACCTCAAGATCAGGAATGAGTGATACTCATTCATAATGCCAACTGTTTTTTGTTTTTTACACCCTAGTCTTTCCACAAACCACGTCCAAGAGCGAAATCCTTACAGATGGATGAGAGAGAGAGAGAGTAGACCGACACAGGTTGTGACCCGTAAGCAGTGGAAAGAAAGAAAGAAAGAAACACGAATGCAAAATATAGAGCACATATAGATATCAACACTTCACTCGCGGACTGCAAAATCCTTGCATTTGATAATCTTCCAACTAGGACTTGATAATAGACAAACCTTGGTCAAGGTAAAATTATTTGATGTTGCTTACTATATATGTAAATCAATCATCAATTGCATTGAACTGATTAAGGAAATATATTTGGTAGTATTTGATTGAATTCCTTATTTCGTAGCTAAAGCATTTTTAAAGTTACAAACATTCAGGCATAATAAATATTTTTGCTTGCCTTGACAGAAATAATACACAATCGAAAGTATGACAGCATTTTGATAATGATCAAGTACTAATGAAACGATAATGGATAAATAGTAGTGACATATAAATAATCAAGCGAGGTGTTATTTATAAGTTAACAATTTTAGAGTTAATTTTCTTCTTCACTATATTTCAGGGAAGAAAATTGCATATAACCTTTATAATAATAATCATTGGCATTTGAATATGTTAATGAAGAGAATCAATACCTAAATAAACTTCCTTTAATCCTTCCAATAGAATCATCAATGAATAGACTCAAGGACACCCAAATACCTTCTTTAAACGTTTTTTTTTTCGTCAAAGGTCAGGTATCATATCACAGTTATTTTGTAATAGACTAGATAAAGGGGGTCTACCATGATTCAAACTGGCCCAAGATGATATGAGTAACAAAGCATTGTAGACCTGTTTACATAGACTAACGGTAGGCTGTAAATAGATTCTTTGGCTACTAAAAGGCATTTATTAGATCATTCCGATGAAAACATTCATTTTGAAGAACACGTTATTTTACATTTTTCTCTCCTTTATATACCATGAAGATAGACATCGAGTCAAAGAGACATAAAATCAATTTAAAGTATTGTAAAATTTCGATTCAAGAAATTCATATTGTCAATTATATATATGTATATATATATATTTTAATCAAATTATTAATGATTTTTAAAGACTATAGTTTTATTACTAGGGTAAAATCATATAGAGTGAAGCAGCGACCAGTTTTTTTCGTTTAAATAGCAAAATCCTTAGGAGAACAAAGAATTGTGGAACTATACTAAAAGAGATTATAAGTACCTTGTGCAAGGGTCTGGTATACTTTGGTACTCCTTATCACTTATTATACATTGGTGCCAATCCATACACGTAATAATTTACAACAAAAAACTTTTGTATCATTTAGCAAACAAAAAGTCAACTTGTGAACGTAAGGGTCACCATTGTTACCGAAGGAATAAATGACTAGCACCTTCGATTATTATCTTATGTAAACTGATTTGTATTTCATAATAAGGAATTCTATATATACAAATAGGCTATAAATAGGAGCTGAGAAACAAATAAGAGTGATAAACAAATAGGAGCTGAGAGAGATAGAGAATCTGCTACAAACTTGGAAACATTCTTGAAGATCCTCGAAAATCATCTCTTATAAGCTTTGTAATTATGAACTAAAAACAATTCCTTTTATCTGAATGAGAGGAATTCATAAAAAATCATTCAATCCATAACAATAAGTAAAATTGATTTTTAAATCTCCTAACACATAAATATTACCATTCTTTTCGCAAAGTTAATACATTTCCATGGTAATCTTTGATGATAACTAAAATTAATCTGCCTCATGAATAACAAAACACATTTTCATGATGTTGTGGATTACTCTTAAAAAGTTTTTGCTTTGTTTGAGCTCCAGGGCAACAACAAAATCTAGGAGAAGGAATGAAAAAAACATCCCTAGAGGATTTGAACATACATGCTGCTGCATGCCTGCTTTCCTACTACAAAAAAACTCTCTTAAACAGGGGGTTTTGGCGAAGAAATCATGGCTTAAGGAGAGAAAATGATTACTTTTTTCTAACATAGAGATAATAATACTTCTCAGGGCGATAACTCTCTTTCTTCTTGATATTCTCCTCCTCATCGTTTGATGATGTAACTTATTATTCTTTATAATTTTGCCTAATCAAAGAACTACCTTCATAAAATAAAACATCAAATGTTTTTGAGTGTTACTAATACATGTCTATTTTTCTTGGCAATGAGTAATATTTTATAATCCTTCAAGTAGAATAATACCACTTGAAAAAGAACATAGGGATCAATATATATATAGGATAAAAATTGCGACATAAAGTAGATATTTTTTCAATATTTTTGATCATTTATATACGGGTGTTACTATAAGGGAAAACCTACAGACTTAAAGTAAGTACTGACGTCACTAGTTTTATAGCTCATGCTGTAAAACACAAAACTGTTATAATATACTCTTTGGTAGCCATGATTATAATATTATAAAAGGATTTAGGATTCTTTTACATAGGCCTTAGAATAATTGTCTTCATTGATATCTTTATTAATGATGTATTCTTCTAGCTTCTACACCTTCTCATTTTATTTATTATCACCTATCAATGAATACTTAAACAATCAGGAAAGGTAAGTCGCGCAACCTTTCAACACCATACAAAGCGGGATGGACTAATTTATTTATTGCTGCGTGAATGAAGTCGTGGAGTGTGTAGGAATTGTTTTAGAACTACCTATTTATCTTCAAACTAGACGACAATGGGGTAGGTTTGTGTTGCTCCGGGTTGCAAGAGTGGCTACAAAGCAAAGGACAATGAGGGGGAAAAGAGACATATGTTCCCCAAGGATGAGTCCCTACGCCAACTCTGGACAAAGGCTGTTCCGCGAAAAAATTAGATACCTTCAAGACATTCTGCGTTTGTGACGTACATTTCATGCCCACCGATTATAAGCCAGAGTCTACTGACTCTAATCCATCACGTTCAGACAGATCTGGAAAAACTCTTTGTCTTAAGATATTAAAAAAGATGCCGTCCCTTCCAATTTTCCAATCTTCCTCACTACTATTCAAAAAAGCCTCCTCCAAAGCGTTCCTCCACCTCAACCTCCTCCTCACGACTCCTTAATGAAAACGAGCGAATTTAAAAAAGATTAAGGCTTTTGAAGAGGCCAACCTTTTTAACACTCGAAGAGCTTCAAATTAAAATGGATAGGACTTGCCTTCCGAGCGGCGTTCAAGAACATTATGATGAAAAAGATAAAGAGCTATGGTTCTTCAAGATGAACTTTAGTCATGGAGGACCGTCAATAGACTTCAGTCTAATTCTAAAGTTAATGAGATGTCAATCCATATACGTAAGCCAAACTTCATTCCTTAACCTTCTTATTTTATATATTGTTTTTCACATATCAAAATTTGACTATTCCTCAGTATTTTCTTATTGATACTGATTCATACAACTACGATGACTTTATTCCCTGCTATATTGTATTTTCAGGGTGAAAGATAGAGATCTATCTTTAATCATCTCGAGCATATCACCAAGAACAATCATATTACAAAATGTCACACCCTTCTTAATATTTTGGCCTTCTTAAATTCATGGGCATCAAACTCTTCCACCAATCAACTATTTGGCTTGGAAAATGAATTAAACACAGCTTTAAATCATTTGACAAATATCTTGCCCCATTTGGACGAAGCAAAAGAGAAGAAATTACACTTTTTGATTGAACAATTGTCCTTGTTGTTTAAATGTCCACAACAACGGAGATATAGTCCTGCCTTGTACGCCTTATCTATGTCCTGGAAAGGTTTCTCAACGAGTCTTTATTTGAGATCTACGTAAAGAAGTTTCACTTACCTACAATACGTCGCCTTACGGAACTTTCTTCATCTTGAATTTAGAAACTGGATTGGCTGACTCTACAATAACTTACCTAGGCTCGCTTCAAGGATCTAAGTCAAAATAGGGATAAAATATTAGTATAATTTTTGACGAAACTATTGTACAAAACGAGTTGAATATTTGCTGGAATTTTTTATGGTGGATTATGATCAAGTAACTAAGACCCTATTTTGTGTCATGATTAAGAGCTTTCATTAGTTTATCATGACATGATAGTTATGCAGCCTGTTTCGACTTTGAATTCTGGAACATTAAAAAGATCATCTTTGATATAATTTAACAAATGAAATATTAAGTCTTCTTCTTTAAATCTATTTCCAATTTAAACATTTTACTTTACTTTTAAAGATTCATTTAAATATATTAATGACGTATCTATAGTTTACTTTTGTTCTGGTTATATCGCCATTCCTTATGTAAAACTATAGCCTGTCATTTTTGCACAATTTATGACAGCTTTAAATAAAAAATTCGATTAAATTATTCTCCTAGAAAATACTGATGATGAAAGTAAACTTTTGGATCAAATTAATCGAGGTGGGGGCTGACTCGTCCTTCTGATGTTCTTTTTTTAACGTGTTCCTTTGTTTATGCATTTTTCAGAAATTCAAATTCAAAAAGTATCTTCATAGAATTGATTTCTTTCCCTTCTTCAAAAATACTTTTTGTCTTCTTTTTCGTTTATTAAACTTTTGAAAATGATACTTACGCTTTGGAAATTATTTTAGCAGATGCGAAGAAGACCATTCCTTTGAAAAATTTATTCCAGAAAGCTGGTAAATTTTTTATTGTATGTCCAAAAATTATGTTTCGGAAATCAATGATCAAG
>CP045899.1:9712616-9741869 GCA_013387185.1 Caligus rogercresseyi
TACCACATAAAATGTCATTTTATATGACCCTGTAATCCCATGGGTTAATTGATGTAAAGTCCATATGCTTTATTTATTGTAGTATATGAGGGCCATTTTCTTATTTACCTAATATTTTAATTTTGAAAAATATATTAGGTACGAACGCTGAATTTGTATGAATAGAACTCAGTTGGACTTTATATAACCACTCTTAAAAATGCTTTTCGTTCAATAAATTGTAGTGAACCCAAATAAAGGCTTTATTGAACAAAAAGTATATATAGAGGCGCTGTACACAATCCAACTGAGCTATCATTATTATTACACAACCTACACATAGGGATTTAAGAGCATTCCAGATAAAAGCTAGGGTTGTTATCAACCCGCTTCAATCCTACACCAATCAAAACAATATATCAATCATATTTTTAAATACTAAATGTGGATGGTTTATGCATATCTCTTAACTTCACATACTTATAAGTTAAAACAACAAGCTTTAGAAATCTGTGCTCTCCCCTTTTTGTTTTATATATATAGTATATATATATATATATCTTCTTCTTTCAAGTCTATGGGAATTACTTGTCTGTCTTGTCTATTTTTGAAGTGAAAAGCAATGGATGATGATGATAATATGAAGAGAATATTTCAAATATAATTAATTCATTAACAAGTCTTTTTGATTCACTCTTCGGTCGTTGAAGTCTATTATTCCTTTTGCATACTGCTACCAATTAACTCTGGGTGATGAAAATGTACATAGAAAGAAAATGAATAGAATGAATAGAGGAGTGAAGCCATGAAAAGGCTCCCGTCATTGCCCGATTTCATATTCACATAATACAATCAAAATGCCTGTTATTCAAATCATGTTGAACTTGGGAGGTTAGTGAAACATTTTACACAATAACTATATAATGGATCTAGAGAGAGAAAAAAAGACTGCAAATTAGGCACTTTTTGCGCACAAAATAGCTCAATATTGTATAGAACTATTTTCGTCTTTTAATATTTATAATATATTTTTTAAGCTAAAATATAAACGTACGAAATATTATATATATCTTTATATAATAAACATATTTCTAATAAACCTAAAGCCATTTATGAGAATACATATTCATATAAATATAATTTAAAATAACCCCTGAATACAGAATGCGTTTCTTTTCAAGGTTTACTGAGGATGATATGACAAGATATTGTCATATAATTGATATAAGAAAAAAAGATAAGCGTACATATTTTATGTTGTCATATTGTGATTAAAAATACCTACATATATAAAAACAATCCTAAGTTCAATGGACTAATTTTGACGCAATAATTATCATTCCTTTCAATGGGTTCTGTAATTCTATAGAACCATGTAGGCAAAAAATACAAAAACAATGACGTCTTGACTTATAAGGCTTCTTCACTTTATGGAACTTGTAATTTAAGTTAACATATCTATAACTGCCTTAGATCAAGGGTCATAAATTTTATATAATTAAATTGAAAGAAAGGGAAGCGCTTTCAACTAGAGGGATAAGATCCCTAAAAAGCAAAATATATTTTTATGTTTTTTGTATTTTATTTGATGGATGACAATTAGAGAATAAAAAGTATTCGAATATTTGAGATATGGTATTTCTAATATAAGTTAAAACCCATTTAGTAACATATATAAAATATATTAAAATAATATTTTGACAAATTTATATATATTTAGATAGTTAGCTTTTACCTGGAGCAAAATAAACTAAAATAAAGTGACACTTAAGCATTAACAACAAAGTGTAGACATATTTTATTGAGAAGGTTATTTTTAATTATATTATAAAGATAAATAATGTGCTAATCCAATTATTTGAATTTTAAAAATATATTGAGCACATATTCTATTAGAAAATCTATTGGAATTTATAAAAATACACATTCAAGTTTCTCTTCTTGGTGAAGACCATTATTTATCTCCTATTCGAATTTCTTTTAAAATATTTATTTCATGGATCATTTATCAAGGTATGAGAATATATATTTATTCATATTGGGGTAAGTTTTATTTTTTCTTTATAATATATGGGGTTTCATCTATCTTTTTGTATAAGTCATTGTACAAAAGAAAACCATAAAATGTATACATTTCCTTTCGTGTGATGCTTCCGTATCTGGGTCACAACACAGATTGTTGAAATCAAGTAATACATTAGATATAACTTTTTCCCTGCTTCCCTACAGATGAATGGAATCATCTAGAGATATATAATAGTAGATAAGGAAACATTGCAACATTTTTCAACCATTGAATCAAAAGTATTCTCATGGTTTTTATTTATTACTATAAAAAGTTGCTTTAATGCTTTCTTTAAGATGCTTATCAACTTTGCAGTAATATCAGTAGGCATTTTTTTTGCCTTTATGGCTCGATTGAGTTGCTGCCTTGAGGATATGAATACAGATTACAGCACTAGGTAGATATAGAAGCATGAAGTTCAATTGATTTAAAAAATATATATTGGAAATCCCAAATATTTTTATCTCATAGATAAGAAAAGAATGAAAAAAATGGAACATAGTCATTGCTAATTTTGAAAGTGTAAACACGCGAGCAATTACAGCATGGTGCTTTGGATATGCTTATCAAATTTGTATAATAAATGCATGCGGAGGTCATGTGGAGGTTAAGATTCATTTTAAGTTTGCAATGGTTAAATATCAGGATTACTTCCTTACAATGTCGTCAAACGTATAATTATTTATTTATTTGCATTGGTAAGGAAATGTTTATCATATCATTAATACTATATTTCATGGACACGATTGGAGGCACATATAATAAATATTTGTTTTTTGGACCTGTTGAGTAATGTTGAAAGAAATATAAATGGAGAAATTATTTCCCTCCATTCTTTGAATGAAAGATAATTAATAATTAAATACTTTTGAGCATTTATCTGTAGTTTTGTAAGGAACAAATGAAATGTTCATTTATGTGTTTAAAGTAATTGTTTAGATTTGATGTTTAAATGTAAATTCATTTAATTTAAAATCTTGGAAGCAGAAACATATTTTGAGTTTTCTTCTATTTGTTATTTAACATTACAGTTGTTTCTAATTGACATTTCTAATACACATTGTTTTAATAGCATCACTCATGCTTTTCACCCAATGAAGAAAAAAACGTGCTCCCTTGTTAAGTTTTCACTCCTTTTTTTAACAACTGAAGGCAAACTTTCAAAGCCATTAAGGATTGGAGTCATAATTATGCAAGTTTTCCTCCGGATTTGCTAAGTGGGTTCAACGGCCTTGCACCCACGCAGCTTCTTAAGTTCTTTTTCTTTTTGTCATGACTCCAAAAGAAAGGGATGATAGAGTAGAGAGGCATGGATTTCAAGGAGCACAGGAAACCTGTGGTGGAGGAAAGGGTGTAATTACGCAAGGTCTTTATCTCACTTTAAAGACTTGCTTGTATATAGTAGACGACATTAGTGTATACCAGGTTTGTGAACGGAACGCAAAATTGAACAGCGTTCAGCTGAACACCACGTTCAATGAACGGAACGCTGAACGGAACGCAACTTTTTGTTACGCTTAACGTTGACGCAAAAAAAAAGAGTTTGCGTTCAGCGTTCAATTTTCCAAACATTTCTTGGACTGTTTTCGAAAAAACGTCCTCACTAAGCATTACTTTTTTGGGAAATTATTTTTCTTAAAACGTCCTCACTACGCATTACTTTTTTTGGAAATTATTTTCTAAAAAAAAACGCCATCACTTTTTCTGGAGATTCTTTTCAACAAAAAAAAAAAACGTCGTCACTTTTTTAAATATTTGAACGCTGAACGCTAACGGAACGCTGAACGCAAAACATAACGAACGCTATTTTTTTAAACGCTGACGCAAAAAAAGCTGAATGCTCACAAGCCTGGTGTATACCAATTTATGCTATATATTCATTATCGAATATCCATATAAAATTATATAAATCAAGTGTTTAGAAGAACCTCAAAGTAATCAGTTTTTTTGAGTTGTTATATATTAATATTTTTAGTATTGGTTTTACTTTGATCCTCCAATTAAATATCAAATGATTACATATTAGATACTATGAAAAAAACTAAAGGAAAGTTGTCAACAATTAATTCAAAGTAATGCACCATAATACAAAATGATAAAAAGAGAAATAAAAAAGGGAGCATTCTAATCAATTCAAACCTAGTACAAGTATGTAATTCCCCCATTAATTACTTATAAGGGCATATAACATTCAATAGATACTTTAAAGTCGGCAATAGAAATCGTTTCAATTTTTTAAACATCTCCTAATTATATTTTTGATCTCCCTTAAAACTCAATGGATCGAATGGAATGTGGTTGATTAACTATTTCCCGTAACCATTTCTTCTTGGCACAAGGAAAATAATATCTGTCTATTAATGAAATATTATCAAGGATATAAATATAATTAATTTTAGGTTAATAATAAAATTATATTATTGATGTATATATGTAGTGTTGATTTTTTTTTGCAGAATGTTGAAGTGTATTTTTTTATCATCATTTTATGAGTATGAGTAAAAAAGCTGAGATGTTTGAATAAAGTTGTACGGTCGTACAAAAAAATAATAATAATAAAATTATAGGATTCAAATAGAAAAACTTCAAACTTTGTTGTAATGTTGTGAGTTATTTATTTTTAGCTTGGGTTTTAGAAATATATATATATTATATATATATTATATATATATATGATATAATATATATATATATATATATAATATATAATATATCTTTGCAGGATATTTATTCGCAATAATTGTAAAATGGATAGATATAAAAATTGAAAATATTTGAACACTAATATTTTTAATACCAGAATCTAACATTTCTAATAACATTAAGATTATTTATTTTCATGTTAAGTATACATGTGTATAATTATTCCCATCAATCATATATACCTGAGAAATCATAAACAAATTATAAATATAGTTTGGCTTCCTAAATCGTTCAAAATTATTCGAATATTTCAATAAATTGTTGCATATTTTTTATTACATCTATTACTTATGTATATTCTTTAAAACTCAGTGGTTTCATGGAACCGACTTGTTTGACCATTTTTTAACATGGCAGCCGGACACCTCAATCCGTTTTTAAGAGTATAATGAAGAAATTAATTGTTTTAATTTTAAATTATGGATAAAATTCAATAATTTAAAATAGAGGAACCTTAGAGTAAATGGTTTTGTAGTGCGATATTTTATTTGAAATATGGTTTTATATTAAAGAAAATTTTCATAGTAACTGTTTTTTTAATAAGTCCATTTATGTTGGATTTATATTTTTAGCATTGTTTATCATTTTTTAATGCTGTACAAATATAAATAATAATTCCAAAAGCATCTTGAATGTGAATTCCTATCAAAATTATGTAAGCATTATGTAATACATACATAATTTATCATACATATTTTCCCATATAATAATGATCCAAATGAAAATAAGTAATTTGGTATATTTGCCATAAAATATCTTGCTAAAATCAAAATTGCGCGTCGAATATTAATATTATATACTCAATTATAAAAATAGTTCAAAGTTCTTAAACGTTTCTTTGTCCTCAAAAATGATAAAAATATTTTTTTATTTCATTAGTTACTTTATGTTCAATATTTCTTTGATAATATATTAAAAGACCAATCAACTATACAGAGATAAAGTCATAAAAAACTATATGAGGAGAACAAGATCATGATGAAACTAAGGCCATTGGTGCAACTCTTCAGAACTGCAAGGCACTTGTTGCCCAATTCCTAACTCAAGTAAAATTTGTCGATATAAAAGACCTTAGAGCAATTATGATATCTGCTGCAGCAAGGTACTCTATTCTGTCACTAAAATTCCAAATACCAATGGTTCTACTTGGTACTATGGATCTGACGTAGTGAGATATTTCCTCTCATCTTCACCTCGTCTTGCTAGAGTCCTCGCCAGAATCATCTCAAAGTTCAAAAAGCTTAAGAACTCCAAAAACCAATTATTGTCTTCTGTTTTAATGTGTCTTTTAAAAAAAATCTCTGTTTGCTATAATACTACGTTTTCTCCGTTTACTGAGATTTTATGGTTCTTTAGTATTTTTTATATATGTTTCTATGTTATTTGATGTTTTTAAGGTCTTAAAGAGGAAAATAATTTTAAACTACAATGTTTATTTATGTTTGCTTCAACACTGCACAATTTTCCTTTTTTATTTTGTTAATATGTATAATGTGTACGTCGTATAAATTAAAGAATGAAATAAAGACCTTGCTGAAGAAAAAAAAAACTATAAGTAACATTCTAACATCATTTTCAGTCGTTTGATTGGTATGTATTCAACGTTGCATATGTTTTTTCATCTTGTTAGTCCATTGCAACATTGATTGCACCTCATTCACTACCTAATGGATTTGTAGTAGGTACAAGGTTTGCTTTACATATGAATACATCAATTATTTTTTTCTCTGTTCAGAGAAAGTAAGGATCCACAAGACCATAATTTTAAAGGTGAACATAATTATCTTAGAAGACCTGATGCAATAGTGAGCACATTTTTTCTTAATGCGTTCAATGGGGGTAATTGAAGGAGACGAGAAGAATAACAAATGCTAGATCGTGTATTTACTACATATATGAAGCATGACTCAGATAATTGCTTGTGTATGTGCTACTTTCTTCCATAACTAACATATATGAATTTATTCTCAAGTATAATATGACAGATTTCCATTCACATTTTCCCCCATTTGAAAATTCTTATTAGTTTATATGGGATGAATATGGTGTGAACTGTGCACAATAATATTTGTCCGTACATCTATGGTTTCTTAAGGATACTGATTGTTCAAAAAACCTGGCCCTTCTTGCACCCTCGATATTGAGATTTGATGACCCCTCCACTTAACTTTGAGAATTTATCTAAAAAAGATACCGCCAAAGAGTTTACAATCTAATTCCTTTACTATCATAATGGCTATCTATCCCTTTGATTTATAGAATTGCCCCTTTAAATATTAGAAGCGATATTTGTGTGGAATATAGTAAGGCGTAGAACAATATTTGGTTAAGAATATTACATTTGGCAAAGATCTTAAAACAAATGATGGCAGTTTTGGTTAAATATTAAAAATTTGTCAAAATCCCAGATTGAGGAGGGTCTAAGTGGCTATGGCTGGTGCCATAAATAAATATGTGCTTGCAATATCAAAGCTCATCATGAAAACTATCCAAGGATTTAAAAA
The DNA here is from genome assembly GCA_013387185.1 of Caligus rogercresseyi. Lineage (NCBI taxonomy): Eukaryota > Metazoa > Arthropoda > Copepoda > Siphonostomatoida > Caligidae > Caligus > Caligus rogercresseyi. Next base: position 9,719,868 of record CP045899.1, read on the forward strand.
GACATCGTGAGTTTTTAAAGAAATGGAAATTATAATGTGTCTTTTTATATAAGGTTAATCTAAAGGACAGTAAATTGGAAGTAATACATATATTCATATTTATATTTTTGCAACTGCCGTGAATAATTTAACTCTGTTTCCTTTATATAATTTTTTATGTATTTAATTTAAACTGTAATTTTTTTACAGATTAACAAATAAAATGTTTTTACCAAAAATAAAATATATGAACAACATCTTGATAGTTAAATTTGTGGGATCGGATATATTTTTTAGCAAATATTTTTGTGGCTTAATTACTTATATTAGAACTACTCTTTAGCAAAAGAGTATACTTTTTTAAAAAGAAGAATATATCCCAAATTTCCATAGAGATAGAATTCTTTTATTTGAGTCATCTTTGATCAAAGAAAAAACTAAATACATGGGCAATCCAAGTATTTACTCAAAACCCTGGAATATGCAAGTATCTCAGAATGTTAATATATTTTTTTATAGAAATGCCTTCTCCAAAAATAGAAAATTGACATTTGGAGTATATATTTAGTACATAATTTGAAAGGAAGTTCATATACATCAATTGTTTAATTCGTTCAATTCCTTACGTTTTTATGTAAACAATAATTTTAAAAAATATACATAATCCTCTAAATTCAGGATTGTTTGCATTTGCAAGAAAAATATGTATATATTTTTAGTACATAATTTATTACATAACTTTATCAAAAGGTATAAATGATTTAAATATGAAATAAACGAATCGAAACTCCACGAAATAAACAACCAGCAAAGTAAAAGTATATGTATATATATATATATGTATTTTATCAGTTGTTTTTATAAACTACCTTTGTCCTAATATGTTTTTATTACACAAGTTGATTGATTACATTGATAATTTTTTTATAAATTGGTGATGCAAATTAATTTTGATTGACTAACAACATGTGACAACTTTGTCTGTTGCTATTTCAATAACATGTCTTTTATAAATTACAAGCTCTGACATTATTAATCTGTGTCTTCAATGTCTTGTAAAAAAACTCTTAATGATTCTTCAGAAGGGATTTGTCCATTTTAAAAATTGAAATTTGGTTCTATGAATTTTATTGAAATATAATTTTATGGTATCTTTGCAATACCTGTGAAAATTGTCATTATCTATGCATAGGAGGATGGCTCTACGAATAAGAGGCTCATTAATATATTACTGGCAACTAATCAATTTTTCAATAAAAACGTGTAGATATGTCATGATGAGATATGCAAATTATTCATTTGTTGGAGTTTTAGGCAATAATAAGTCATGCTAAGATTTTTAATAATGCCAACATTTGATTATTTTGCACAAATGTATTCGTACGGCAATTTCCTTTCTTCATTACCCTCTTTAATTTTAAACATATTTCACATTGAAAAATAATTTCTTCCAAATGGTTGTTGGAGTATTTTTTTCTTATATAAGACTTGTTGACGTTTGCCAAAAAAACTGTCGTTCGGTTGTCTTTCACCAAAAGTCTTTTTGGCGCCAAAACGAACGACAAACGATAAGAATTTTTCAAAAACTCTGTCATTCGTCGTTCATCGTTAGCGAACGACAACAAGTGAACGATAAATCAACAAGTCATATACATATATATATATATACACACACAAATATATATATATATATGTTGACCTCATCGTGGTGGAATTCGCTTCTTCTAAGTATTCCTTCCGAGACGAACTAATCATCTTTTTCTTTACAAGCTCGAGTACATATTACATTCACGTTTTTTCTATTTTTTTATGTTAACATCCTAGGCAATCAGCGGTTTTTCGGATTCCATTTCGAAGGGATAACAAATAATTCAAATCCGAATCTGTCTTCAGTTTTGTTTTGTTGTCAGTTACTTCTTGGCGTAGTGGAGAATATTACTTTCGCCCTAGCCGACCAACACATCTATCTACAGCATCGAAGATGTTGACACAGTGCACCAGTTCCTCCTCGATGGCATTACGGAGGCCCTCAACGAGGTAGCTCCCATTAAGACCATCAAAGTGAAGACAGGAAGGAGCTTATACCTGGCGTCAGACACCCTCGAACTCATGAGAAAGAGAGACAGAGCCTCTGGGAGCGAATACCGTCGGATCCGCAACCAAGTCTCATCCTTGGTTAAACGGGACCAGATTTGCACGAATATGGGCGAGCTTCGAAAGAGTCCCAATGATCCTAAGGTACTATGGCGCCTTGCAAACGAGGCCATTGGCAAATCAAGCGTCTCCCTCCCGGCTTCGCTCGAGGTGAATGGAATCTCTACGATGGACAATGCAGAGACTGCGACTGCCGTAAATAAGTTTTATATAGATAAAGTTATTAAACTGCGGCACGGCCTCCCCTCGTTGAAACCCCCACCGTCATCGTGGCCCAAGTCATCTGCACCATTCTCCTTCTCCTTTGCAAGCGCTGGTAAGATTGCTAAGGTCGTCAAAGCCATGAGGGCCACCGAAGCCTTGGGTGTCGATGGGATCCCCGTCTCCGTCCTCAAGAAAGGCATTGAGGTGCTTGCCGGACCAATATCGCACCTTGTAAACCGATCTTTGGCGTCCGGAACAGTTCCCGCGGCTCTCAAATTGTCGAACGTATTACCCATTTATAAGGGCAAGGGCAAGTCTGCTGCTGATCCTGCATCATACAGACCCGTCTGCATCCTGCCGGCACTCTCCAAGATACTAGAGACCGTCGTAAAGACCGACTTCGAGATCCATCTGGCCAAGACGGAGGCTCTTCCGAACACCCAGTTCGGATTCAGGAGGGGCCGCTCGACCACAACTGCGTTGGCCACTGCCCATGCAAAGTGGTTGAAAGCCGAGCAGAGAGGGAAGGTTGTAGGGGTCCTCGGCTTTGACCTCTCTGCTGCTTTCGACACAGTTGACCAGCTACAGTTGTTGCCGAAGCTGAAGAAGCTTGGGATCGAGGGCATGCAACTGGAGTGGTTCAAGTCATACCTCTCTGGCGGATCACAGCGTGTGGTGTGGAATGGCGCCGAGTCCGACTTCCTGAACGTTAAGTATGGTGTGAGGCAAGGTTCCATCCTAGGTCCGATCCTCTACCTTGTCCTGGTTGCGGACGTCACCTCCTGCGTTGGCATTGGAGACGAGGAAAATAGCAGTTACGCGGACGATTTCTTCCTATGGGCTGTCGGTGATTCCCTTGAGGAAGTTGGGCTCTTGTTAGAGACGAAGGCGGATGCCTTCTCTAAATATGCAGGGGGGAATGGTCTCGTCCTTAACGCCGCCAAGACCCAATTCATGATTGGGGGCAAAGCCAAGAAGAAAGACACTTCAGCCTTCACCATCAGGGTTGGGGGCGTCGAGTTGCACCCATCCGATGAGATTGAGTTCCTTGGGGTCAAGTTCGACTCAGACTTCACCACCGCACCCCACAATGCCTACGTGGTAAAGGCAGCAAAACAACGGGCAGCACTCATCTCAAGGTTGGCCGTTCATATTCCGAGAGGAAAATACCTTCGGCAACTGGCCAGGGGGCTTATGGTTGGTAAGCTCTCGTATGCAGCCGCGGTCGTGACGACACCTAGGTTTGATAAGAATAAGGAGCCGGATGCCGCACACAGGGCCGTCCAGGTCGCCATCAATGACGTGGCAAGGAGCATCGCCGGTTGCAGGAGACGGGACCACATTCGGATCGAGGATCTCCTTAGGACTGCAAAAATTCCCTCCCTCAACGAGATAACCGTCATGGCTGTGGCAGTAGAGACCTGGAAGTGCTTCCACTCCAACGATGGGGGATGTGGTGCCAGAAACCCCATTGGCGATCTCGTCTTCCCAACCCCAAAGAGACCGACGAGGTCTACGACTTCGGTGGCGTGTCCATTAAGGGGCGGCACAGACACATTTGCGTCCCACGCAGTGTCTGTGTGGAACAATTTTGAGTCCCTGAGGTCGGCCAGGACACTAGCTGCGGCAAGGGACGTAGCCAGGACCATTGGCCGCAGTACCCCAATTTAGGGGGATTTATTTATTTATTTTAGTATTTTAATTTTATACGTGTTTTTAGTGTTTATATATGTGTATGTGTTTATACACAGGAATGATTTGTTTTTGTATTTTTTTTTATTTTATATTATTATAACTAAACGGACCAGCAAATAGCTGATTATTTAAATCAAATAAAGGATTACACAGTACATATGATAAATATGTGCGTAGATGAATACATAGAATTTATATTGTAAACATTACTAGTTTGGATATGGATAGTGATTGCGTTAACCGCTGTTAAAATTAAGGATTATTTTAAACATTAATTTTTAAAATGAACTGATACATTCATGAATACAGAAATAATGGTTCGTATTCCGTGTGTTTTTATTGGATGAACTAAACCAAAAACGAATGACCATATGGTATAACATTTCCATATATTGTAGCCATAAATATGCATTGCACAGTTGTGAACCAATAAACTAAATAAGCATTTTTTCTTATATTTATTAAGTAAATACCATCCATATAACTTATCCATACCTTTAATTAATATATATTTTTTTACAAAACATTGCTTATTTCACAACAATGTGTGCTCAAGATATTGGGATTTAATATCGTCCATATCAATACATAAGAAAGTTTACTAATCATTTCACTAATATCTTGGATATTGCAATAAAAATACTGAGTAGCCTTAGAGTTAAGATATGTATGTATATAATAGCAAATATAAATTACTTAAATCATGAATCGGAACAATGTAAAGCAATAATGATAAAAGTACATCTTTATTTATTGTTTCATAATTTAAATAACATATGAAGAATCTAATTTTAAATTTCAATCTTTTTCATATTTTTCTTATGCAATTTCTCCGAATAAATCTGTGATGAATTATGCATCAAAATACAAGATTTTTCAGGGAATCTTTTTACTTTTTTTTTTATATATTTGTTCAAAATGAATAGTTAATATGTATATTATCTATTATATGAACTAAAGGTTCAAATAATCGAATCAAAATGCCCTCTCATTGGATGCCCCTCATATAAAAATATTATTATCTTTTACAACCATATTTACATTCAGGAAAGGTAAGGAAGTGAATTAAAGGTATTACAATATTGAATCTTTAACATCATAATGCTACTATTTATTTGATGATATACAACATGCATTTTTTGGCTCTATATATGAAAAAATAATGTTAAATAATAAGAATCATACAATTTTTATTATTATTCTCATTTTTAGTACGAGGTATGAATATTTTAAGATGATAAATAGTGTCTTCCTGTTTACATGCTTGAGCTTCTTAAATTATTCTTTTTTCTATCCCTTCATGGTAAGATGATGTATAAACAGGCCCGGCGGGATGGGCGGGCCTGAGGGGGGCTAGGCCGCCCACCGAGTGACGTAGGCCCGCCCGCCCACTAAGTGACGTAGGCCCGCCCGCCTACTGAGCGACGTGGGCCCGATTTTTTTATGAATGTGCCAACTGTGCCCCCCATAACAACTGTAGGCCCCCTAAAAGCCTGGGCCTGCTGCTGGGCCTGTGTATAAAACCCCTCAAAATAACGACTGTATGGCAATTAAGATCCAAAAATTAATGGGTGAAAAAATATGCAAGGCAAAAAAAATCCATTAATTTTAGTTTTTAAACAACCTCATTTTTTATTTCTAAAAAAACTGGAGTCTCATACTAAATATTTCACTGAAGAACTTGTTAGGAGTGCTATTTCTAGCTTAAAGTTAAACAAAAACCTGTTCCTGGCCAAATTTCTTCTCAGGCTTATTAGAACCTGCGTAACTCATTATTGTTCGCCTACCGAATCTCTATAATCAATTTTTCCTCTCCAGTTATACTCCTAAGTGTTGGAAAAATCAAAGGTAATAGTTATAACAAAGGCTGGGTAAAATATTTATTTGGAACAACGATCCTTCCGACCAAACACATCAACCTATGAAGCTCGTAAAATATTGCAACGGATGATTCAGTGGAAGGTCCATAGTGAATGTAAAAAAATCACTTTCTTATCCGTCGTCTGAAAGATTTCTGTAATCAAAATCATCACTATCCAAATCACGAAGTATCTCCAAGGTTGACTTGGTTCCATAGCTAATAATAGTTATAACACTAACCGTTATTTTAGTAATGCGTAATTAGTTCTCTTCTTTTTTGATGGTGGATGTTAGGCGAGCCCAAGTAAATATTTCGCTTTAAGTTCAATCCATGAATTATCGGCTCTGCTCGTTTTCCTTCCAACTAGGGAGGACCAGATCTCCCTACTATCCTGTTCTTACAACCATTTTACCATTTTAGTTTTTCTCTCCTGACAAGGAGAGCTTTAGCCCCCCCGTCCCCCAATTCTACCCGCTAGTGTTTACCAATATTTGGGCATTACATATTTATGAAATTATAAACGGTCAATATGACCGCTAATGGCTGGTGGAGGTAAAAAAAATATTCATGAAGTATTTTTTTCTTCTCTTAAACATATTTAAAATTGAACCCTACACACATTTAGGAAAAGTCATGTGACAGCAGTACATTATTCTGATATTCCAAAAAGTTATTGTATTTTAAAATTTGAAAACGGTCAAAATGACCGCTTTGGTCTTTCTAGTGTTAATAAACTAACGAATTTGCCCAACAAAAGAGATACTATCTTTAGCATTAGCAAAACAAAATACATGCTTTTTCCAGACGAAGATAAGGTATTGACATTTTCCTACACCTGTCTGGAACACAAATATAAAGAGTGCGAACTTTTAGGTATCTCGGTTGAATTATTGATCATAACATGAAGTGGAAAAAACACTTGGGAACCTTTTTTGCCCTAAGAGCTTTTGTTGGATCAGATTGGGACTTAGCCCACTCAAGTCTAGATGGATCTACGTAGTGTACGTAAGGTCTATTGGGAGCTACGGCGCTATTGTTTTTGCATCAAAACTTATGACGAGTGTATATCTAAAAAGAGAGCTCAGAAAACTACAACGGCTTGGTCTCATGAGTATTACTGGGTCAATGAGGTCCACACCAACAGCCACAATGGAGATACTCCGTGGGTTAATCCCTCTACGTCTTTAATAATTGAACATCCATTGAAATGGTTCGACCATTTGAGTAGAGGGCACCAACAAAATATTGACAAATATATAAAAGTCAATGGTCTCCCAACTCTTCCTCCTCGTGTACCTTTATGGTATGAAACTCTGGGCTACGAAATCAAACACGTATGGTGCATCCATGACTTCGATCTCGTAGGTTACAACGACGGGTCTAAAATCGATGGTCAGACTGGTGCTGGATGAACCCCGACGAGAGGCAATATTGTGCTTGACCAAAGGACCTTGTGGCTCAAGGTTTATCAAGCCGAGGCGGAGGCTATAAAAATATCTTCAGCAATCTCCAAGGAGATAAAGTCGAGGGGAAAATATTAGTAATCTTAATTTTACAGCTCATCCGCATCTGTAGTCTTGACATGAGACCAGGTAAACTCGCATCAGCTGAAACTATCGCTTGCAAAAACGCTCTAAGCAGATCTACATGCAAAATCACAGTCAGATAGATAAAGGGAAACGACAACAATACTCGAAACGAGTATGCAGACACTTTGGCCAGAGACGGTGCTAGGAGTGGCACGCTTGTTTCTGTGCATATATTCATGTGTCAAACCAAAATGTCCTCAGACAAGCGACCTTGAAGGAATGTAGGACTGCATGGCGTGCAATGAATACTTGCCGCCAGTCTAAACTCTTCATATCAAATCCCTATATCGGAAGTAAGATATTTTAAATGCAAACAAGATCAAATCTGCGTCGTCGTTGGAATGTTCAGTGGGCATATTAACCTCAACAGAGATCTCTACACGATGGGAAAGATCATAAGCCCAATTTGCCGACTCTGTGAGGAAGAAAAAGAAACCCCGTACCAGTTGATCTTTGATTGCCCACCTGCAAGGCAAAAATATGTTCCTTAAGGGAGAGATCAGGGAGCGACGTTTAGCATTCGAAGTTTATATTTTAAAGTCATTTAATTTTTTGTCTTTATAGTTCGCCAGAATTGCATCCCACTGATAACTACCGGCTGATATCAGATTAAATTCTGGTGAGGTGGGTCCAATCTAGGAGCTAAACAAACAAACACAAGCTTAAATATATTTATTTAATGAAATACTCGGGACAAAGAAAAACATTTTGAAAAAAATTACCCTTTTTACAAAACAAGCTTCATTACATTTTGAACTAATACCTGACAGAGAGAAGTAATTGTGTAAACCATAAAAATATATGTGAAACAATATTGAATACTATTCGTTATACCTGCAATCTTCTAAGGTTCCTTGCCTGCCTATAGGAGCTGTCTTCGACATTTTGATGGAGTTCATCTTCTCGGTCTTGAAAATTAAAATCATACCAAAAAGGAACTCCTCGAACGGAAGGCATGTTTGGAGGCTTTATTTCTTGATTAAGACATCAAATTATTGCAAAGTATAAGTAAACTATTTTACACTTGAAAATTTATGAAGGCATGATCAAAAAAAAAAAAGATTAATTGAATTGTACGTATATCACCTAATACTAATGTCTCAATTTTGGAACATGCTAATAAGTTTTGAGGCTTTGAAATTTTTATATATTTTTCTTTAGAGGGATATGCAAATGTCACGACGTCTTTGTTTTTACAAATTGAATTCAAAAGGAACATAAAGTGTTCCTATAAGAAGTATAGTATTCAATACAAAAGTATTGACATTTTCAGTCGTTACACGTTGTATACATGTATATATATATATATACATATATATATATCACATTGCTTTCAATTAATATATCAATATACTTTTTGTGCTTGATTTTAGTAAGTTATTATTAATGGTTAACCTACCTTTAGTTGAGTAGTTTTTTCATTACCGAGGATCAAATACGGATAACCTGAGGCCTCCTTGTTGTTTTGACAATACTGGACTTCCTTCCGTGCTTTGTATCTTCTGTTTTGAAACCATATTTTTATTTGATTCTCGGTTAATTGTAGCCTTTTTGCGACTTGCAAACGTTCTTCACTCGTGAGGTATCTAAAATATGAAAAATAAAATACGAATTCAAACAATATTTTACAATTTAATCTATCTACCATACAGCGAAGGGTAAATACTTTTGACAGATTATAATTAACTACATGTTAGACATGATCTCTTATCATCGATGACTATTTCGTTTTTACTCTTTGCCCTATACAATTGTTATAAAAAGTTCAAGGCCGTGTAAATTTATATAAAGTTATTTATAAAATAAATATTTTTAGCTGTGAAAACTAATCATAATAATCTAATTTATTTGAAATATCATATAGCTTTATACCTTAGATTAATTTACTAAATAAGTGATCTTCACATGACAAACTTTATATGTATATATGGTACACAATTATTTAATTTTTTAACACATAGAAAATACATATAAAGGGGTTCTCAATATGGCTGCTCACATTTTGTGTTGGAAAAAACGACATTCTTGTTATTGTTTCTTTGACAGCTTTACTAATACATTTTGGCTATGAGTTTTTGAATATATTTTACATATAAAGCCATATGAAATTGCATTTTAACAAGCATAGATTTCAGTTTTGTATTTTGCATCCGCGAACCGTTTTAAGTTGCTTATTTCAAAGTTAAGATTGTTATTTCTTTGAACTTGTTTCTGAGTTTATTGAAATTAAGAATGAAAGGGCATAAACCTTTTTGCTATTGTAGTTATATTATATTGTAGTTCCGTCAAAATTTCATTATTTTTTCAAAAATATATATCAGCGCTTGCTCCGACCTTTATATAATTATTGTCAATTCTAACAATCCTTTGGTGACGGTTGCCATCAAAATTTATTGTTTATAGTTTTTAATAACGAATTACTAATGATCTTTACCTCTATTAACAATATCACTATAAAATATAACTTATAGTCCGATCTAACCAGAGACAATAGTGAACGAAAAATATACATTGTTTAGTAGCTTAATTCTTTTTCGACATTGAGTTACATAATTTATGAAAAATCTGTTTGCCAAAATGGATTATGATAATATTAATAAAACTTGTTCTCGCCCAATAAATGCTTGTATATTTAGAAAATATACTTTGTAAAAATCAATCTGTTTTGTTTAGTCCATAGAGACGATTTTAGTTATTTTTGTAATTTCGTATTCCTTCTTTAATCTTTAAAAATCCTATTTGTATGTAATATATGTTCATATATAACTGCTTGATGCTCCAAGTTTATTCATATAAATTGGTCTTGATTAGTCATAATTCAAAACAACAAAAGCAAATGGGTGAGCACTGTTTATAAATCAAAACAATATACCATGGTTTCTGCACAAAATAACTAACTGATTAAATATAATCAAAATGGTTCAGAATAAAAACTTTGATCTATTATAGAGACCGCTATGAAATATTTACTTTCTTGGGAACAATATATGTGTGATTTGAAAAGATAGTGAGTTAAATGATGCAACTAGACTTTCTCTACATATAGAGAATTCACATTTGACAAATACGACATTTTAGATTATTACCTGTTTCATTTTAATGGGAACCAAATAAGTCATATCATAATGACAACTTTTTATTCGTTTATTCACAGCTTTGTTCAATAAAACATTATTGTGATGTTTGATTAGAGTATTTATACTTCTTTCGTTCCTTAAAAATTACAGGTCGACCGATAATGTTTTTTGAGTCCATATAATACCTATATTTTTTTCTAGAAAAATACGATAATCAATTAATCGGCAGATTGTTTCTTCTATTCGTAATTTATATTAGTTGTGAAATATTGAGGAAAAAGTGAATTACAAAAGTTGAATGATATCATGAATAAATATTTAAATAACTTAATTTGCTATATACATTGGTGACATTTGTTGTAACAAGAAATGACAGAAAGAGCACTATTTGTCAGGTGTTTTCAAGTTACAGCGACTTCTATGACCCTATCACCCCTAAAAGAAGAACCTTAGATCGTATTATTATAAAATAAATAAATATATATATTTTTTTCCGGTTATATGTTTAATTTCCTTCTACAATAAAAGCGTATATATACACACTAAAAACAATGTAGACATACAATGAAATAAAAACTCACTGGACAGTTGCGCAAATACAAATACATAAATAAACATTATAGTTTAAATTACTTCAGTAATAAAATAACCTAATATAAAATTATACTTGTTAACGGATAAAAATTTATTTTTCAATAAACTAGCATATATTGAATAGCCATGAAACATAATCAACAATAACTTTAAATATGCTTATTCACGTCCATTTAATTTAATAAAAATATATGGCTCAATAAATTACCACATAAAAAGCAGCCCTGATATTTAAAACAACATTATAAAAGTCAACTTTTACAAAAAAAAAGATATGATTAAATCGGCAACTTTTGGTGTCAAAACTCGCCGATGCCGATAAGTTGTAAAATTTACTTTCGGTGCCGATATAACGGCAAGACTGATTTATATTCGACCTCTAGTATCATTTTGATAAATATATGTAGCTACCATATATAAAGCGGTCCTGATATTTAAAAACAATATCTTAATGTAAACTCTCCGAAAAATATATCGGCAACTTAAGATGCCAAAACTCGCCGATGCCGATAAGTTGTAAAATTTACTATCCGTGCCGATATAACGGCAAGACTGATTTATATTCGACCTCTAGTATCATTATTATAAATATATGTAGTTACCGTAATAAAGCAGTCCTGATACTTAAAAACAAAATTTTAATGTAAACTATCGAAAAAAAGAAGATAATATATACCTATATATGGTGGTGCCAAAGCTCGCCGATAGTTTATAAAATATATTATTGTTGCCCATATAACGGTAATACCGATATGTAGTCGACCTCTAGTACCATTATCACATGTGATACAATATGGTAACTGTATATATCTTTCGGCAGCGTTTGTTTAAAATTTAAATTCTACTAATGTCTTTAAAGTGAGTAATAAAAGTGTTTGAAGCAAATGAAAATAATACTCAATACCTTAATGCAGTATTGAGAACTAAAAGAGGCATTGCTATATACAGGTGGCCGCTGCATACAAACTATATATTGAATTTTTTTTGCCCATATGGTTCGATAGAATTGCAGTATCCGATAGGATATAAATAAGCATACTAGCATTAAAATTAGTCTATCGAACCTAGGATCTTATCAATGAGGTAGACAAAAATGACCATCCCCTTTCGGGATTCGATCCTGCACCCCCAACATTGAGAGAAAAAAAATACTTATTTTTTCTGCGGGATATATATTTGGGCGGCCCTTATCAGCAAGTGGCCGCCAAGTCTTTTTAAAGCTTATAAGCTATTATTCATTAGTATGTTCATTAGTATTATGTTCAGATGAGTTGAGTCATATAAAGTACCACCTCGTTATGATCGATCCTTTTAAGTATAGAGTAAACATAATAGGGTGAAAGAATGTCCTTCAAGTCTCTCACTTCCTTGACAATATATATGGTGGTGAATAACAACGACCATGTTTATTGTATTTTTAAAAATTATGAGCACTTTAGAGCCGATTAAAGACTCCAAACATAGAGTAAAACCAAAGTATATTAAAAAACAATGTACGTCCATATTAACGAAGAGAGCGTGACGTCACACAGGCAAGCGGGAAAACACATTTTCTAATGTATTTCTTCCCCTTTACGTCATCCAAAATCTAATGCCACAATAGATTTCGATGAACTCTAAATAATAAGAAAGACTATGAATTTTCCCCATATATGAAATAAACATGGACTAAACAAGTAAGAAATATAATACTGAGCAATGAAATAATTTTTAAAAAAATGATTGATAATTTTGGCGTACAAAATATATTGGGATGAATCAACTGGCGTTAAGAACTTCATTACTCTTTTTTTGTATGTATGTATATACTGAAGTCGCAATGACTTATAATCAGATTAACATATGAAGACTTTGGAGCCATTTTTAAATTGTTATGTTGTAATCAGGAAACGACTGGGTACCCGGCCCGGGTCCCAGCTGTTTTTGAACGTCCCGGCCCGGTGTCCCGATTTTATACACCGGGCCGGAACATGAATATTTATATCAATATTTTGTTTGTCATTAAAAAAAATTAGAAAGGAATTTTTCGAAATACTCTTTTCTAAAAAAACTTTTTTGGAGATTCTTTTCTAAAAAAAGTCATCATTTTTTTGGAAATTCTTTTCTTAAAAAAACGTCCTCACTTTTTTGGAGAGTCTTTTCTAAAAAAAACGTCATCACTTATTTTGGGAAGTTATTTCTAAAAAAATGTCGCCACTTTAGAATGTCGCAGAAACGAAAATTTATATTAAGTCCCGGCCTAGTTTTGGCCCTGCCCGGGTCCCGGCGAAAAAAGGTGTCCCGGTCGTTTCCTCATTGTAATAGTACCTCATTTGAAGCTACAAATTCCATAATCACTACATCATGCACGTTCCTACACCTTCTCTATACGAAGGCCTTAATAATGGCCCGTAAAGGGAGATCCATATCGATAGGTTATAATTGAAGTCATCCTTGAAATTAGAGCTCCATTGCTACTACATTCATTAAGCTTCATTGAAACAGACGAAAGACCTTTTCTGGCTTTCTGTATTAATCGTCCCACAATATTCCAACATGTTTTTCACCATAATAATGTCATGAACAAGAGACCCAATGTGGCCATCAAAGATTTTTAACAGCCTCTGTCAACACTCTTAGAACTATAAATGTCTCCAAAACTTATGGCTTAACTAAGACTATGTATCCTCGGATATAAGTCATAAAAACTTATCACTTTATTTATACAAACATTGGTGGAAAAGTATATTTTAATTTAATAGTATATTTTGTTTTTATGCATAACAAAAAAGAAAAAGTGCATTTGCTTGAGAATGTTTGCTATTAAATTAATCCAAATTAAAATCTGGTATTTATGAACATTAGATCTTATCTTGACAACCATTTGTGTTTGTGAGACTCTCAGGAAGTGCTTTTGTTGTGGGTATTTGATAAGGGTACAGTAATTAGGCTACATGAAAAGAAAAAAGAGAGTTATTATAACTTCACTGATTAACTCTACAGTTTTTTGCCTATTTAGTTTCAAGAAATTATATTTATGTACATGCAAAACTACTAGAGCGTGTCATTTTGTTTAAAGAATATAGGATATTTTTGATTGAGGTTGATTAATATTGAGGAGTCAAAACTGAGCCCTCGAAATTGAAAGGGAGGCTCATGTTTTGGATCTGGAGGGATTGGAAGCTAAGTAAAATAATTAAGATACCAAAATTTAATATTCTTAAATTTTTATCAAGCAATAAACTCGTATATATATATCTTAATATCTTAAACTTCTTTATATAAAAAATATACATATATATATATATATATATATATATATATATATATATATATATATATATATATATATATATATATATATATAGAGAGAGAGAGAGAGAGAGAGAAATAGGTGTTCGTCTATTTATTTCATGCGAAAAAAAACTTTTTAAACAATATCTTGATAATGGCACGCTCGATTTTGACAAAAAGAATATCAATTTTGGGTCGCTAAGAAATATTTTCGAATTGATTCCCAAAAAAAAGTAAAGTAATGATAAATATTTGTATTTGTTCGTTCTGTATTCCATGTCTCCTAAACACTTCATAGTATATCGATCAACTTTTGTATGGATAAGTTTTAGGTGCAAAGGAAATATTAGGCCAAAGTTGAGATTTTAAGGATAATGCATTCACACTTTAATCTTTTATTTAAATGAATATTGGAAATTTAATGTGGAATCACACTCATATTTTATTTTGTTCTCTTCGTGGAAATAATCCACTGCATTATTGCAAATATACAAAATAATGAGGTATTACATTTCCAAAGAAAATAAATCTGTTTAGTATTGAAAAAATTATGATAAAAATACAAGTATCAATTTTTAGGGAAACGTTTTCCGCAAAGGTCTTCAAGCAAATAATGATAAGACGTTATTTGTGATAATTATATGGAAAGAAAAATATACTAAATATCATGCTCCTCAGTATACATGCATACTATCAATTTATCAGTTAACTTTAAAGTAGCCGTTAGATAACCACATACAATATTTATGAAGAAAAATAAATAAAACCAAAACACTAAAAATATCATATATTTTTCTCAAAAAATATCTATTTATAGACGAAAAGCGAAAATAATGTGAGGTTGGGATTTTTTTCATTACTACTTTTAGAAACAGCAATAGAAATACGGATAGCTTAAAAAATGTGGTACGAAGGATTTTCTGGGGGGAAAACGTCCATCAAGGATGAAATAATCAAGTGGAGAACTCATTGAATTAATCTGTTTAATAGGCATTTATAATTTTGTGTGGTTGTGTCTGTATGTGTATATTATTATTTTTTTATATCACGTTTAAGATTTAAAACCATCACAAATTGTTTCATACTGCCTCAAGAACTACCCTCAAGTAATTTGAAGGCAATGAAAGAGCCTCCTATGAAAATACGTCTGAGGAGTGATCCCATCATACCTCATAAGTGCGTAACTGCTCGAAAGATACCACTACACTACGAAGAGCTTGCAAACCAGGAACTAGCCTACTACGAAAAGATGGGAATTATAGAAAATGTGAAGATATGTCCCATTGGATTACGCAAGTCTTTCTCGTTCCTAAACAGTGTGGCAAGGGAATACGATTAGTTACAGACTATACAAAATTAAATAAAGTCGTGAAGCGCCCAATTCATCCTTTCCCCTCTGCTTCAGAAATAATATAATCCATTCCTGCAGGATCCAAAGTATTCGCTAAATTCGATGCTTTAAAGGGATTTTTTCAAATAGCTCTCAATGACGAAAGTAGATCTCTTACTACATTTCTTACACCGCAAGGGAAATACAGATACCTTCAAGTTCTATTGGGCTTATGTTCGTCCAATGATGAATACTGTTCTCGATCGGATCAGGCAATTTCAAGAATTGATAGAATACTTAACATCTTAATTTTCGCGTCTGACTATGATCAATTAGTTACAAGAATGATTCTCTTCTAAAACGTTGTAGTGATAATTGCATTACCCTCTCTAAAGACAAGGTCGCATCGGTACTAAAATAAGTTTGTAGGATTTGTTATCAGTGAGGACGGAGTAAAACCTGATCAAGGAAAAGTAGAGTCCATTGCAAATTCCCGACTCCAACTAATATTTCCGGATTACGTGGATTCCTAGGTTTGGTGAATCAGTTGGCAATTTGGCACCCTGACATTGCTCATGCAACAATGGAGATGAGACAACTTTAAAGTCAGGCATGGTTTTCAACTGGCTCGAAGAGCACGAAAGTTCATTCTTAAAAACCAAAGCCATTCTTACTTCAGATGCCATTGTTCGACATTTTGATACCAATAAGAATACAGTACTTCTTCCAGATGCCTCAAGCCTACGCGGTATTAGATACGCATTAGTCCAAATAGAAGATAATGGAAATTCCTCTAATTAAATGTGGCTCAAGGTCTTTGACCGAGACTGAGCAAAGGTACGCCACTATTGAGTTGGAAGCTCTCGCTGTAATTGGGCTCTCCAAAAATGTCAAATTTACTTATATGGTTGCCAATTTACAATCTGGACTGACCATGAACCACTTTTTGGGATTTTTTGAAAAGACATATATTCCTAATCAACGTTTGCGTCGCTAAAGAAAAAACGTCTGATTTTAACTTCAATCAACAATGGTGTTAAGGTAAAACACATGCAATAGCAGAAAATTTATCTCGCATACCAGCTTTCTCACTACCCAAAAAAGAACAAATACTGTCTCTTAATATAAAGATCGAGGATCCACTACTACAACCTCTTGTCGAAGCATCATCTAAAGACGAAGAATATCTGTCAATGATTAAAGCTTTTTTGGATGGAAAACATCAACCACAATTGCCAGAACAACATCATTCTCGTCAAATATCATCCATATTGGCCAATAATAGTTTCCATAATGGTCTACTGATTTATGACGATAAAATCATAATACCAAAAAATTACAGGAAATGTTTACTGGAAGAATTACATAAAGGACATCCAGGTGTGAGTCGCACAAGAAACCTCGGAAACGCTGCAAAGAGGAAATACCGTTAGGGCGTCGCTACTTAATTGCAAGGCCTACATAGCAAAAAGCTGATGGAAAACCATCAATATCGAGAGATATCCGGTCAATCATGGTTTCGGCCGCCGCTCGTTACGCGGCATTTTCCTTGAGGATCCCAATGGTACAAAGTTCGGCTAGAATCAAGCTTCGGAAGTCATCAAATATTTCCCTTCTACTTCTCCCTGCACACCAAATCCCTGGAAATAATCATCAGACAATTCAAGAAGTTCAAGAACAACCATGATATTTTATCCATGTATTTATATTATTCTCTGTTTTTAATGTGTTTTTAAATACTTTATCACAAGAATTTTTGTTAAAAATTATTTGATATTACGTTTGTATTTGTTAGATACTATTGTAGGAATTTATGTTAAGAATTAGTTGATATATACATACGTTTGTGTTTTAAGGTTTCTAAAAGGAAAATAATTTAAACTATAATGTTATTTATGTTTGTATTAAACACAATTTGCCTTTTATAACTATATATATGTATATTTTATGCACGTTAATAATAATAAAAACCTTGCTGATGAAAAAAAAGCCCTCGCAAGTCAATTTTATGTTTAACTTAATGGTGCAATGATGCCAGAAACTTCAACCGTCCAAGGTATCCTTCCATAAAGAGAAATTAGTTGGATTATACCCTATGGAACGCGTTTTATGGACCTCTTTAGCTTCGGAGGAAAATATATTTAGTCATGGTGGACAGGTTCTCTGGATTCATTTTTTTGAAAGAATTCTTACTACGACAACCAAAAGTATAATACTAACAATCGCGGATGGTTTTTAGAATTTGGATACCCAAAATACATTCGTCCGGACAATGGACTTCAATTTTACTCAGAATTCAAGACCTACTGTGAAGAAACACAATAATACATGAGACTTCTTCACCATATCATCCAGAGGTCATGCCGAAGCTGCGGAAAAAATTACAAACATTTACTTATCAAATGTGGAGGGCGTTGGCCACTGTTTCGCATAGAATTGTGCGTTTGGAGAAATATCCTAAAGATGACAACGCATCACCTTCAGAGCTTATGTTTGGAAGACACAGCCGTGGAACATTGCCGTTCATCCGAAACCTTCAGACACCCTTCTTCAAATTCGGCGACTATGTCCTAGTTCAGACGTCCGTTTTACGCCTGGATAGGGAGGGAGTTGTGACCTCGATAACCCCAAGCCACCATTCCTACGAGGTGTCGATAAAAGGGAAAAACTGAATAGAAATAAAGATTCCTAAATAAAAAGTAACTATAACATTCATTTACTCTATTACTTTCGCTCATTAATTATACATATTTGCATACTTACAATTTCATATATTTTTTATTTTCATATATTTATGTTCCATTTCGTAAAGAATGTTTACATTTATATAAGAGTTTTATCAATGTATTGTCATATAAATCTTGAAGGGATGTTACCATTACAATTATCTTACTTGTATATGTACACCTAATCCTTATTATTTACCTTCTTATGTACCAACGTTGTATAAATAAATCAGTCATCTTTACATTTAACATTATATATTCTGCTAAAGTACAAACAAATTCAATAGACATTATTATTACGTTGTATTCAAATATATAAAGAAAATCCCATTATTTAATGCTCCGATACCTGATTGTGAACGTTTCTTATACTAAGTGTAGGAGTATTATTATTGTAAGCAAATAAATAAAATGACAAAATCTATAACATATTACTATAAATTGAATTTAGTGTTACTATGAAATGCTATTATAACTTTTTATAACTCTATTAAACTTTTCCATTTTACTCCAAAAGAACATCTAGAGCTGAGGGCTTTATAATTTCGAGAAGAAATTAGTTATGTATTGTGGCTGCAATTATAAATAAACTATGCATTGGTTCTATTTGTCCTTGTTATATCAGTATCATACAAAAATGAGACTGTAATTTTGTGTTCTGGATTACAGTTTTTGAATTATATCTTTTATCACTGTTTTGAGTGTTTTACATAATTTTATAAATTTTGTTACTATAACTTTATTTAGGTTTCGAAACCAAATAAAATTATTTTAAATAGGAAATAATAACTGTAAGATCTGACGAACATCCGTAAATATGGGCTGTAATGTCGTCGCAGGAGGTGAAAATTCCAGTTTATACTTATATGTATATGGGCTATCTATTGCATTCCAATCTTTTTAATCCTTGATTTATAATTCACGATAACGTTGATATTCAACAAATACAATTGGCCTTCAATCAAGAAATAAATCAGATGCATAAAAATAAAATGCTTACATATAACATTGTTTATTTCATTAAATTTTGAGCTTAGAAGATCAAGGAATATACTAAATACAATAAATTATATGAATACCACTGCAAAATCATCATTTACAAACCAAAATGCTTGCTCACATTAAATCGGTCCTTTTTAATCAATTTTTATCAATTGGGGATAACGAGTTGTTATCACATTGGAAGCGCGTTCAACACGAAATGCAGAGGACAAAAGTTTACATTCCGCATGGAAAAATATTATTAAATATCTCAATTAACTTTCCTACTTAACTTCACAAAAAAATATTGGTTGTATGATATGACTCAAACGTAACAATCCTCATATTAGCCAAACAATTTAAGTTTTATACCATTATTAGAAAACAAATACATAATTCTTCCATTAAAGAGGTGGTATAACTAATAAACGGGTCATAAAAAAATATTATATATTTAAAACAATTAACAATTTAAATATTAAATTTCAACTGAATATTATCATAAAGTAGCAATCAAACTTATGGTATAAAGCGTCTGAGATAAAAGTTTTGCAATATAAGTAAGATCTAATAAAATACAATTAGTTAGCCGGAAGTTTTAGTTCTCTACTGAACAAAAATAGTCCATGCAAAACAAACTATGAAAATAATCAAACCCGATTAATAATTTACAATGAACGGAAGGGATATTTATTTCAATGTGAAAAAGAGAAAATACATGCATTACATGCATGCTTATAACAGACTTCGCCTTATACCATCATGTAATATTTTAAGAATAACTTTAAAAGTAGTATATTGAAGTGAAAAAGGTATGGCTTACAAATGGATATATTGCATATTTATCCAAACTGCATGAATTTTCCTTAAAGGTCTTGCTGAATAAATTGTAAATTTTTGGTTTGCATTCGAACTCCCAAGTGATATTTTGTTTCCTCAAATATGTAACGGTTACGTTCGTCCATATAAACGTATATATTCCTGTGTAATTGTGTATATTTTGTTAGTTATGATCCACTAATAAATAAACCTCTAAGTTACATTATTTTTCAAAGCAACAGTGGAAAAATATATTTTGGTGTTCTAACGGATCTCTGCTAATTTTGTTCCTCAAAATACAGCCATCCATATACTAGAGGGTATCATTATTATATTTTTTGATGGATGGACTTCACAGAGAATATTGAGGCACGAATATCAACGTTTGTATATTGATGGGGCATTGTTAGGAAGCAGTGACATAAAAAACTAAAGTGTGAATGATACTTTTTTTTCTCATGAAATAGGAGAGAAAATGCCATGGAATTTAAAAAATATTTCTATACATGGAATATTACACATGACTCACTCTCTCTCTTTAGTTTTTTTAGTATCGCTGCATTTCCCAACAATGTCCATCAGTACACATACGTCGATATTCAGTCCTACAACATTCTATATACATTCAAATCTAAGTTTAAACCCCATTCAATGAGATGGACATATTAAAAATGAAAAAAATATGTAAAATTGATTTCTTTATCATTTTACTTTTAATAAAATAGGCAAAAAACTTCAACTTAGCTTTAATGGATGCCCTCTAATGACCATGCCCATTATAATTAACTGCACGTCATGTAGGAGATGGGGATGATATGAGGAACTATTAGGCCTCTCCATGACCACAGAGCAACCCCTCCAATAAGCACGAATCATCTCATGAGTCCTGACTAACTAAGAAATAGACATCACAGTTACCTCTTCAGCATCCTATATACTTATCATATAGATGGCTAACATCCAATTGAATTAAACGACAAGGTTCAGTGATTCTTGTCAATCATGTAGCATAAGCCTTGACCTCTCTTCTCCATACTTGATGATTGTATGGTGGCCTAATGAGGGAAGAGCTTGAAGGATATGTTGATAAGATTGATGGATTTAAAAAACCGATTTTGGCTCAGGTTGTTCACTCATCAGTCAACTTTCTTCCGTAACAAAATATGACATTGTGTTGTATATATTTGATGATGAAGAAACGAAGGGGCTACAAAAAAGATACACAAGGTGAACATTACTTTTAATTTAGGGTGGACATTGAAGCTTCAAGAATGATAAGTCTTTTACGGACCCTTTTATTGCTTATTTATGTATATGACTGATTTTTTTAGAGGGTTTGATGCCCCAAGGTCAAGGGTGGAAGTTGTTAATATATTATATGAATATACATAGACATGTATATGGAATACTTAAAGGGATTGCTTATTGAAAATAAAATCATGAATCATCGACATTTTGGGAGGCCAAAAACATTTACTTATATTGTAAAATAAGAATGATCTTAAAAATAAGTATGTTGTTTATAATGTATTAGGTGTTACATTAGAAGATAATTATTTGTTTAGCTATGGATCATAGTATTCACATATAGCTGAAAATGTTTGTAAACCTTGAATGTCAAAACAGATTATGACAGAATGTTTTTGTAACACATTAGACATTTTGTTATGTTACCTAATTTAAAAAATACTTATTTTTTTTATTTTTGAATAAATAATAA
>CP045899.1:9741969-9810644 GCA_013387185.1 Caligus rogercresseyi
TTAAAATGAATTGATGTGACATACAGTCGAAAGCTTTTTTTACATCACTCCCATAATCGCTGTACAAGAACTGTTTTTTATCTACCTGTGCGATATCATCGTTACTCTTTCTACCCACATCTGCCATCCAATCTGTTGGGACTGACAAACCTTTCTGAGCCGGTGTATTATATGAGTAAATAACGTCCTAAGTCTTTGGCTAATATGCCACTATGAATTTGTACGAAACATGAGCTGGTCAGAGGTCCTTAAGTTTTTCGACCACTCTTGGGTCCTCCCTACTTTAGGAATTAATATTAGTTTGCCAAGTGAAAGTGTCATTCTCAAAATGACCTGCCATGTGACTTCTTCAAAAACTTCCTCCCAATATGGCGAAAAAAAGTCACTGAACTTATTGAAGAATACCATCGTAAACCATCTGGTCCTGGAGCTTGTTGTTTGTTCTTATTAGCTTTTATATAATCTCTTATCTCAAGGCACTAATTTTTTTCCTCCAGATATTATTAAAACTTTCTTCAATCTGGGAAACCTTTGTCCCCACTTGATTTCTATTTGTCTGTAAAGTTAGCAGAATTAAATTACATTTTAACATTTATTACCCGACTGTCTATCCCATCTCTGCATGATAGATAATTTTCGATAAAGTGACTAATTTTTTAATGATTTTTCGAGGATCCCTCTCCAGATTTCCACACATTCAAAAAGTGCAGAAGTGTTTGACTTAAAAGTAAGGGGGTAAAAAATAAAATCGATTTAATAAACTTATATCTTTAACAAGTAACTTTAACTATGCAATTTCATATTAAAAATCGAATGCTTACTCATTCTGCTTAAAGTTGTTGTCGAAAAAAATAAAAAAGAGGATTCGTACTTTTAAATTTGATTGGGCGTGTCTTTCTCTGCATGTAGTTAAGCGCGTGATTATTATTGACTCGGTTTTTCTACTTCTTGCTGTTTGCATGGCCGCATCTGTTAGGTTTGAAGCAGTTGTATCTTACTACGGAGTCCTCTCCGACTACTTGAAGGCTGGTCGATGATGAAAAGAACAAAGACTTCTTCCTAATGTTTCATTCAATAACTCATCGGTTTTTTCCTCTCGATGTCTCTTCTTTTCTTCTTGTCCAGGGCTGGTAATTTACATATTATTGAAACCGGAGAGAGTTTGTTTTCTTCTATGTGGGTCCCCATCAAACAAAATAAATGTATAACTTCAAAGTACAATTAACATATATAATTTCGATCTGCCAAAGTTGCCCCCCCCCCCCGGATGATTTTATGAGTATTATGATGATTTTATAACATATGTGATGCGTTTGTGAGTTATGTAAATTATTCGTTATCGATGTAGTTAAATGTTTACATGAAATATAGTTGTACTTGGTACCAAAAAAAAAAAAAAAGGCTTTTCAGGTTATCCCAAATTTACTCCCCCAATGCAGACGTAATAAATTCATGTTTCAAATATTTACATGCGGTAATAAAATCCCGCATAGGAGTATTTTTGTATTAATACTATTCGAGACGGACTATGTAAGTATACTTTTTTCAAATACTTAACATTCCTTGAACAAAATATTATTATCATTATGCTACCACAATTTACATTAAAAAATCGTTTTGTTAGGAAAACGAGAATTTCATTATTCAAAATATTCAATAACGTAAAAATGATCAAGTATCTTTTTAGTTATTTTTAAAATTTACAACTAATGTAGGAATATATATATATAATATATATATATACTAAGTCTGACTGTGATAAAAAAATCACAAATAACAATTATTATTGAAATTAAAGCCTTCAAAGGCAAGACATAAAAAAGAAAACAAAAATAACTATAGATATCAGCTTATAAAAAACCACTTTTATTGAAGAGCTGATAATAACTATTTTTTCTATACTTTTTTTCAATTTCGTGACAATATACGTCTCTCTTTTATACTCAAAAGCTTAGATATTTGAATTGGCTGAATTTAAAAAGCGAATCTTCAAACTAGCTTTATGGTGTCCAATATTTTCTTTAAATTAACTTATTGATAAAAAATACTACTGATATTGGAATGCATTGAACGTTTACCAGAAAATAGGTTAAAAAGAACATAAACTAGAATTCTAGTCTTAAAAAATAATGTATGCCTGTGTAAGGCAAGAAAAGCTACAAAAGGTTTGGAACAGTAAGATTCAGGACCGTTTAAATAATTATTAATATATTATTACGGATAAGTAAGAATCAGTTTTAGAATATACTTAAATGCTAAGTCAACGTTTAATCATGGCTTCAAAATTCATGGATGAAAAATATTTATGTCTTTTACAATGAGCAAACTCTTTTATTCCTATTTATGCAAATACTTGCATTTATTCTAACATCTCCAGTCATACTATTTGTAAGAAAGAGAAGTTTTCAGAGGATTAAATGAAGTAAACAGATATATATTTATACTTGTATCTTCCCCTGCTATGTTTTTATATCATCCTTACGCCAAATATTTCATGACTAGATTATTTTTGATAGCTTTAATTGTATTCACTTAAAGAAAAGTATATACATGATTCCGATCACAATGTATAGACAAAAGGATATATGCTTTTAATACATAACTTCCTGTTAAAAACTGTTAAAGTCTTTCTTAGATACCATCAATATGGACAACTTGAAAATCTCCTATATAATAAGTGGATACTCAACTGAGAAGAAATATTCAATCAACCTGATGACGTCAGTAATGTAGTCATAATGGCTTCCACGCGAGGTAAACAATGAAAATAATATATACATTGTAATTGAATACTGGGGATTAAAAGAATCTTACAATAAAAACCAGTGACGTCAACAGGCCTTGTTGATTCTTTAGAAGAAAAACTAAGGTGTTTATTTCGTAGTCAATGCGTCACTGGGATTTTTTGTTGCAAATTTCTCTTTATCTACTGCATAGCGCATACAAAGAAGGAAAAACATTCAGCCAGCTTGATGACGTCATAAATGAAGTTAAAATGGCTGCTATTTATTTGGAGAAAAAATACTTTAATGCTTATTTAACTATTGTAGCCTTACTGTTTTTTTTTTTACATACTCCATAGGCTGGCAATCACACTTTAGCTGTTTCAGAGATAATAAATATTCCTTCCTTGTCCTCTTTGTTTCACCAGACTTCAATTAATTGCTTTTACTCCTCTTTTTCAGCCTATTGTGCATACAGTTATTAGTTATGTCGTTTATTTGTTCAAACACATACCTTGTCCAACCTAATCATTTTTGTCCATTCTACACAATTAAACGAACGTCAAGGAGAGGCAGTAGCCATATAGAATGCCCATTCATTCCCCACTGAAGCAAAAGGGTAAGGAAGCCTCTCCATTTGTTACATCCACAAACTATTTATTGTAAGGAATATAAAAGAACTGCCTGCCCTCGGAGATTTCAAGTCAATCATTCAAGTCTCATGACTCTTACGATTAAGGAACCCATCCCCTCTTCTGTGAGTTGGTTAATTTAAAAATGTCATATTTATAATGTACTTACATATAGAGAATATACAGTAATGTTAATTAAATATACATTTTTGACATATTCCGACACAATGCTCTTATGTGTAGACTGCTGGGAGCTACACATTGCCCTAGTTAAAAGCAATTATCTAAGGAAGCAGAGTATAAAAGCTCCACCCATCAGCGTGCTCCCAATGATTCCACCCTTCCTTCACCCCCTCTTAGTGAATCCTTGAGGACGAATATCTACAAAGTTATTAGACCTCGAAATTCAATAAAGTTACAATAGATACTTGAACAAAGCAACGTCAACATTATGTTGAAGTGATATATACATTAGAGTGATTCTTAATTTACTCCTTTCCGATTTGAGAGGTGTGTAGGGCGCACTAAATGTCATCTTAATGCCTATAGACGGTCGCGTAAAAGTTTTATATAATATTATTTTTTTTTTTTAAATTCAACAGTTCATGTAAAAATTTATATACAAAACAATATATAAAATTGATGCTAATAAGTAAAAATACAATATATAAACATTTTAGTTCATAATTATAGCAACATACATGAACTACTACCTAATTTCTCCAAAAGTAAAACTTAAACTATTAAAACATATACTAAAAACGAAGTGTAAAGGATCATTTAAATTTTTTAAATTTCTTTAAAAGTAATTTTAAAGCATCTCTTAAGACATTGGAACGGGAGGGGACATATTTCACTAAATCGCCAGCTAGCGTCCACGAGTTGTCCGTGACCGAAGGGATCCGTAGGTCCAATGCAGCATATCGAGCGGAGGCGGATATGCATATTGCCCTAAGGTCCAGCGGCTGCAGGGGATATCCAATGTAAGGCTCTTTGCCACTAGGGCTTTGGCACTAAGTAGAGCGTTGTTTATAGCTTTTGTCTTCGCGGAAGCCCTTTGACTTGAAAGGCCAAATAAAATAGAGGCTTTGCAGTACTTTCCAGCGTTAGGTGCATCCAAGCCCCTTACATTTAGTTTAATGAATCTCACCAATATGTCAACCGATCGACACTCTGCAAAGGCGTGAATTATAGAGTTAAATCGAATAATATTTAGAGATCGGTTTATTTTTTTGAGTATTGTCCTATTCATTTGTCTTTCATATAAAAAATAAGATTTTATAATCTGTGGAAAGGATATAAATAATTTCAAAACTGTTTCTTATATTTTATTTGTTTATATAATAATAGAGGTATTAACGACGTATGAAACGCCAGTCATGAGATGTCTACCCAGCTGCATTAAGAGAAAGAAGGAATAATCCACTCTTTTCCTTATTACTTTTTACTCATTTACGAGTTTATTATGTGATAGGAATAATAGATGTGTCAGATAATAAAATCGGCAATAAATATAAATAATTTTTCAACAAAACCCAGATGTAAAAACGTATTTATGTTTTTACACTTGTTAGAGATCCTTTAGATATTTGAGGATGTTAATAAGGATATAATAAGATAATTGAATAAGTTAAAAATACAACATGAACTTTAAGGCTATTAGGGGCGACCTCTAAATATTATTCAATTTGCTCAAACCTCTCAAATCGAAAAAAGGTACAAACAAGAATCACCCTAAATAACTAAACATTGGCTGAGAGAAACGTGTGCTTTGAATAAAACAACGATGAATGTAAACAATATTCAGTTAAAAAACGTGAAAGAGCTGTAAGTCCCTTTAAAGATATGAATGAAAATATATTCAATAGCTCTTTATAATTGATGTAACAAGAGCAAATAAGGAAATAAGATATTTAATTAAATTATAATGGGTGCCATAATATCATAAGGATTACAAGAAACCCTTTTTAGACCCTTTCATGGTATATAAAATTTCGGGTACGTTTATTCATGTTTCCATGTATAGTAAAACGTCCGTAGTCTGATTATTATTTGTAACGTATCAAAAATCTATAGTAGCAATATATTTTTGATGACGTAAGCGAGAATAATAACATTACGAAATGTTATTCTTCCCCCGGTGTGACGCCATTAAAACGACCGGCAAACAAAACTTCAGCTCCCTTGCCAGTATGCACGTACCTTGTATTTCAATATACATTAGATCTATAAGGATTCTGGTCGTTTGTGAATTTTGTGGAGTGTCCCGGAGTAAAGGCAAGTTCCTTATTTAAACATAAATTGCTAGAGCGATCATCACGGGTCCCAAATATAGTCGCTTTTAAAAAAGAGTGCGATGTTAAAGGCGTGCACTAAAGGAACATACGAAAAAAAGCATACGACTTTAAAGCGTGCGATTAAGGCGTGCGCGAAAATAATGTCCAAGACTATATTACAGTAAATCTCCCAAATGTACAAAAAGATAATCCTCTTTGCCGAATATAGATAATCACTACTAATTAAATTATTTAATGCATTCATAGTCTTGAACATACTTGCCTCTGTATATTTGGTTCACCATATGCTCACCAATATGATCAGTGGAGCTGAGGACGATTCTCCTCGCAGCCGCTGAAAGATATGCAGCGTTATATGTCCATGAGAATTCTTGGATTATGGCTTCCAAAGAAGTAAAAATTTCATTCTGTACGCTAGTTTTATCAAAACTATTATGGTTATGCATAACAATAATGAATACAAGGCTAGTCAATTGTTATTAGATGGTTTACGCCATGTGATCAAAAGACTTTTAATTGAACAAAAACAATATATTTATTTTCAATTAAATTAAGCTGTTTTAAGCTGTTTGAAAGCTGTTTATTGCTCGTAATATCTTTTCATGGGAGTAGGGTAAATATTAATTGTTTGATAACGTTTTCATTAATATAAAAGAAACCCTAGAGTCATTCACCAGGTTATTCCATTCTCGTCTAGTCATTGATGTGAGTCACAAGCATACTCATACATGTGTATGTGTCAGTACATATATACACATACAAACGTCCTATAGGGGCATGGAGCAGGTGCAGCGGAACACGAAAATTATAGACGTACGTCTGTTGAGACTAACTATTACATATAAACCCCAATGGAAGTCCTAATCTCTGAAGGTAAAAATTATTATTATGTCATGAACAGACAATAAATCTTTTATGATGAAAGATCAGTGCTCAAATTTTATTTTCGAACTTGTTCAGCTAAACTGGTAAACTTGCTCAGTTTTCTTCTGTTCTTTATTCTAAAAAACATAGAGAAAATTCGCAATAGAGCTGCTAGCCTGGTGTCTGTCCCAAAAACACAAATAATATTTGCATCCACGACTGATAGAGTATGGAATAGATTTCCAGAAATCATATCTGAGTTTGGTAGAGACAATGGAAATTGCTGAAAGACTAGCCTCAACAATGTCCATAAAGATCTTGTTTTTGTTTATTTGTTTGTATTTATATTTATGATTTGTACTTTTAATTCCTTTAAATAACTGTTCGGTTTTATTTTAAACTATGTTTTAATTTTGTTTTTAAATGTTTTAGACACAAAAAATATAATGGTCAAAACGACATATTTTTAAAATTTTATTCCATTATATATATAACTGCCCAAAGACGTGATCCCAGAGATCTTGAAGCAAGATGTTCTGAGATTTACACTTTAATATATAATTATATATTTAATATATAATATGAATATAATATACATACGAACAATTTATTATTTCGGTTTAGTCTCAAACACCACTCCTTATCATAAGTTACATGATAGATGCTAGGAGATTGCTTAATTGTAATACCTTGGAAGTCCATACCATAAGAATACCTTTGCGTAAATGTGCAAGTATATCTATATGCACAATATTTTTGAGGTAAAAGTAGGGGACATTTATAGTTTGAACCATTGCCCAAAGCACTTGGTATACGCTAAGTTTTTTTTAATTTTTTATTTTTTTATTTCACAGTTCATAATATATATACAATAAACAAAGTATAAGGTATATAAAAGATGCTAATGCGTAAAAAAATACATTATTAAACATTCTAGTTTAAATTTTTAGCATCCGAGCTGAACAATCTTAAAAATATATATCAATTAAAAGCACATAAAACCGAAATGACACAAGTAAACGAAAAAAAAACAAGGATTTTTTTTTGCCTATATGGTTCGATAGAACTGCATCCGATT
This sequence comes from Caligus rogercresseyi, assembly GCA_013387185.1. NCBI lineage: Eukaryota > Metazoa > Arthropoda > Copepoda > Siphonostomatoida > Caligidae > Caligus > Caligus rogercresseyi. The sequence goes on from CP045899.1 coordinate 9,749,564, forward strand.
GGATATGAATAGCATTATAGCATTATAATGCTAAGTTAATGTTAATCGGAAAATGCATAAACATAACGTAAAAAAACGATCAAATTTTTTAGTTAATTGACTACATGGGTACGTTAATTTATTTTTTCCTTTAAATTCTCTTCTTGATAGACAAACATTGGTATCAGACTTGTTGATTTATCGTTCATTTTTTGTCGTTCGCGAACGATGAACGACAAGGAAAATTCAATATCTTTCGTCGTTCGTTGTTGGCACCAAAAAGACAAAGATTTTTATATTTATGGGAAAAATTTCTTTCCAGAAAAAACGTATTTTTTCAGAATGTCGAGAAAAAATTCATTAAAAAAATCAATTTCGTCAATTTCTTCCAGACTGACGAACGACATACTAACGATTTGATTTAAAAATAATGATGAACGACGAACAATAACTTTTGGTAAACAACGAACGACAATTTTTTGCGGACGTCAACAAGTCTGATTGGTAAGTATATATATATATATATATATATATATATATATATATATATATATATATATATATATATATATATATATATATATATATATATATATATATATATGCTTTCTTTGTGTTATTCCTTCAAATTATAAAGCAATCTCGTCTTTCAAGCTTTAGAAATAGATGTTCTTAGATGTAAAGCGTCTATATTTCAATAAAAATACTTTAAAATTGTATAACAAGTCTTTGACTTGATTACAACGAAGGGGACTTACCTCAGTTGAGTAGACAAAGGTGTATACGTAATTACGATTGATTATAAAGGATGATACTTGCTTTTGGAATGTTTTTTTTTCTGTGACTACCCCCATATAAAAAGTTTAGCTCTCCATACTTAAGAAAAGGGAAATATTTTGAGTCATTTCTAAACTACATACACTCTTGGTTGTTGATTAACTCATGCCCAAATAGGGTATTCCTTATCATTAATTTGTCTGACAATCTCAATAGAAGGCTCAAAAGGCAAAATAAATGTCCCGTGCAATCTTTATACGTTGCCATAAAAAGTATATTTTATTGATATAAGTTGCTTTCATGTTTACAAGATTAACATCTCGGTTAAGACTTTACATAGCTTCAATGGAAATACATGTACACATGAATGTGTACAAGTGTGGTAATAACTAATTCAGTATTTTAAGGAAATTAAAACTAACTTTTCCTCTTATTTTGACATTTAGTTTGAACTGTACCCATATATATTTATAAATATATAATATATATATATATATCTATTATTTTTGTTATTGAACTATTCAGCAGTGCAGGCTACTTTATTTCATACATTTTATATACTGTACCATTTTGTGGCACACCAGTGCTTATTGTTTTGATAACTTGATGCTGTGAAAAAGGAGTGAATATTTCCAATTTGGAGTAAATGGATTTAAAAAAAGAAACTTCGAACATTTTAATTGAGTTTTAATCCCCTTTTTTTCTTAAGGCATTGCCAAAAATTTATCTGATCGGGAAAAATGATCGGAATTGTATAAGGAGCAAAAAAAGCGATCGGATGGGGAAATATCGAATTCGTCGATATGCGAATTCAAATAATCAGAATCGGATCGGGAGCTAAAAAATATGATCGGGACAACGCTATATATATATATATATATATATAATTGTTATTTGTTTCAACTAAAAAATAAGTCATTTTCCTCCAGATGTATAAAATATAATCTAGAAAAAGTTCCTTCTTAAGTAATGAATAGAAAAAGATCATAACCTAGGGTTGTATAAAATAATTTTCCTATTTTGATAAGTATTTCAAAGAAAAATTATTTCAAACTTGATATGAATTTCTAATATATTTGTATTTTATAAGCTTGTTACATAATATACTTATGTTCAATTAAATGTTTCTTTAATGATGTACCAAATAGTCTTAAGTATATTTGAAACACATGATAGATATATGTTCTATGACTATTTTCACATGAATAATAGAAAAGCAGGATTATATCACAGATGCAAGAGAAAATATTCATTGAGAATCCATTATATTTGAGGTGTTTGTAAGGCCTAATCTTTTAAAAGATACTCTAATCCTTATTTAATGCTAAGATACATATTTATGTGAGCGTTATAGTTTATCAGTACATTTTTTCAATAAATATACAAATATATCATGGGCCTAAGAGGGTATTAAATAATAACTTTCGATGATTGGTATGGTTCTTATGGAGGCTTTATACAATATGTTGTGGGTCTTATAAAAGACTTAAATACTTTTTCTTTTTAAGATACACAAACAAACACACACACACATATTTATATATATATATATTACTATATATTATTTCGAATTGTCATCGTGATTGCAATAATGTATAGGTGGAGTCATAAAGGATGAGCTAGGTTCATTAACTCGAAATGTAAACAAGATAGCTCGAAAAATTCCAGCGTTAACGGTCTTATTGCATATTTTGTTTGGGAAGCGACTATGTGACGCCACTCAGGTAGTAAAAATAGCCAACACTCGCACCACTTCTATCTGTTACTCCACTCGCCACTGCAAATGGATACACCTGACTTTCGCTCCTACTTCTTGACCCGGATCAAGTTCGCTAAGACAATCAACAGGATACACGGTGACCTCTTTTCTACATTCCCTGACTCCTACCCTGGCCTCTCCACAATCAAGAGATGGAGAAAGGACTTCGATAATGCCAGTTTTGTTTTGAGAAGAATTGTCATCAGGAATATCCAGGGAAATAGGATACCGAAGACAATCGACGCTGGAATCGCCTGATCGAGAATAACTCCCGGATGACCACTCGACAGATTGCCACCGAAGTTTTTCTACCACAGTAAATCGTTTCCAGGCTTTTGACGAACGATTTTGGACTACGAAACGTCCTGAAAGATTGTTTCATAATGCGGGACAACGGACGTCCTCATGCTGCCGCGGATACCAGGGACTTTCTGACCCGGAGAGACGTTGAATAGGTAAAACAGAGCCCTTATTCACCCGACCTGTACCTCTGCGACCGGTACCTGTTCCGGAAGTTGAAGTACCTGCTCTGTAATGACGAGTTTGGGGGCCACGAAGATCTCAGAATGGCGGTGCAGTGGGTGATGAAGGGGGTCAGCGAACACGAACTGTTCAACCATCTCCAAAAGGTTGTTGCTCCATGTCCTGCACGAGTGAGTTCAATGACATTGAATATTTTGGTTAGATCTTTGACTAAATTCTTTTTTTGTTGAAAAAACAGGAGAATACATATTTTTTCAAGAATGCAACCTCCTAATTGTTTCAATTTATTTTGTACGGATATATCTTGGCAGTCCTACATAAAACATCAACGATTATTAAAGTTCAAAGTAGTTCAATTTTAGACATATGTCCGTTGCTATTTGTATATGTGATATAACATGCATATACATAATTTAAAAAAGGACTACCAAAGAAGTTTTATTGAATATATGTATATACATATTTTTCCCGTATAGTGTCCTTGCTTTATATATATATGCTTGAATAAAAATAGGAACCCCTTCACTCTGAACAAATATTTTGTTGTTCATAATGATAGTAATAATCTTATATTTATGTCTTAATACTTAAGAACACTTGGTTGTTTAAAGACGGGGGAAGTGTTTTAAACGGCTCCTTATTGCCTTTCAAAAAAGGGGCCACAAAAAAAAAATATATATAGGCCCTTCATCAATGACTATGAAGGATTGAACACTTGTATAAACATCTAAAGTATTTTATACAAGCATTTATTTTAAGATTGTTATCATAACATGGATGATATGAAAAAAGTTTGTTTTGATTAGACGTATGTTGGAGTGTCATTCATTTGACGAGAAAAATATGTCTTTTCTTTTATTCAGCCCACTCAAGGGCACTTTAAATTAAAGAATAACGGGGGCTTATGTTATACAAAGTACTATGAAATTCATGAAGTATATATGCATATTATTAAAATTAGTTTAACGTAGATTAATGAAGTATGTCTATCTATATAAAATAAGCATAAAATTTGAACTATGACCAATCAATACTGTGAAATAGAATATATACTTAAATATATAACGTTGTTTTCCCATCTTGTAAAGATATATATTTCCGCTTACCATTCCAATGATGATGCTCAATCATTCATCAAAGATTTCATTTTTAAATCATTTTAATGCTTCAGAATTTTGAACTAATATTTTATAACATAGATAGCTCTTAGATGGTGTCACTACCGGCTGATGCCGTATTAAGTTCCGATGAGTTAGGTACATTCTATCAACAAACAATCTTTATTTTATTTTATAGATATTAATATTACTTTTATTATCATTTATATAATATTTATATAACGTGACTTTTGATTTTTTTTAACGATTATAATTTTTTTTATTCGGCTATCAAATATTATAAGACAGTGTAAAATATTAACTACACTAAAATACAAGACAACTAATAAATAAATAAAAAATACTCTCGACAGTTGCGTTAAAATAAATAACATGAATGAACATTGTAGAACATATTTACTGTCAAGAGATTATAACCTTATATACATGGACGAAACAGCGTTTATTTATTCTTTAAAAAATCCCAATGACGTCTTAAAATCCTCTTCAGAGCTTTCAGATATACTCCTGAGCGAGATGGCACAAATCGTACAATATCTCCCGCCCATTTCCAAGAAGGAGATCCAGGGTCAGGAATTTTAACATCGAGCGCCTCGTAACGAGCCGCTGCTCCAAGGATGATCGCTCTCAGGTCCTCAGCTTCCACATAAGAGTTTGCCGTTAGTTGCTTAGCAATTAATGATTTGATGTTGCTTAATGCTGCGTTTAAAGCTTTATGACTAGAGGGGGAACTTTTTTTCAATTTCACTCCTTTACTTCTAAAAAATATTGATTTAAGATTATATATTATTCAAATACATATTTTTAAAGACAAACTGAGAATATGAAATCTGATTGTTTTACTTTTTTAACAAGATGAAATTTAATTGATTGTACCCACACATTATCGGACAGCTTACTTATTTATTTCAAGAATATATGGGGTTTCTTTAAAATTTACATTATATTAAAGTGTTCCCTCTTTTAACAATCCTAAATAGATTTTATCAAATAGCAAAAATCATAATATAGGTATCTAAACTGCTTATTAATTATAAGAATAATACTGATATGATGTTCGTTTTTATACTTCCAAACAGCGTTACTTAATTGAATAATTTTAATGTAACATAATCTAATAGCTTCCGCCAACAAAACAACTAAAAAACAAATAAATAATTTTTTAAAAAACCTTAAAAGAGGTAACCTGATAAGATTTTGCGATATAAAACAATACATTAAAAATGAATAATTCATTAGTTGCAAGAGATTTTCCCCTCATCATAATATCCATAATCCTAGAAAAATTATGTGGTAATGGCGTTTTTTCAGTACGTAGTTTATTTAAAAAATCGTATTTTAGTCGTATAAATTAATTGTGTCTTGGTGGTGTCTAACATTAAAGAAGTTGTACGTTTAAAAACTGATCTCAAATAGTCCAACAATTGGGTAACCTGATTGTACTCTGAAAGGAAATGTTTTGGGGCTTCTAAGTAGCTCCTATAGAAAAAAATGTCCATAGTCCTTCCGTAGATGTTTCTTAGCGCAAGGGTGTTGATAACTACTCTGTCCTTAAACCAATACAGGGTTTGGCTTAAAGGAAAAGACTGCAGACCTTTCACCTTTAGATATGATATTCCTTGAATAAAAGTTGTAAAAAAGTGTTCATATTTTAATTTTAAACATATGTAAATGAAAGTACAAAGTCAGAATAACTGCCATGTTATACATATGCACCTTATCTGCCAATTATATTTAATAGATGAATAATATTGTTATAATAAAAAGTGTTGTCATTCTGCTTGAAATATATTTAACTACTCTTAATTGTTACTTGTCCTTTATTCTTATTATTTTATTTGTAAATAATAGCTTCATCCAAAGAAGGCAGAATCTAATTTTTCATCGAAATTTAAATGTTTAAATTTGATTCTTTTATGTTTGTATACCTAGTCTTAATCAGGGGCCTTCATTTGAAGCAGCGAGACTTACAAATGGTACGATTGTCAACTAATTTTTCCCACTTATGTGACACAATTCAACCTCTCCCAGTACTAAAATAATTCCAAGAGGTCAGTTTTGGTCTACCTCTTTAATAAAATCCTAGGTTCGAGTGACTAATTTTAATGCTAGTATGTTTATTTATATCCTATCGGATACTGCAATTCTGTGTAACCGTATACGCAAAAAAAGCTGTGTGCTGTGTTTGACTCTCGTTGTTGTTGGGGGGTGTATGTTCGAATCTCGAGAGGGGAATATCATTTTTTGTCGTCCTCCACCGTGGAATCACTTTGAAAATTTGGGGTACATTTCTATATAATTAGTTGTGCTGCAGCCCAAGTCTCTGATAAAGCTATAGTATATATATATATATATATACCTATTTGTTAAATCTGTTCCAAATAGGAGACGGAAATACAGATTGGTATGAGCTATAGTTCTCCTCCATTCCATATCCGGATTTTTGGAGATGTCTATCAAAACTTTAATATCTATTCGTGGAATTATTTGGGATAAAGGAGCCAGACCACCACCAATTTGAATTTAAGAAGCCAAGCATCCTCCTCCAGCATAGCTCTTTCTGCTACAATAGGAGAGACAGAAGCTTTGTATAACACAAACGCTAGATTGCTTATCTATATCCAGTCAGATGCAATTCTGTCGAACCAATTAAGCAACAATTTTTTTAATAATAACGATGTAATTGATTTATTTTTACCTGTGGAGATATTCCCTATATAACCTTTAATGGTACATCTTAATAAACACTCATGGGCTAATGAATTTGTTTACGGAATGAAGTAAATCATCAATAACTCCTTCAGACTTAAGCTCCAATTATAGGTTCGAAATCTAAGATGTATCATCCTTAACAATACTATTTATACTTTTTACTCAAATATGATAGCGTGGAGGTTTAAAAAGGATAAGTTTTCCGGTACACCAGTACTTTCTTACTTCAATTATCATTCTTAGAACATAAAAATAAAATATTATGAAATAAAATAGATGGAAACAATATAGATTAAGATATAATGGAGAAAATACTAAAATTATATTTTACATTAATTCCATCAAAGGAGATTTGATGCTATTATTGAATATAATATTGACCACTGGTAATATTTGTATCTTCTTTTCCTCTCATAAAAGAAGATGAAATCGTTCTGATTTGTTTGCGTTCCTCAATGTTGACGAAGTATATCCTCACAAGATCAAAAAAGATGTTCTGATGTCTCGGGCTCATTTGAACAAAAGTGACATTTTTCACCTCTCTCTGTCCAAAGTAGCTTCGACTTATATTACATATACCACTGAAGATCTGTTGAAACTATATGGATATTTTTTTTAATTTTTGGAAACAATGATTTATTAACGTTTTTCTGAAATTCCGGAGCACTTTTTATGCTTATATTTTAATAGCATTCCAAACTCTGAATTGGTGCATCATAATGACGACTATGTAATATATGAAAATAAACCTCAAGTACTTTGAATAACATTTTAAAATGAATTATGTAAGAGACATGGTTTGAAATCTAAAACGTTTTTACCTCAAATATACAATTACTCATTAATACTTACATAAAGATCTAAAAAAATTATTGGAGGCATACAAAATATAGTATAGTCAGTGTATTTTTTGCGAGGTGCACATTAAATTGGAGGGGTGCGGCTTAAATAAACGTTGTAATTATGACGCTACATGATGGTGCATCTATGTTTAATTATTGCATTTGGTGCAAGTCTTAATTGTTGTAAATATGAAAAGAATGAATGATGTAGTTCACATATATCTCTGAAAGTGCGCAAAGACTCAAACTCGATAATTTGTTAATGATCTCCTCCAAATATTTATGTACGTTTAAAATATATTTATAGCAGTTTTGTGTATACTGATTCTTTATAAGTTTTATAGAAAAAAAAATGATTATATATTCCTTTTTTTCAAAAGAAACTATCTGACGATGAAGTGAAGCTATGGATAGATAATAGCAAAAAAAAATGATTTTAATTTTGTCTACATTATCTAAAGGTAACATAAAGTACATATCGAAATTAAAGTAAATTTTAACTACGAAAAATATCTTCGACATGATAAATATTGTTCTTTCATGCAAATAAGACTCTTTTTATAAATAGATGAAGTAATGCTCAAACCTATGTTTTTGTTATGTGGTCTAAGATTTCAAAAGCAATAATGATTTAATAATCCTTATATATATATATATGTCTTTGCTATTGAATATTATGAAAATTAAATTAATTTATAAGTAAAAAAAAACTCTTATTTTGTCAACTTAAACTTTGAGACCGGAAGGAAGGGAGCAAACTAGGCATTCTGTCAATATAGGACAAGGTAACATGCTCCAAAGTGGGACAATGGAGTTGATTTCTCCAAAGAAGATTATTGAAACTCTGTCACATGCCCTGGGGATCAAATTTATCTGTTTCCAAGCGTGACAAAAAGTGTGCCTTCTTTGATAAAATAAATTAGAATGAATATTACAAGAGTTTTACTTTTCAGCCCTTTAGAAGATTAAAATATTAAGTAAATAGACCTAGCATTAAGTGGAAACTGTGTTTATAAATTTGAACATAAAAGTTGGAAATCCCTTGATAATAAATTCAAACATGCAACGATGAAGTATACTTTTACAGAGGTTACCACGCACAATAAAATAAGCTATAGTCGAAAATTTATGACTGAAGTCAAACTTTTTATTGTTAGAAAAGATATCGTTCTTCGTATATTGCTGGTCTTACAAATCAGAGCCGACAATGGATTAATTTGGTTAAAATGGAATGCATCCCCCTCGTAGAAAAGTGACAAAAAATAATACATCCCCTCCCCAACTCCGGGAGATAAATGTTGTGTATACTTATTTCTCAAAAATGTATTGAACTATCTTTTATCTTTATCGAAATCTCTCAAAAGTTATCAGAATAACCACGATTATTTTTGAAATGTCAATTTCTTTTATAATATTAAAAGAAACCTTGAGATATCTTCTAGCCTAAATAAATGTATAGGTTACAATATTATTTAAATAAGCTGGTTCATTTTACACTATAATATTTATCAGACCAAAAATACATTTTTGTTTGTTACAAAGTTTTATGGCTCAGTTACCTTTTTGATAAACCTACTTAGCAAAATAACGAAGTTTTCATATTGTCGAGTAATACCAACAAAAAAGTTTTTCCTCAGGGGTCCTGTCATTTTAACTCTCGTTTGAGACTCATTGTTAGAAGATATAAAAGGACTTCAAATGACATCATCGAGGGAGCCGTGCAATAAAAGTTGTTCTTATATACTATGTTACAAAATTTGTTTCTCTTTTTCGTGTTACTCACTTCAACTTTATATAATTTAGATTATGATGTTTTAATGATGTGATGGGTTAATTTTAAACTACAATGTTTATTTATTATTTTATTATCACAACACCTCTGCTCTTTTTTATATTACACTTTTATTTGTCTAATAAGTCTAATTTGTGTCGTAGAAGACCAGAAGCGTGCAGACGTTTGAGACTATGTAGAGAGGTGCAAAATATTTACATTATTATAACCCTAATGAATAATATTTCATACATGTATCATACTTCTATACAATTAACCATGAACACTATTAGTTCATTTTTACTGTATTTAGTTGGGAGTAGTCTGGTTAAATATTAAATTGTCAATGACAAGAATGTTGCAAGGCTCATATGATGAAGAATTCGATTATTTACAAGCATTTAGTGAACTATATGTGAAAAGAAATACATAAAATAATCATTTGATTTTTTTAAAGCAGAAATATATATATATATATTTTAACGGTTATAATTTATAGAATTAATATTACTTTTTATCATTTATATAATATTATATAACGTGACTTTTGATTTTTTTATAAAGGTTATATTTTTTTATTCGGCTATCAAATATTATAAGACAGTGTAAAATATAACTACACTAAAATACAAGACAACTAATAAATAAATAAAAATACTCTCGACAGTTGTGTTAAAATAAATAACATGAATGAACATTGTAGAAGATATTTACTGTCAAGAGATATAACCTTATATAAATGGACGAAACAGCGTTTATTTATTCTTTAAAAAATCCCGATGACGTCTTAAAATCCTCTTCAGAGCTGAAATATATATTTAATGCTCATAAATTAGATTTAATAGTATAAGTATCTTTCAAAGTTGAAAGAGCCCTTATTTTTTTGCAATAAAAATAATGTAATCATATGGATTAAAACATGAAGACAGGTAAATATAAAAAAAAATTTAAGAATGATAAAAATGAGGTTGTAATAATAATAAACAAATACACTAAGAAGGCGTCCAGGGCAAAATTAAGAGGATTGAAGCTCCATCAACTCCCCCTCAAACCCAGTACCATCGTTGGGGAGCTGATACATTGCATAGGATGTCCGTGCATTTTAATTGAAGGTGTTGACGTCTGATACGAGCGTCAGACTTCTGTTTCGTGAGATACGCGATGAAGACCCAAAGGGAATCCCTCTCCGTTCACTCTCGAGGCATAAAGGATCCTCTGAACCGTAGAGATCAAATGCTCAATCTCATAGGCTTCCACATAGGATGAGGATGTTAAAATGAGCCTGTCTGAAGGTGATAGGGATATGTTGTATGCTTCAAATATTATTTCTCCACCATTATGAAATAAATAATTTAAATAGAGTCAAATCGAGCAGGTATTTGGTAGAAACAAAAAGTATATGCCATTTAGTGACTCTCTTGCAGCAGGGGATTCATAGATTAAGGGATGTACCAACATAAAATGATAAAGACTATTTAAACTATAACAAAAAATTCAAAGAATTGGTAATAATTTTTTTATAATTCTAAAATTGCATTTAAATATATAAACTGTTTTAGTGTAAAAAAAGTCTCTTTTAATTGAGATGTCAGTTATGAATTAGCCTCTGAGATAAAATTTTAATAAATATTGATGTAATCATCAAATATTTTTCGTAAGAACAAAATATACTGAAACTTATCATTTAGATATTAGGTTTTAAAACTAAATTTACGCCATTATGCTTATTCCACACGGATTCATATCTATCGAAACAAACAGATCAAACCGTACAATACATCCTATTAAAATACAAATATACATGTAACTAAGTTAATTCTATAATGAATAAAATCGAACTAATTTTATAATTTTATTTATTTTTATTGAGGCTGAAAATATTTCATGATATAAGATACAACAAAATATGATAAAATATTTAGGGGAAGGAATTATGTGTATAAATCAATAAACATTGTAGTTTAAAATTATTCTTCGCCTGAGTTGCCTTTCGAAACAAAAAATATAACGACAAAATATTCATAAATAATGCCAAAACATCAAAACAATACATATTTAAACGTCAAGCACACACAAACGTTAAAACGGTAATAAATCATTCAAATAAATTAAATTCTTTTAAAAAGTTTCATAAGATTTAATTATATTTTTGAACATTGTAAAATACTTCACCGAAACTTTGGGGTAGAACTATATTTTTTAATATTAAAGTTCTATTTTTGTTTTCTTAAAAAGTAATCTAATAGGGAATATTCTTTGTAAAATGAAAATAAAGTATTTATGCCAATATGATTATAAAGACATGTATCAATATGGATATAAATAAAAATATATATTTTATATTTAGTGTAAATTTGTATTTAGTGTACTTGAATGAGCTCTTTTTTTTGACAAAAGTCATAAACTTTTATTCTTTATGTGCCTCTGTTAGAGGCTAAAATCTTACGAATAATATCATGTCATAAATAATAATAAAATTAGAAAGAAAGAAAATCATGTTTTTTATTCGACCTTATTCTATTTAGCGAAGTTTTATATAATCACCTACATATAAATAACATTCTAGTTTAAAATTAAATAGCAAAATATTATGTTTAGTTTAGTAGTTAATAAGGAAAATATTTTTTCGTAAAAATCAATGCGGTAAAAACGATACAAAAATTACACAGTGACAAATAATATAAAACAGGTAAATTAATCACTCAAATGTCTTATAACAAAACCTTTATAAATTCGTAAGAGTTTTTTTAAGGTCATTCATTGTTTTGTCCGAGAATGAGGGGAAAGTGGCGAATCAAGTCTACCGCGAACCTCCAGTGGGAATCATTACGTCCTGGAATCTTGATGTCCAGTGCAGAATAACGAGCAGCAGCGAAATTTGAATACATCTTAATTCTCCGTTTCGATAGTTTTCCCCGACGCAAGGTGTTCAGCTACGTAACTTCTAGAGCTTGATAGAGCAAATTCTATTGCTCTTGTTTTCTCCGACGCAGATCGCAGGTTAGATGTGAGACTGAAAGAAGAATGGGGGAAATATTTTTGTCGTCGATTTGATGAATGTTGAGGCTATTAAAGTGAGTTTTGAGGCTGATAAATCATGTTTATATTTTTATCGAAGGTAGTAATTTAATCGAACTGTTAATTATGGCGAAGAGCAACTTCTGGTTAGTGAGCGAGGTGCCATTCAGTTATATTTAAATAAGCATTCACTAAGGAAAATAGTAAACAATAACTTTCGTCACCTTAAATAGATTTGTATACCTTTACTTATTTCTTATTACATAACAGCAAGAGATTAGGCGGATAAACGTTGTTTTCTATAATGGATGTAATTTTGAGTGAATTGAATATTTCTTTTGGCAATTTACAAGTACTCCCTATTTTTGAATATTTTATATGAGTCTTTTTGGGGTTTGGTAAGCGAGAGATTCCTTTTCCCCCCTTTCTCGTGTGCGACCAAAAATTAAACACACAGACACAGCACAATTGTAGGTAATAGAGAGTGGGCTGGTCGTCAGAATCAAGTGGATGAATATTTAATAACTGTTCAATACCTCTAATGGGGAGGAGCGAGTACAAAAGTGTGTTACTATGTTATATAAACATATTTTACTCAGAAATAGGTATGCCTTCCTAATAAATTAACGTACTTTCCTCTACATAATGGATAATTTGAACCACAAAAATGCATATCTATCTAATAATAAGTGTGGTTTTTGTATATATATATATATATAATAATTATATAGTATTTTTATAACAATAATTATTGTTAATGTCTAACAAATTGAAACTCTAAAAAGATTTAAAGGACTAACAATTAATCCTATTTGAACATATATATGTCTGTTGTCAAACACAAATAACTCTTAGCTAACAAAATACATCAAAGAGGAGAGCACAGCACAGCGACATCTATTGGCAGAGTAGGCTAACTTGAAATATTTAGTATAATTTAGCTCATTTGGCATCCTAAGAAGCACTCAGAGATGCCAAAGTTTAATCACTTGTTCCTTTTGGCATTTCCAACAACTCCACAAAGTTTCATCGAATCGTTCTGCACTTTTGAGTTATCCTGCTGACAAACAAACCAACCAACCAACGCCAGTGAAAACAATACCTCCTTCGGCGGAGGTAATAAAAACAAAACCAAAAGTCGTTGTTACTTGATTGAGGATACAATACAGAATCATCAGTGATTCCAAGGGAAGATTCTGGGTCCGCAATTGCACAAACAAAAGGGCTTAAGCTCAATTTTAAGTCAATCCCAACCCGAAGAAGCAATAGTCTAAATTATTTTTCTCAATGGCGGCTTATATTTTATATCCAGCTGCGTATATGAAATATGTAAAATATTTTTTTATTATAAATATCTGATCCTATGAATCTTGAAAATGGCTGTTGACATAATTAATTAAAATGCCGCAAAAGGTTTTATGTTGAGATCAAAAAATAAATTAGACTTTAGGCTGTTTGTTATAAATAAAAAATCATTTATTTCAACAACAACGACCATTGATTTTAAATTACGTTAGAAAGTTAATCACGTGTTGCGGGTTCCTTATTTCAATTACTGTATGAAAACAATTATGTATGAAAATTATATATATATATATATTATTTATATTTAAACAATAACAAACTGTCGACAAAATTAAACTATGTTATATATGTATGACACATTGCCTTTAACCACCCGAAGAATAAATTCAAAATATGCAACACTTAATGGTGTTAAGTTATATACATATACCTGTTCTATAATTTGCTATATAATGTTGATGCACAATCTTTTAGTATGGAAACTCATTTACACACACACACACACATATATATATATATATATATTAAGCGTTTACTTGCCAATATTTATTATTTTTCATGCAAAAGTTTATTCCATTATGGAATCATTGCCTTTATTCAACATCATGGTATTCTTTCATTACATAAAAAGAAGTGGAAGAAGCTTTATGAATAATGCCGCGATAAACTTATCATTTAAGAGAAGAGCAATAAAAATGATAATTTCTTACCCTGTATCACTGAATTTGCCTTAGCCAAGGACTCTTTCAACCACTCAATCAAAATAAAACGACATGATTCCTCTTGGAGATGAGGAAAAATCCTTTAAAACCATAAAGATAAAGGCTGTACTTTGAGTAATATCAATTATGACTTGTATATGAGGAAGAAGTGATTTAACCGACCCTTATATCTATATATATATATATATATATATATATATATATATATATATATATATATATATATATATACATGTTCTCCACAAAGGATCCACTGTTGTGTAATTATAGGAGTTAAATGGGATTCCCACTTCATTTTAACCGCAGATAACATTGACTTAAGAGCCTTTTACCACAGACAAAGAAGCCTTTCAACAAAATGATTGTATTTGGTGCTCTTTAAAGAGGTTATTTGCAACTTTATTCTCAAATGATTTAATGGACCAAAACGACCAAATGCATTAAAGCTTAAATACTTAGCTTTATATACTATGATATTCTTATTTTATGTTTATATTAGGGCGATGTATTGGATTACAGGATTTCAGTTTGTATTTCTTTAGACGTAAAGAGAGAGTTAAAAAAATATAAATGGAAATATATTTTGATTTTGAATAATAAAGGACATTAAAAAACAACTATATGATTAACGAAATTAAATAAATTTAATCTAACACTTTTAATAAGGTGATCGTACGAATACTTCTATTTGAGTAATATCTGTATAATTATGTCCTTATCATTTTATATATTATTATATATATATATATATATATATATATTATATATATATATATATATATATATATAATATATATATATGTATATATTAACGCAGAATATCAAATTATAAATTTATGTTCATAACCCTTATAGATCCGTGTGCTTGATTAACTTTTGTGTTATGATTACTCATTTAGATAAAGGATTCACAAAGCAATACTCAAATTATAACATAGAAATATATTTTCTGGTGAATGCACGAGGGAAGTTTCCTTTATATTTAGTTTGGTATATCTCAGTTAGATTAATTTCAAACACAAATAAAACGCTTACTGAAAAGTAGGAAACCATTAGAAGTAACTTTGTTGTAAAAACTAAACTCATAAAATTACAAAAGCTATGAGAATAAATGTCTGAAGATAAGTTATACCACACAAAACTATAACTTTTCGGAAAATATTTTACCCCATTGTGGCGTTGCGTTCTTCACTTTAATGATTGTACACTTTCTTTATTTGTATCTCTATTGTGAACAGTAAAATATATTTCGAACTAACATATAACCATATAAACTGTGTGTTACCACATGAAATTTCTTCGCTTGTGGATAAAATGTTCACTGATAAGGATATTGACCATCATAAGGCTTACATAAAATTATCTTTAACGATTCAATGTTTAAGTTTATTTTGATTTATACGAGAGTTATTCTATTTTGGTCTTAACCGCTTTGAATTTACCTTAGTGCCCTTATGAGAAAGTTTGAACCAAATGTATAAATATTTAGAGGTCGTTCAACGTCTTTCAAGTTCTTTTTATGAACTCAAGTAGTATTTTTTTTGTCTTCAATATAAGCATATTCATATCCATGATATATTATTCATTGTTAAAAGCTCAATAATTACTATTTCCATAACTGTTTTACATTTGGTATATGAATAAAAAGTCAATAATGGTTTCCTAAATATAATTACTATAACCTTTTTATTAAATGCCCTTAATAATGTGCTATATGTATTACGATAGATTTAGATTATTTTTTAAAGGATGTATATATTGTATATCTGTAAATTTCAACTCTTTCTCATAGTCTCCAAAATAATCCATATAGATTTGGCTCGTTTTTACGTACCATATCTTTTTTTATTAGACCCACGTATTCTCCAGTCAATTGAACATTAAATAAACTGTAAATTTCAACTCTTTCTCATAGACTCCAAAATAATCCATATAGATTTGGCTCTGTTTTATGTTTCATATCTTTTTATAAGACTCAGGTATATCTCCAGTCAATTGAACATTGATTATGAATAATACCTCCATATTAACACATCACTAATCCTACATTTATCTCCAAGCCTATCACGTTCCTCAACACTTCATGAAATTTCAATTTATAACCTGTGCAAGTCTCATAACCTCGATTTTAAATATATTGAAAACACTTGACATATTCTTGTAGAGTGTTTATCCCATGTAATCAAACAAGTTTTACATTAGTGATTATTCTCGGACGCATTTAAATGCCTTAATTTTTATAAATGTCTTTCAAATTATACTTTATTTTGTTTATTTTTTAAGACTTCTAGCACTCCTGTAATCTCGTTTTTATACATTGAAGAATTGCCCGAGTTCCTCCTTTCCACTTTATATATCCCCAGTCAATCCAACATTGATATACTCAATAAATCTTTCTCAGAGGCCTTTTCAATGTCTATATTTTCCTTCAGGCCTCTCACGCCATTATTCACTTGAGGCATTTTCATGGCCAGAGTGATTTTTATCCCCACTACCTTTTTATTCATAAATTGATGTGTTTTCTCTTCATCTTCTCTGAAATAAATGATTTATGATTATGTTTGTGAGGAGGCTTTATACATATGTGTTCAATAATAATGGGTGGTGATATATATATATATATAATATATATACAGTGTGTTCCATCAGAAATGTAATTTTTAAAATTGCGATTAGAAGTACTTAAAATAATTCAAATCGTATTATTGATTGAAAGAGGAGATTTTTTTCAATATATAAAAATCTGCATTAATTGTGAACCTGAAAAATGTTTTCTGAACTTGAGAAGAAATGGATCATCCTGCAGTTTGGCAAAACACCTTCTCCTTCCACAGTACGCCGAGAATTTATACTTCACTTCAAGATCAGTGGGAGGGCAGCGAAATCTTACCAGCTGATCCAGTTCACAAGAGTTCTTGATCATTTCAATAAGACTGGTTCCATCCAGAAGAAAAAAACACATGAAAACAAAATCAAAAAGAACAGAAGCAGTGGTTCAGGGTGTAAAGAGTTTCTTTGAAGAAAACTCAGAAAAGCTTCTCAGCAAATTTCAAAACAATATTGAGTCCCACTTTGCGGTGGCGAGATTGCAACAAAAGACCGTGTGACTTTTTAGTTTTACACTTTCCACGAGGGAAGAAAGCTTCAGCATGGGAGGCGGAGCTGAATCAAAATGCACTCACTTTTCAGTTTGAAACCTTCAAAATCGATGAAATTTTCGTTTCCCAATGTGTTCAAGTGTGTTCACAAAAAATAATTGCTCACAGAGAATATGAAAATCAACTCCCCCATCCAAAAAATATGTCTATGCATAAAAGGCTTCCTAAGTCAGCTCTCATATGGAGAGGCCTCCACTACTTATGTACTTTTTTCCTTCCTCATTGACAAGGTCTTATTTACAACTAATTATAAATACAAATATCATGAAAAAGTAAACTATATGTAATATATAATATGTATTTATAATTCCATTAAAAGACAACTTAGCCCATTCAGGGGTTCATTCCTCTTGTCCGTCTACATATTTAATTCAAAGGCTCCTTCTTGATGACTCATCATGTCTATATCCAAGAACTTCCTGTAAATAAAAAAGGGGGGAGTCGACAACGTTTGAATAACCTTCTCGTTGCCAGAGTAACTTTACCCTCAGTACACTCAGCAAATGTCATGGTCCACAATGAATTATTTAAAATGTCTAATTGAATTACAAGACCTTTGAAAATGAATTTTTATTACTGTTATTTAATCTACATATGTTGTTACTTGTACTTTAAATTTCTAGTCACAATAACAAACAAATATATCTTAACGAATTCAGATTGGCCAAATATATATATATATATATATATATATATATATATATATATATATATATATATATATATATGTTTCACCTTTCAAGTTCGTATAGCTGGTATTTGTTTTGCTTTTTAACCAAGGTACTTATATTTACGAGGGTTTTTTAGTTATAATAATTGCTTAGGAATTTGAAAACACATATGAAATTCTAATTGTTTATCCTTTTATATATGCATTCTTTAAAACGAGTCTTCAGTTTCGTAAGACCTTCCAAAAGGTATTTATATTCTTGTACACTTTTTAAATTCAGACCTAATTGAAAAGTCTTGGACTCTTATACTTAGATTTTATATATTTATAATTTTTAAAATATAGTTCAATGTATGATAAATAGTTAGTTATAGACACTTAATAGTTGTTTTATGCCCTGACCTATATGATATCTCAATATCCAACAAAGAAGAAAATTGCTCGACTTGAAGATTTCTTTGATGGTGTATAACGAAAATAAATGGCAGTACCATTTGGTGAAACCATTTTGTAGTGATTAGAATAGAATAAATTAATCATACCATAAATACCTAGTGACCCTATGTAATCCTGGCTATACCTTATGCCATTCCACACTTTTTCTAGTCCTTCAATCTTGTTATTTGATTTGACTATTCAAGGGATAACCTTAGTTCCTTATTTATCTTCGTTGTTTAATCGTCCCTAATCATATACCAACATATATTTCTTCATAAAGCAAGATTAAATGGCTCTCATCAGTTCCTACATAAGTATTTTTCTACTCTTCTCTTTATAGAGAAAATTGTTAATCCAGATATTACCTAATCATGTCAATGGTGATGCATGAGAAGACTAAAACAGAAGCATCGTCAATTACTTGGAGTCCATTTGTTTGATAATGCTTCCTAACAAACGGGCTTAATGACTCGAATTCTTGATAAAATGGCACATGATGATTTTTTTAAATCATAATAACCTAATATATATATATATCCTAAATTTTAAAACTTTGACCTCGTTGCGCAACCCCGTAATGTTGACCGATTTTGTTCAAACTTGTATGTCGTCTTCTTTTATCACCAAGAAACAGAAAATTCACAATGTTGCTAACATTTCAAACATTTGAAAAATAAGAACAGACCTAATATATATATATATATATATATATATATATATATATATATATATATATATATGTATATGGATTAACATTGGTATCACATCGAAACTCATTTGATCATTTTTTAAAATCTAAATCACATTTTTAGTATATTATAATATTAAACCATGAATTTTATTTTTAATTAAATAATTCCAAATATTCCGAAGAGCATTTACATTGAACAAGGATCAAATAAACATACAAATATTTGCTATAATTTAATCTATGAATGATTCACATTCGTTAATGAGTAACTCTGTGCGTCTTTGCTTGTATATAGGTATATGTGTATACGTAAATTGTAGGTAGCCTTGAAGGACCAGAAGTCAGTGAGTGGGTATCATTAATTTGAATGACCTTCAAAAGAACTCCCGTTATGTCTAAGACAAATCCTTTTATTCCTCTTTTCTCCAAGGTTCATTCCTACCCTTGGGTATATTATCCATACGTCTTTGGTAGTTACATGCGAGGAATGGGCGCGCCTATTAAGTTTTTCAGTCATTGAAATAGGAGGAGGAAGCCCTAGACATAAAAAAGTATATAATTTCCTCTTACATACAGTACCTACAAATAATAATATATGTTGAAGCGTATAACACTATTCAATATGTCTTTTATTGCTCTATAAAAACACTATATAAATACTTTGCTTTAAGTATATAAAAGACACTGTCTACGACTGATAACATCAATACTCTTCTAAGATGTCTCGTGAGTCTTTTTAAAATATACACACTTTAACTACTTTTATTTTTTTAAAGACCAAACAGATACACATAAATGTACGTCTGCTCAAATTTAGTTCTTGTCTTTATATATGTAAAACCCCAAAATAAATTGTTTGTTAATGAACAAGTGTGAAAAACAAAGAAACATTTCATAAGTTAATAATATATTTTATTGCAAACGGATCAATCTACTAGATACATATGTTTTATTACTGCTTTGATATTCATATTATGTATTTATTAAAAGAGAACTGACGTAAGAACTCGGCAGTGACGTAACATTTCACATATATTTGTCCTGCCATTTATAAGTACAAGTACAACTTACTACATAACATTTTACTATTTTAAATTGTCGTTATAAAGCTTGAAAAAAGAAAATATATTCATACTTAAATGTTTTTCTTTAAAAATGATTGGTCATTTTATTTGTCGATATGCTTTTAAAATTAAATAGGGCTACTCTCTTTACATTTACTTAAGATATAGCGAACTTATTCCTTTAGCTGTATTTTTGTGTCCAATATAAACAAAGTAGTTTTTACTACGTCATCGTACCTTTTCTCAAATTACTTTGTAACTTTTTACGAAAGACTCTCTAAGAATAATGTCTATTCGGCAAGCTTTGTTGGATGAACTACAATCAAAGTATTACCTACAAGGAAGATCCTGATTTAGTGTCTCATAGAATCTTGTGGAATCAGAGATTATTCTAAGGCTGTGAAATCTGATAGACAGTGCCAATGTACTGCATATAATTTAATAAACATGTATTCAAATGGTAAAAATATAAACTCATCGTGAAACTCCTATTTGTCTTAACTTACTGTAGCTCTACAATACCCCTTAATAATGGCTTGCTTGGTGACTTTATCAGAGTTTCAACATTTATTAAACAAAAGATAACAGACAAATTGGATATTCATAATTTATTTCTACTTTTTTGGGGAGCTTTATATATTTCCAAGTTTCTTATAATAATTTGATTTAACATACACTCGGAAGAAGTAAAAAAATGCACTTCTTGTTTATCATTAATCAAAAGGAAGCCATACGCAAGACTCTCTTGACCTCTGAGATGAGATTAGTAATATCTAAGAAGTCCTTTCGCATTTTCTGTCAAGACAAAACTCATGAGTTGTGATTATATATCACCTTTTGGTGAACTCCTGCAGATCTTTTAAATATATATTTTATGAGAGACCTCTAGACATTGACATTGAGATGGGGATCAGTGCGGTCCTTTACATTTTTAAAGGGGATACAAAGTTACTTTATGTGTGGCCAAAAGCCTCATCGGCATTACATAGCATGGGACAAAAATATATTATTCTTTTGTCTCATCTATCAAATTTAAAATCTATAGGAACACCTTCAACATCCTTAAATCACGGAAGAAACTTAACTACATGTCTTCATATAACTAGAGGTAGTTAAATACAACTTCTGATATGCCAAATTGGCATATGTCAATAAATTATTTAGAGTTTCGAGGTATTGGTTTTGTTAATTGAATATTTTTATTTTTAAGGTTCTTATTTCAATTGTAACATGGTGATACTAAGTTAAAAGGGCGGTATGATTGTGTAGAAAAAAAACATTAATAAACATTTAGTTTAAAAATTAGACTACCTGCTAGAAGACTTAGTTACATTAAGGACATATTAAATTGTTAAAAGACGTTATCAATTTATATACAAACCTATGTTAACAGGATATAAACAAAAATATCATTAAAAACAATTTAAAACACTTAGATGGGAAAGTAAAAAGATTATTCGGTTATTCTTCAGGGCATTAAATATGAACTACAATGTTCATTTATGTATTTTCGCAACTGCCCTGAAAAGTTTTACTCTGTTTTGTATATAATTTTAGTGTATTTGATTTTACACTGTATAAAATTTTGCAGTTTACCAAATAAACTTTTTTTAACCGAAAAAAAAAATATTGTTCCACAATTTTCTTTCAAAGTCGGTGACGTTATTGCATGAAGAGCCTATAAATCAGGAATTTTGAGCTCAACAATCTCGTCGAAGTCGAAATTAAAATGCCTTGCCCAAAATGTTTTAACCGACAACATCAATACTTTCAAAATAGCCGAAGTGGCGGAGGCTGAAATGGAAGAGAAAATATCCAAGGAACAACATCCTAATAAAAGATTACGCAATCTTTATAGGGGAACCCACTCTACTGCACGCTCCATTTTGAAAATCATAGATGGAAAAAAGTTATTACAAATAAAATGGAGATCCTGGATTACTTTCACTCTCGATTTCAGTCAATTGTTGGTGAGAGAATAGGACATTTTCCGAGACCTAAAAAATCAAAAAAGGACGTGCAAAGTTCCGAAAATACAATTTTCACTTGGACAGTTTGACTCAATATGTTAATAAAAAAAATGAAGCAAAATAAAGCTTGTGGACCTGAAGGCATTATGGGAAAGTTTTATCTTCGTTTTTCTACCCAAATAATTCCTTTTTTAGTACAAATAGGAGGTGGGATGGAGAAGAAGGGTCGTATGCCTAGTTCCTTGACTAAAGGAACCATAGCATTGATCCCGAAGAAGGGTGATGGGACTGACTTCAGTCATTGGAGGCCAATAACCATTTTAAACGAATCATACAGAATTTTATCAGGAACTCTGGCCCAGAAAATGCAAATTATTTTAAATGAAAAAATTGGACCCCACCAAAAGGGTTTTTTGAAAAATCGAAAGATTCAGGACATCTCTTTCAACATTCAAACTGCCATAGACTCTACTAAAAAGAGAGTTAAATTTGGAGCTATACTGGCAGTAGATTTTTCAAAAGCATTTGATTCAATTTCCCATGGGATAGTATTAAAAGCTGTCAAAAAACTCCTGCCTCGAAAATACTTCAATCCAGTGCGCGCCTTGCTCTTCAATGGTACATCTACCCTCTCAATTAATGGATTTGAAAGCAAACCTATTACCTTAGGAAGGAGTTGTAGGCAAGGATGTCCTTCCGTCCCTCTTCTGTTCATAGCTGCAATGGAGGAATTTGCGCAAAACATCATTAAAAAATACAGTGGATTTGGTGTAGACTTTGAAGGCTCCCGTCACATCATTGACATGTACGCCGATGACGTAACTATTACCGTTGAAGCTAATTCTGAAGCCCAAATCATCAAACGAACGGAAGTAATTTTAGATTATTTTATAAAATTTGAGAAAATTTCCGGTTTATCTTTAAATAAGAAAAACACATGTATTCTACCGATTGGCGCCTGGAATCCTGCACAAAACCTTATTATTTGTTCGTGTTTTATTAAACAGCGAGTGGAAATCTTGGGTATTTATTGGTGCAGAAATGGAATAGATGATAAGAATTGGACTGAGATTAATACTAAGGTCAATCAAAATACCATACAATGGAGGAATTTTAATCTTAAGACGAGAATAGATCTGTATAACTACAAAGTTATCCCTCTGGTTCTTTACAGAGCCTCTTCGTCTCCCTTTATAGCCGAGAAAGTGATTTTAGAAGAAAACAAATGGATAAACTCCTTATTTCATTTTAGTTATGTCCCTGCTGTTAAAAGGAAAAAGGAATGCCTTGGTGGGGGCATTACCCAATTATCTAATATCGTTCCAAAAATATACAATAAAGTAACTATTGATATATTTAACCGTCCGTCCTTAGAGTGGAGAAGATCAGTTACTCACCATGAAATATCATGGTGGCTTCTGTTTGGCTCGGATCTAACTAATTCTGTGTCGTCAAATATTTCAGCTGTTTGGGGATGCCTACAGAGAATTCTTTGGAGGAATGTCCCATCATATGAGGGCGATTCTACCATAGATATAATACGCCAAAACTACCTAAAAAGATACTTCTTCAAAACTTTAGGAAAGCCTGAAGAACTTGAAGAATAGGTAATTAAAGAGCGTCATTTCACTCTCCACTGTGCGTATGACGGATCTATTCTTCATGACGGAAGATTTCGTTTCGCCCTACAACGGTCTGCTAATAAACACTTACCCTTAAAGCCTTGGCACCTGAAAATGATAGGTCCTTATTGTCCTGATACCAAAGAAATGAATAAATTTGCCTCAAATATATGAAACTTCTGAAGCTTCCTGAGAACTGGAAAAAAGAATGTTGGGTTCTTTAAAATATATCTATGATGAAACAAAGTTCACAGCGCAACTACAAATTTCTGCAGACTTGATCAGATTTTACGAACCATGTAAAGATTGTGGCAAGATCTACAACGACACCATCCACGCTTTCGTGGACTGTCCCATGGTATCGGTTTTAAAGAAATTCGTTGCCTTGAATGTGAGAGGAATGGAGAAGTGCGTGAACAATTATGTACAGGCCTATATTCTCTTTGGATCCAACGGGAGACGAAAGTCTACATCAGCAAGGTCAAAAGCAATCGAATTCGCTATATTGAATTCGAAAGCCTTGGTTGCAAAAAAGCTGACCTCACGGGATCTTTTGCTGCCAACAGAATTACGTGGAATAATTGTAGCAGCCGTTGCAAGGTACGCTGCTTTTTCGACCCGCGTTCCTGATGCTTCTGGCGACAACTGGAACTTGGCTTCGGATCTAATAAAATATTTTCCATCGATCTCTACACACCACCTCAAAGCTGTTAACAAGGTTTAAAACATTTTAAATAATTGTGTAACTTCAATTTTAAATGTGATGAATATTTGTATTTTAAATGTTTGATTTTATTACCATGCTTTGTTTTGTTTTTTAAATAATTTTATGATTGCCTTTTTATGATATTTGTTTTTTTGTTCTTCTGCCATTGTATTAATTTTAGATTATAATATCTATTTATGTACTTATCACAATTACTTTGGAATTTGTAGAGAACTGGAATAAATTATAAAAAATGCCTTGTCAAAATAAAAACTCCCCTAACGTCAACCTCGAACTAATCAATACTTTGGCACTTAAAGTGCAAGGTGAATGGTCTCGAACTTTTGCGATGTTTTCTTTCTTTTCTTAGAAAACCCATACAGCACTTCTGCCTTCAAATCTTCTGGATATATTATTGTGTTTTATTTTGGTCTTTTTTGCAATATATATATATATATACATATATATATGTATATATATATATATCGGTATTCGGCAAATCGGTACTAACGACAGTAGATTTCAAATACCAACTACACGGTCTTCGGTGGAAACTACCAAATACCGCTACCGTTTGCCAACTGGTTCAGTAGATTTGTAAAGTATGACTTAGCCAAAATAATCCTTATTTATTCATGTAGCTCTTTTTACAACTTTGCAATATATATATATATATATATATTTGCAATTGGTTAATTAGATTTGTAAAATATACTTTTATGTAGCTAAGTAGTTGACTGGAATTACAACCGTCCGAAATTTGCCAAAATAATCATTATTTATCCATGTCGCTCATTTATATCTATTGCTCATCTGCTCACGTGTAGGTTTTACTTACGTATATATATATATATATATATATATATATATATATATACATATCAATAAGATCACAGCTTGGAAATATATACATTTTCATCTTTCCTTTTGCGACGAGTGTGGAACTTTATTCATCTCTAAGTATTAAGATATTACATTTAGCACCATTATTTACATTCAAAAGTTGTAACTTTGGCAACCCTACCCATGTTTTGTTCGTCTTCCTATTATACAGCACAATTAATTTGCTATGACGCAAGGCCCTCCTACACATTCTCATTTTTGTGGCGCACGCAAACTTGATGATGCCACTTTGTTTGTTGAACATGCTTCATTTGTTTTTGCTTTTTTGGGCAAACAAAAAATTGTCTTAGTTGTCATTATTTCACACAAGCACAAACATAATGAGAAAGCAATATCCCACAAACTTTTTTTTAACATAAAATCAACACAAAAGGCACGAAAACAAGTATATGAAATATGAACCCAATGATGTAAAGAGACTCTTTGCGGTATTGTGTTACTGGCAATAATGATAAACAACGTGTATCTAATAAAGCTGATTGGAAATTACATTATTTAAAAAATACTTTTTTTTCATGTAAATTTTGTCGAATTTGTAAGCCTATATTTTTTTATCAAGTGATGAGATTGATGCCAGTGAATTCTTTTAAAATAAAAGTACATCCCATGGTTGGCTTTCAAGCCTATTTATTGGACTGATTATATATAAATAATGGTAAAAACATAAATAAGATATGTCAATGATGCAAATGGATTGTTTTAAAATAAAAGATACATCACCTTTACAAAAATTGGTTGATTTTGAGCCCATTTTTTGCTTGTTAATATGTTTATTTATCAGCTAAAATTTATACAGTGTAAAAAATAGGAATACACTAGAAAGTTGGAGATAAAAGACACAATCTTAAGACAGTTACGTTCAAAACAAAACATAAATGAACAGATAATTCAAATTACTGTCTAAAGATATAACCATAATATAAAGTGACTTATAAAATTATTTCTTATTCAATATAAAACGTTGATGTCGTCTTATTGTCGATTTGATGAGCTTAAGGTATTCGAGAGAATTTGAAGGAATAAACTTTATCAAATATGTCTGTACTTTTAATATTTAAAATATGTATAAACAAAAGAAAAACCGATGAAAGGGAGGCAATGAAGTTAAAAACGGTTTCTTCTAAAAAACATCCATAACGTTATTTTTTGTATGTTTGTAAGATTATTCATCACACAAATGATTTATGAATAGTTGTAAAATCAGTGTTGGGGATGAAATTAAGTTAAAAGTGAATTATTTTAAATTTTTGAAATACATCACATATATAAATTTGATTAGTTTGAAAGCATATTTATTTCAATAATAGAGGATAAATGATAATAAAGAAGATATATGATATATATATATATATATGATTATGTTTAGTTGAAATGTTCTTTTTTAAATACTTCATGTTTATATATATATATACTTTGTTCATGTTCTAATCAACGAACGGATCCAAATTAAAGAAAATAAGAGTATCAGTGTTGCTATTGTTTTAGTACGTATTGTTATAAAACATAAATAAAACTCTTTACAAAGGGAGAGGGCACTGAGTATGTTCCCTGTTAAATGACTAGCCCCTTGAATCCTTCCACAGAATCCCAAGAGTATAAATTATGGCACATTAAGCAAAAAACTAAAGGCCATAGCCATTTGTGAGCGAGGGGGGAAAATATATTATTTCCTTTTCCTGCCCCTACTTTTATTGTTATAATAACGTTTTGATATTTTGTAACATGTTAACTGTGTTCCATTAATCCTCATAAAGCCAAGAGCATCCTTACACAAAAAATATAATATTGTTATTTGGGAAACAAATGGGAGGCAACTCACTTAGGTAAGTTGGAAGGATGTTGTCATCTCCTTTTCTGGAGCTCCTTTATGATGATTTTATTTATTGTGTAGGGTCCATTAAGTGGAGTAGAAGAAGAAATAATAAGAGGAGGAAAAGGTTCTTGGAGGACTCAAGGTAACAAGGTTTCGTTACGTACTTACAAAGCACGTGTTGATAGATTTATGTTCTGTAGTATTTTTTCTACTTTTTATTTAACAAAAAAAAATTATTAAAAAATTATTATACTGTTTCTTCCTACTTGTTCGACAGAATTACATCCGTCCGGATATAAATAAGCATTATAGCAAATATGCTTTATGTGTTTAATGTAGTTTTTTTTGTTTGACGGGTAGGATTCAAGAGTACAATGGAGGTCGAGTCTTGGATCCATGGCGGAATCAAATCAACGATTTTAGCCCATTTCCTAGAACACACAACCACTTTAACCAGTTGTTGACTCATTCTACCTCAGAAAGCCAAAGAGGTAACCATTTTTTTCTAAAATAATATAGATGTGTCTATATATAAATAATATATATATATATATAGCATTACAGCTTCTAATTAAAAACTAAATATTGCAAAATTCAGAGACCACCTTTAATTTGCGTCGTAACTCGCGTCACTTTCGGTTAACAAATTATACACCCTTAATTATGATGCAATAGTGTTTTTTGTTGCGTAAATGGTCAAGTAGCGTTTAGTTTAAGTCTGACTATCAATGTAGGAGGATTTCAAAGATGGCTTCCACTTATAAAGTAAGTAACGCTATATTTATGCTAACTATTATCACAGTAATAATATTAAGACCTATAATTTACACAAGACGTTCTTGGATATCCATGAAAAGATATATATATATATATATATATTAAAATTTTTACCAAGAAACATTTTCATTGTCAATCAATTTATGGTGGTCCTTCTGAGTAACCACTATGACTTTGTGACCACCTTAGTTAGGTGGTTACTGTTGGATACCACCATGTCATTTTTTATTTATTTTTATGGTAGGTCGAAAGTAAACCTTAAGATAATTCACTAGAATAGATCCATATGCATGCTCAAGATATAAAATTTGTTTTGTCAATAAATGAATGTACACTTTTTCCCATATAATGCAGCAAATTATATCTTTCAGAATCTGAAAAAGGACTATCTATGAAGAAATTAGAATCGCACTTGCCGAAATTCCATCTGACGATTCACTTACATCTATAGACAGTGATAACTCTGATGAAGACATTTGTATTGGTGATGCTGCTGAGATAATGGAAAGTGGATATGTCTGTGACTTTTCAGTCTACACGGGGAAAAATCCCAATAAAAGTGTCCAGCATGGCTAGGCGAAAGTGTAGTATATTCGCTAACAGATGATTTAGTCGCCAAAGGGTACAAAATATACGCATATATCTTCTTTCATCCCTTCAATGGCAAAGTCTCTGTCTAAAAAAGGAATAGGATATGTTGCACCATACGAAAAAATCGAATTCTTTATGCAGAGTTGCCCTTTGCAACTCATCAAGACGCAATTGCTTCACTTTATATCACAAATAATATTCTACTGTAAATAAATTGAAAAGAAAATATTACATATTAGTTTATTGAAAATATATAAATTTACTTATGTTTTGTTGTCACGCATGATTTTTTTTATAACAATAGGGTTTTGTAGTTACATCACAGTGGTTACTCAGGGTAACCACCTCATAACTTTTTTTTCTATCTTGAAATTCAGCACAAAATTTGGTATGTAACCTATTTGGCATATTAAAAACCATATCAATTGTTAAAAGTTCAAAAAAATATTTTCAAGGAACCCGTGACTGAAAGGGCTAATCCAATAGAGAATTATAAATGCTTGAAATAGATTATGCAGTGTTCCAATCTTTGAGGTAGGAAAATGCTCTAAATAATTTCAAATGAAGCAACTTAGTATTAACCCGTTTCTAAATTTCTTACATCCCCTCACCTCACTCCCTCATATATCAATATATAAGGTCTTTTTAAACCTAAAGATATTGTCATCTATGACAACCCCATCAATGACTGCAACAAAAGGGTAAATAAATAAATTGGCCACTCTATATCCATTGAGATTGATGTTTTATTTATGTTTTATTCACGACTTAGAAAAGTACACCTGACGTGAGTGCATTTATTCGTAAGAAATTTAAATTATTTTGTGTTAGCAATAAACCTGTCACGGGAATTATAATATTTGCTAAATACAAGCTAAACCCTTAATACATCGGTGTGGAACATGTTTAAGGCTTTGAGATCGGCCGGGACCCTTCACGCTGCCAGGATCGCAGCTAGGGCCATTGGACGCAGCGTGCCCACATAATCTAAGCTACATTTTATTTTATTTTAATTTGTTCTTAGCTTTTCTTTTAAACATATTTTTACTGTTTTTGTTTATTTAGACTAGTTACAAATGTAACTAATACGCCCAATGGCAAAATATACTCGATTATACACACTGGCAACTATTCTATGCTGTCATAGATGACCTCTTATTTTATTGATCGGTTAAGTCAAACTATATTCTGAAGTAGTGTACATAGATAAGGATTTTTTATATTTTAATGAACGATTTTAGCATAATTTTATATGAAATAAGGATTATTTTGATAATAATTATACACAGTCGGGAATAAGAAAAAAAATCGCAAAAGTCACTTAATATATGATACAAAATAATATTTCCATAGCCTAACCACACTACTTTTATGAACATTTTAAAGAGCTCCAGATTGGACATTTTCAACTACTTCCATGCCTATTCGATTATCAGACCCTTTCCCCTTGCCTCTCTGATCCCTGCTCGATTTTAATGTCTTTGGCAAAATGCAATTATAAGCGACAATCGCTTGTAAGTACTGTGCTATTTTATGACTGTTAAAATAGAAATAATGAAACTATAAGGGATGTGGTACTAATTAAACAGAATAACAAGCAAGTAAATTTTCCATCCTTCGCTCTGAAGCTAGCTTTAGATTCATCATGAGGCTAATATATATACTTAGTAAGAGAATGAGTCAAGAAAGGAAACTTAGTTATATGGGATCGGTTTAAAAAAACAATGGAATCGGTGGATTTCTTTTTAATTAACAATATCAACATATCGGATAATAACACTTTAGAAAACAATCTAAGTAGTTCCGAAATAAGTTCATTTATAAAAAAAGAGATCCCCAGCCCAAGATGGATTCTTTATGGAGTTTTTATCAAAAAATATAGTTCAAAACTGTGCTAAATAGAAATGGAAATTATTTATGGGGAAGTAAATTTCTAAGGTGTCTATGAAAGATATATATATATATATATTTGTGGGTCAACTTATCATAATTCCCAAGCCAAACAGAGACCCAAGAGTAAATAATAACTCTCGACCTAAAAATATCCCCCAAGCTACTAAACTCCTCAGAAAAAGACTTCATATTTGGCAGAGCTATGGAAGACGTTTGCTGAGATATAGTCGACTTTATCGCTGAAGCTAAGAAGGAAAAAGAGAATGTAGATTGGACATCAAATTTAAAGAAGCTTTCGACAGTATTTCACACATATGGGTTTTTAAATGTTTACAGGCACATGGCTTATGCGAGAATAGTATAAGAACAATAGTTAGATGATATCTTAACATGTTAGGGGAGAAAATAACTTGTTTAAAGTAAATAGAGTAAATAAAGCCAAGGCGACCCTATTTTTACTTTGCTATTTGTATTGGCTGTGGATCCTTTGATTCTGTTGAGCATAGAGAGTATATATATTTTTTCAAAAAAATTAAAGGCATTGAAGTGGATAAAGTGGAGATTTAGTGGAAGCGTTTGCCGACGATTGAAACGTAGTGTTTTGGGGGAATTCAAATAGAAATTGAGTCGTCTTTTAAGAAAACGTTGAGCCCTTTAATACAAAACTGTTCTGCATCATATCTTTTTATTAATTTTAACAAATATAACATTTTAACAATCTTTCCTATTATATACATACATATATATATATATAAATTTATAATATGTTTTAGTATTATATACATATATATAAATGGTATGTTATATCATTCTTATACTATATATACAATTTGATCTTATATATATATACATAGGTTATAATATATATATATATTTGTATATATATATATATATATATACTAAATGTCAAGATACTGACTGAACTAACTAATTTAAGTTATGAATACAACCGAAATCTTTAGGAATCCAGGCCTCTATAAAAAATAAAGCTGTTTTATTTTAAATGAATATGTATATGCAATTCAATCTAACTATATACATTTGTATAAGAACCTAACAGTCTCAATTCATATATTTTATTGAAATATTTAATTTCCATTCTAAGTTTCTCGGCCCTGGCATTAGATCGGTGGCATACATAACGGTTATTCCCTTTATGTGTTAGTTAAATAAATTTAAAAATCCACATATATCTATATTATATATATTTTTTCAAATAATATTAGTTGTAGTATCATATGTTTGAATAAACACAATACATAATATAGTTATATATCAATACACACAAATTTATGATCAAATCAATACCGACTGAAGAAAAAATTACGTTTATTGTTCATACAAGTCCTCAATAATATTTTCCCCCTCAAAAGTAATCAAACTTTTATTCACATGCATATATATTTTTCACCTTATAAAATATTACTTCTAACTGGAGGACTATGCCAAGGTAAGGACATAAATAAGGTTTATAGAAGTCATCTTTCTTTGAAGATATAGTGCCTCTCATGAAGATAAATCACGAAGTGTTCTTGATTACTTTATTTTTGGAAAGAGTATTATGACATTATTGGGATTCTCTATATGGATGCGATGATATCTGGCCTAGCATTATTCATAATCTTGAGCCGTGGGATAAGACCCTTCACAAAGAAACTCTTAGTTATGGAACTTTATTTATTATCACGTACATTTAAATAATTTAAAAAATACACAAATTAATAGCATTGAAAAAAATGCCCAACTTTTACCTTAACATTTACGATTAAAAAATAAAAAATACATTTGTGAAATTGAAAGATGCAAGTAAAAGAAAAAAAGTGCAATTAAAAATATAGTATTTTCAAATCAAAAATTATCTGTCGAATACAATATAACAATGTTGTTGTATCAGAGACTTGTTGGATTCCATGTATTTAATCAAGCTGTGTGGTTATTTTATGTATTTTTTATTATCATTATATGAGCAAAATATTTGATTATGAAGAAATATTTTATATTCGGATAAACGATTTTTTAAAATTTTGAATGGGGCTCTCTGTAACCATAGATTATTTGATATGAATTTATTCTTGTCAATGATCAAATAAGTTTGTGTTTTATTGTGATGCCTTTGAAAGGTTATTATTTTATTGCTTTTGATTAAAAATAATTCGAAAGGGAACTCGATAGCCATTTGTGTTTAACTCTCAATGCTGGCCCTGCAGGTTCGAAGCCCAAGAGGGGCTGGTCTTTTTTGATCTATTTGATAAGATCATGGTCCGATAGACTAATTATACACTATAATGATTATTATATCCAGTAGTATGCAATTCCATCGAACCATATAGGCAAAAAAGATTGAAAGATTTCCTTTGGGTTTTATGTAAATGTCTCATTTTTATTTATTTACATAATAAACGAAATGGTTTGAAAAAAAATTAAGTCTAATTTACCTGCTTAAAAGAAAACACATGGCTTTTAATTAATCTTTGTGAGATTATATCTGCTGATATATATATATTTTTTTCAAACCCCTCATATTCAATTGATTGAAAATTCTTTATTCGATCCATGGTTTTGATTTAAGTTTACTTAATTTTTTATACATATATTATTTAAAAAATGCTGTACGGATAATAAATTTATTTACTATTATATGCTAATATCAACTATATTTTTGTGCTAAAATATGTTATTTAAAAGCAATTCACAAAAGTGATGATTAATGATTTTTATTTATTTCGTACTTTATATAAGTCATATCTTGAAATACTTTACATACATAATTTAAATGGAATATTTAAGTTCAGCACACATAAGTCATTCAAAGAAAACTTTTCTTTTTCCGTAAAACATATGTATTGCATATGTTATGGGTGTAACAGACACTGTCTAATAGACCTTTATTATTTCAAAAATATCCAATAATAGGTTTGATGGTCTATTATCGTATATGCCTGTGATTTATTACAATAAAATAACATTCATTTCAAGGAGTAGGAAGTTAGTAGTTTTCTAAAGGAAATACTTAATGGAATATTTTGTTTTCTTTCTCAATGTAGGATCGACCTTTTATCATTTAAGTATTAATTTACTGAATTCTTCACAATAAGTAGAGTTTATATTTTTCCACATATGGTTTTCAACCATTCAAACCAAAATGATGTGTAAGTAGAGTAACCTTAAACTATTATAATATTGTATTCTATTAAAGGAAGGCGTTACAACAGCCAATGCTACGCATGCCTTTTAGGTACGAGACTTTTTCTGACCTTCGACAATGTCAAAAAGTCCAAGATCCCACAATTTTGCTTAACTGTATCTCCTTCATTCATTTTTATTTTTATTTTTTTGCAGTTTTTTAGAAATATTTGCGTTGTGATTAGAACATGTATATCTCCTAATACTGCTACCGATTGAACGATTTTTGCCAGCGGTATAGTTAAAATTGAGTGCATACCTTTTAATATCATAATCTTGATGGCTTAAATAATTGCAAAAGTCGTTTTCTTCAATGTAGTCTCTCGGCAAATAATGTGACGAACTATTTTACTTTTTTTGTGCCCCGAGTAAATAAACAACGACTTCGTTAGGCGCCCCTGGAGGATTGTGCTCGTACCAAGGAAAAAAACTTACCCACGCCTCTCTTGTATAATATTTTTTACCTTCAAATTTAGATGACGCTTCAAACAGTGCATAGTAAAAATTCTACTGATCTTCTGATTCAAGACAGATTTAAAAAATGGCAGATATGTGGATTTGATTTTTTAATCAATCCCAGCTATGAATTTCATTTTTATTTATTTATTACTATAATAAGCTGGATGAATTATTCAATTTTTTAATTATTCGAATGAAGAATCTTGTTAAAGGAGGCATATTATTCCATATTTCCCAGTAACTTTAAGTGTTAAAAGAGACTTTGGTCCATATCTAAATACGTAGATCTGATTTTTTTCTTTTCAGCAAAAATATTTAACCATATTTTATTGCAGGATTTTTTGACGGAAAATTTTCAACCTTTTTCTTCAAGTGATGTGACCTACAAAGTAAATACAAGTAAGTGTATCGACTCGAAAAGGTGTTTCCTCCCTTCTAGATAATAATTATTATTTAGAAATCAATTCCCAGGGTGCCAACTGGTCAATTATAGTGTGTTTTTTATGCGTTTACTTCAAAAGATTGGCAATGGGTCAAGTAGATTACGGATATTTATATGTACATATATGTATATATATATATAAACTATATACACAAAATGAAGGTCGTCTTTGAACATGATAAATTACAATAAGTCCAGAGAAGGAAATATTTTTTTTACTTAATCCACAAAAAAAGAAAACCCTACATAGAGATTTGACCCATACTTATATTGCCTTGATCTTATTCTTTTTAGTCTTCCGAGAAGGGATTTGGATCATAGAGATTAGGAAGGATTTAGAAGATACATAGTTGGATATATATTAATTAAAATGTTTTTCATGTGGAGGATTCTTGGGTCATCATATTTGCGTTTTTTCTCTCTCATTTATGTACACAATAAAATAGTATTAATGATAGTTTGAAAAATGTGAGATATTTTCTTCATGTTACTTTAGAGACTCAAGAAAAATGACCTAATTTTCCCCAGAGAGTCATACTTTAAGTTATAATTGAATTATATAATAAGTGATCTCCAAATATTAAATAAGATAGTTATATTATGATTTCCGAAGCAAATGCGTAGCCAAGTCATAAATAAAAATTGGATGGATCAAGTGAACAAAACATGGTTTTGCTATACTTTGGTTTTAAATATATCACCTATATATTTTGATGGTTTCAAAATAATATATCAAAGTGGATGTTAAAGGCTTTAAATTAAAATCCTTATCCCAACTATTTTTTTCGAAAATATGCATTATTCAAGAGACAGCAATTAGTCTAAAACATTAGGATTCGTGAGTTTAATCAGCATAGACATTATTCCATTTCTAAATCAAATATATTAGTATGCACCAGTTCATTATCTTAATCCAAATGTTAAAACGATTTTGTTCCATACTATGTAGGTTATTTAAGTAACTCACAACAACGTTCATAGTTCTAATATTTTATATGTAATCATCTCCTACTAAATAAATGATGAAAGGGTAACATTTGATCAGTTTTGTCTGAATGATGATTATAAACAATGATAGCCAGAGTAATAATCAAGGTCCATGCTATCTTTTTGATGAAACACTCTATGTATATGAGTAATGATAAAAGGTAGAGCAATCTCATGCGGAGCCTTGAGAACTTAATTATAACTTTCATTATATTTGCCTCTTGATTGATTTACTTGTTACCAAAAGAATACACGAAAATATTTATATTATTATGGAGACTAGAGCATTGGATAGTTAATGAATAAAGAGATAATAAATTGTGTAATTTATACTTACAAATATTTAACGCTTCATTTATCTGAACAAAGAGTCGTGCTCCTTACAACCTTGATGATATTATCTTTATGTAGAAGGCCAGCACAGAAGCGTAGCTTGTTATCAATGATCTCCAACGAGTTTTGCAGGGAGTTTGGAAAGCTACGTGTGGACGACCTTCTCCTCAGGGCATGTCTTCAATCTGCTAGCGAAATCGGGGTGAAGATGGCTGCCATGGCTGCGTGGAAGATATGTAGGAAGTATATATTGATCCAACGTCAGCTGTTATAGGTATATATATATCTCAGCCCTATAATGAGTTGCAAAAATAGGGCATAAAATGGCGTACACAAAGTCATTCAATTAAGTCATTGGGTCAGGGTCTGTTACAGAGACGGAGACCCTAATTTGAACTTAAAAGCTCACAAGCCGTCGTCTTTTCTTTTTTTAAACATGTCGAATTTGACATTTGATGATAATGTAAAACAATGATCTCAAGAGTAGTTTAACCTAAGAAACTAACGATCATTTGCTTCGAAATGCTTCTTACACGACAATGTCTGTGTAATTTAGTACGTGTTCGAAGACAAACGGAGTCGATTGTTGCTTTTCTCTTGAGATTCTATAAAAAGAAACATGATTCACCACCGTCTTTGACGAGCTGGTATGTACATATTTATTCAAGGAGCACGAGCAAATTTATCAGCATCTATCGTACACTCATCATTGAAGCCACTTTCTAAATGTCCAGAATCCAAATGGTATAAACTGGGGTCAAACAATATCCCTTCTAAACCATAATGAAGAGGAAAATTAAATATTATATTTTCAATTTTTTTGGACAAATTATTATATTTATGTCCGAGTAACTGTGTAGAATTAGTATATAAATCTAAGATCTAATATTCATTTTAAAAATTGTTACATTATTAAAGAAGGATTCAAGGATATCATATATCGGAAAAAGACCTTATTTTCCTTTATATATAGAAACACATTAAGGAACTCTACATTGATTGGTTTTATAGTTCGCATAGAGTGATTTATGATATGCGTTGAAAAACACTGTATATTGTTTGACAAATGACTTTAAATCCGCCATACATATATTTTTATTAACTTCAAAAATATATGCTACTTTCTAAATTTGTAGACATAATTCCAAAAGTTTATATATATTTTTTATTTATTTAAATAAATAATGTTTAAAAAATATTCAGTTGACTCCAGAGTTGTGGAATTCCTATGGCTAAATAAACATGGTCGGTACAATCCTTAGACATTCGTCTTCGAGGGTGGCATCGACTGGCAAAGACTCTCATTCGAGATTACACGAGGTTGTAAGCAAGGAGACCCCATTTCACCGTTCCTCTTTTTAATATCGTTCAACGATCTTTCCCGTTTAATTAGCCAAGCTGCTCTCCTCAGAGGTCATGGTCTTGTCCAAATGTATGCTGAGGAAATATCGTCGCCTATAAAAATGACATCTGAAGTAGTAGATAAGTATGCAACTTGGAATGGCCTTTTTATGCACCAAAACAGAAATACTCGCCTATGTATAGTACCCCACTTCCTTTTAATTGCCATTGAATGCTTACCTCTTTACAAAATTCAAAGAACTCATTAGATGAACTTGTAGAAGATCTCCCGGAACTCCTAGTCTGCAATCGTTTTTTTTTGCGCTTAAAATGCACCCCGATGGAGAAACCCTCTATTGAGCTCGGCAGAAAAATGGTTTCCCTACAGGATGGCGACTTCGTCTCTTTTCCTTAATAAATCCATGTAGAAGAAAGATGAAAGAAAAGTGCACATTTTGTTGCCAGAGTTATAAACCTCCCGACATCTTTTCTTTGACTGTGACAGAGTAGCTTGACAACAGACCGCATCAAGGATGCATTTGGAAAAATACTTCGAGTAGACGAATGGCTCATTCTTACCTCACCAGCACGGAAATGTCAGTTCCATGTGGAAGAAGTCATCTGTAAGGTCTTATATAGCTATACGCACCACGAACAAAGAAAACGGGGATTCCCTTGAGCCTGGACACACTTTTGGACAGGACTTTAAATATACAATTGGATTGGAGAAGGATGGGAATGAAAATACCTTTCATAGCGATGGAGCCCCTCCTGCTGGAATGCTATGAAGTCTCAGATTTCTCAGCGACCAATCAAATGTAACCTCTGCAACGAATGGATCAATATCAATTAAATCTATAATTACCTTTGTCTCATGTTATTTGGATTATCTTCGGCATTTTTATTTGCCCGTGATTCTTTTTACCCATTTTAATTATTTTGTATGAGTGGAGAATTTGTATATTGGAATATGTATATATAGATAACTAAAAGTTAATGAATAATATTTTTAATATGTTATTCCTTTGTGACTTTAAATGCACTTTAAATAAAAGAACGTGAGAATCCTTGTTTTAACACTTTGATATACATATATATAATATATATATATATATATAAATATATATATATATATCATATATTATATTTTGCCTAAATACATAAAAGCGTGATTTTTTTGGGGGGGCATTCAATTATATATCAATATTAAATATGTTTAATCGTATTGAGAGACTCCACCAAAAAAAATAAGTTTTGATTGATGCATATATCCGTACTATCAAAATATTGTTTTTCCCATTTCCTTCCATTGATTTTGCAACCAATTTTACAGTTTTAGAGCCATCAAAAGGATATATACAGTAGGGGGTATTATAGAAACCTAATATTAAGATATCAAAATTTATCCCCCCGCGAAAGTTGCGTCATAAGAAACTAAATGATCGTAGAAAAATGGATTTTGGTTTGACCCCCCCCCTTACCCCCCCCCCCAAATTGCGTTCAAAGGTTTCGGTATGAAGCAAAACTTTTTTGTTATTACTTATTTTGAAAAACAATATTTTTACAAAATGTAGCTATGATCAATTAATAACTTTGTTATTTTTTTTTGCAAATTTTCGTCAAATAATATATATAGCCAATAAATGAACGTAAGTACTGACGCACCAACCATTTTTTAAATAACGGCTCCTACTAGGGTTCTTTTATAGTTTCAAGAAGAAAAAAAAAAAGAGGGTACTCATGTTGATGTTTTTAAGTTATTTTTTAAATACGTTTGCTTTTCACATCTTAATTTTCATACAGTAACTCCCTCACTTGAGTTTCTTCATAAACTTTTGCAGATGCCTCCGTTACCAGTTTTACAGCTCTTTCCACTGATTGTGAATGGCAAGGATACTGATTAATTTTTAAAGGATGTTCTTTTGCTTTTATAAGATCTTCCTCAGGCACAATTGGAGGAACAGACAAATTTATATTTGACCAGTCGATAAGATTTAAAAAATTCTTAGAATTACAACTGATAGTTTGGGTAGTTGAAAATTTCTTTGATTTTTAATATTATTTTTAGCAAACAAACTTTTCCAGGGCAAATATTATTGTTTCCATTTTTTTATCGGTTAGGCCTTCTAGCAATATATTTTCCGGTGAGCAAAAAAAGCGTTTCTCTTGAGTCCTTTTTCTATTGAAGGGGCTAAATTTTCATCAATCTATTGTAATAAAGTTATGGCGAATTGATAATGCTTTGAGCCTTCAATAAAAAGAGGATTTAACTTGGTTTGAAACTATGCAGGAGCGTAAAAATTTAGTATAAATTTTACAAGTTTTATGTGAGACTCACATGGACTTTTTGTGAAATATAGGACCTTAAAATTCTGTTGGCTTTGGTAAGACATTTTGCCTCATGTAATGCTCCTGGAGACCTATAGCAAAGCTTGAATTCGTATTCCTAATGTAATTTTGTATAAATATTTTTTTCTGAGCTTAAAGAATACAGTAAACTTTGATTTAGTATTTTACTTTTCCTACAAGTATTTAAAAACTTTTTTATTGAATTTTGGTAAATCTGTATTAATTATTTTCCTATGGTACCTTCATAAGTCCGAGGTCCTTTTTGTGCGCCATCTAAATGCTTAAAAACTTCTCTAAAGGTAACTCATTCATGTGTAGAAGACAAATAATCCACTGAAGTGGTCTTTTAAGACATAACTCGAGTCTTTTTATTACTCCTTACCATTTTTGACATTGGTGTTGCATCCGTAACACACAACAGTGGCCAAAGTGTCAAGTCTTTAATGTTCTTCGACTACTGATTTCGCTTGATCTTCCGCTATGCCACTTTTTAGTAATACGTGATCAATGTATGCATGGTGGAGTTCTAAAAATATTTTTTTAAGAAATAAGAATTAAGTTTTAAAATAACAAGTTACCTTTAACAATAACTTATTTTTATCAGTTGAGAAAACATTTTCTTGTTGGCGCGTCAGCACTTACGTTCTGTTATTGGCTCTAAATATTATTTGACAAAAATTTGCAAAAAATAACAAAGTCATAAATTCATCATAACTAAATTTTGTAAAAGTAATTTTTTTTTCAAAATAAGTATAACAAAAAAGTTTTGTTTCATAACGAAACCTTTGAACGGAATTTGGGGGGGGGGGTAAAGGGGGGGTCAAACCAAAATCCATTTTTCTACGATCATTTAGTTTCTTATGACGCAACTTTCGCGTGGGAGTAAATTTTGATATCTTAATATTAGGCTTCTATAATACCCTCTAATATACAGGGTCTTGCAGGTAAATCTGCACAAAGTTCAATATCCTCCAGATCCAAAATGGGAACAAAAGTGATAGCTATTTTGAATAAGAAAGTTGTTTATTACACATAATACAAGATTACTATTCAATATGGCCGCCCTCAGCCTCAAGAATGTACCTGCATCATATTTTGAAGACAGTTATCCTATTGGTATAGCTAATTAATGGTGTAATGAAAAACCCAGACACTCCTTTGGTGTTCTAACAAAAGAGGTTTTCTACCACACTAGCAAATTGGTTCAGGACTTCTGCACTGATTGTGTTATAACATTTAGTTGGGGGACTTGTGGCCACTCTAGTCCCAAGATCTGAACCCCGTGGACTTCAGGAGCTAGTCCATTCAGAAGATAAGGGGATGTAGCATTCCTGATCTTCAGTAGATATTTTGAAGAAGAGGCTGCCTCAGGCCTCGGCCTCCTTATTCCGAGAACAATATGTGAACAATACGGAAATAATATGTTTTTATCTTATATTTTTTATTGTTTTTTAGTATAATAATTTTGATGAAAAACTTAATACCACGATCTACTTGGTGAAACGAGAGTATCACTTTTAGTGAATCAGGCTGTATATTGATAAACAAATGACTTTTCGCTTGTCGTTGATTTTTAATGTCATCCCAACAGCAAGTGAGAAGAATAACATTTTGTATGTTTTTCCCCGCTGACGTCATCAAATATATATACTATATATTATTTTTGATACGCCACAAATAATATATTAATATGATTACTAACGTCTCACTATTTATGAAAACATAGAATAAACGTACCTGATATTCAATATATCTTGGAGTTACTGATCCCTCTAAAACACAACGACACATGAGGCACCCATTTACTTAAACACTAAATAAATCAAGCCTAATGATTCCATTAATCTTAGGAAGTCCTGGAGTTTTCTATATGTATACTTACCTATGCCATAGGATTGTACATACATATTTTGAGAGTTGAGTATATCTCACCAGGGGTAAAAAGATGCTTGATTTTTTAGTGTGTGAGAGCCAAGTGCATCATTATCCTAATGTCCTTTTCATTAAAGAGATGACACTTTTTTGCTACTAGATCTCTGCAGGTCGTGCATTTATACAGAAATAAGTTCCTATGTATGCACAAAAAGATATACATAGTAAACATGATTTGTTTCTTTGAAATTAAACTTGTATAAGTCTCGGTAAAAGTTTAATTTAGAGCTGATATCCATATTAATGTATATAATCAATGTTCCAAAAATATCATTAACTTACCAAAAATTTAACTTCCATTGGTTACTTAATTGCTTTGGGACTCTTCGGCGAGCTGATTCATCTCCTTTATTGTACGGCCACAGTCACAAATGAGATAGTGCGGTGATTTCTACTCCTCCACGCAGATAGGACAACTTTGTGTCTTGACAATTTTGAAAAAAGTGTCTATGAACACAAATATGACCGCTGACAATACCTAATTTGGTTAAGTTGTTTTTTATATCCCCACCAAAACATCATCTCTAATTCCTAGAAGTAGATAACACT
This sequence comes from Caligus rogercresseyi, assembly GCA_013387185.1. NCBI lineage: Eukaryota > Metazoa > Arthropoda > Copepoda > Siphonostomatoida > Caligidae > Caligus > Caligus rogercresseyi. The sequence goes on from CP045899.1 coordinate 9,791,921, forward strand.
GAGCCTGAAGTATAGTTAAAATCCATAAGTATAATATAGTAAAAACATGTAGCTAAGGATTGAACGTAATCTGACCCAACAACGGTTGATTTGGAACTCATATATGCCATAATTGAGACTTATGAAGTGCTAGGACGAAATGACACTTATTTTACGACCCCAATATATAAAAGTTGAGTCATAGGGAACCAAATATTTCGTGAGAGGTAGAGTTGTTATTCCAAATTGCCATAATTGTGATATAATGTATAAGCCGAGAGCCTCGATACACTTGGTTTAAAACCCCCAAAACTACCATAGTTGTGGCTTAAGAGACCTAGAGCTCGGCGGATTTGGGACTTATTAGCCTTAGTTTGAAGCTTATTACTGTATTACAATAGATAAACTTATTAACTACATATACTAACTAAAATAAAGAACACGATCACAGTAATGCGGAGAAAATATATTAAATATCAGATAACTAATTGAGAAAATAGTTTTCTAATTATAATTTAAATATCATATATCTCATGATAGGCATTTGTGTTCTTGTAGATTTGTGTCCTCAATTAACTATAATAGCGGTCTTCAAATCTCGATGTTTTGCATGATTAAGATTGATCCAGTGTTTATGACTATTTATATTAATTCTTTTATGTGATTATTGATGACGTGTAGAGTGAATATAAAAATCAAAGGCTTCTTAGCTTACTCTAAGAACCGTTTCATCCTAAGCAATTGATTATATAACCGAACTATCTCTTTATTTTCATCTTGCGGGCATAGTTATAACTAGTATAAATAGTTTCAAACACTTGAGCCCCCCTTCTCTTCTCCCTAATGGGTAGTTCTTAATTAATGAGGCCCATATGTATATATGTATGCAAAAAGGCTTCATAATCAATTAATACCATTTATGTGTGTGTGCACTTTACTGGCTACTGTTAGTATATCAATAAAGGGCGTTGTTACGTTCAAACACTTATACTTCAAGGGCCCTCTAGAGAAACAACAACCACGAAACCAACATCCGTAATGGCGAATTAATTATCTCCCTTTACACACTTGTTAAGTGCCTGAAAGGATTGTCAATAATAAATATAAATGTATACGAAAATGAAGTTTAGTGTATCTTATGAGTCCATATCAACAGGGACTTAGGATCAGAGGATATATTCGAGAGTTTTATAATTGTGTAGCGTTAAAAGAATATGTTACAAGCATAGAGATAAAAAGATATAGAGAGCTTATTCCCTTCATCTGTATTTTTGTGTCCAATATAAACAAAGTATTTTGATCTACGTCATCGAAAGATGATCATAGAGATATAATCTACCTCTATGATCAGCTTACGATGACGTTGTACAAATTACTTTGTTTATAGTGGACACACATAATACAGCTGAACGATGTTTCTCTGCTATTGAAGGGAATCAGCTCTCTATATCTTTATATCTCTATAGTTACAAGGGACGAATAATACACCATAGACTCTATAACGAAGAGTAAGCTGAGTAAAACAGCTTTTTAAATGAGAGGTGAAAAGGGGGAAAACAAACAACGTGTTTCACCCAACAATTGTCGAATTATGTTTATCCTTTTGGGCACAGATGAAAAAGAAGTATCACCATTTAAAAAATATACTACTAACTTTAAACTATTAAATACCCCTCCTAACTTTAATTACCATTCGTGACATAATTCAATGTGATATAATTCTATTTCATATTCTTAAAGTTATACAGCCAATATACGTTCAATAGCAGTAGTATCCGAATCCCAAAAATGTATTTAAAATCTCTTATTCTGTTGAGTTCCACAGTTTATAAAATATCATCCTCTATGTTCATAGAAAGTAGTAGTCCTATAAAAGGAAAATAGAAAACTAAAAAGACTGCAAAAAGAATAGAAAAAGAAGAGATTTATATTTTTCATATACACAAAGAGGGAACAAATGAAACCATTTTTCTTTAAGAAGCCTAAAAAGAAAGCACAAGAGGATGATGATCCTTTAAAATTATGTGTCGGGATAAGATTGAATTTATGATGATGAAGGATATTAAGGAAAGTTCTCTGTGTTTTATGATTCTTTTAGGGGTAAAATATATTTTTTAAATGAATGAAAGGTTGATATAAAAGATAATATAAGTGACATTAAAGAAAATGTGAGGAAAAGGGCCAAAAGCGAAAAGAAATAGGATTTGACAAAATTTCAACAAAAGAAATTCTTAATAAGATATCTATAATTAAACATATCTGGACTGAGACTACCAATTGATATTTGGTTGATCAGTACTACCAGCGGTTTATTACCGAATGTCAATCGATAGCGGTAGAATGAAAAGTGAAAATCTTATATTTATTACAAAAAATCAAATATTAAGTAGAGTCAACATGACAAAAGCACATACCTCAGCTATGCACTTATTATAAGTGTCGCAACAGCACCCCTAATAATCATTAGGAAACGATATTGTAATCTGCAGTAACAAAAGAAAAATATCAGACGCTACTAATTCTTTAAAAAAATCCACTGACTGTATTTCATCTCTATGCTGTATTCTTAACGCCATCTCTGTTTGTTGTGTGGAAAAATACAACCGAGAATAAGAACTGGAATAAAGAGCAATATTAACTTTTGTTTAAATTTAGACTTTCTTAGTATGATGTTCATCTTTGGAGGGCGAAAATTAGATTTTAAGAATTTTAGAATTTGAAAAAGTAATATGAAAATATTCTATATAATTTGATTCCATTCTTAAGCTAACCGAAAGAAGAAATATAATTTGGTAACTGTGATACAGTTCTTTAAATTATCTTTGATTTTTTTATACAGCTTTTTTAATATACCGATACTGCTCCAAACGGCAGATTTATTATAATATACCGATACCGATTGGGCACAACTTTCTACAAACTAAAAAGGGAATCATAGCTGAGGTTTCCATACGGAGGTATTAAATACTTCTGAATAGTGAATATATTTCTGGACCCTTTTGTAATTTATGTTTTCATGTTTTACAAGTTGTTACTGTAAATATTTTGACCAGGATGAATGCTTTAAAAAAAATAACATCGTCATATTATATACATATATATGAATCGAAAACAAGATGGCATGTCGTAAATAAATGCACTTTTTACTTGAATGGACTTTGAGCCTAAAACTGAGGAGTCTAAAAAGACCTTACCTAATCGCTTATACATAAACTTGTCGAATATAAGAAATAGTGAAGAATATAAAACCAAATAAACAAAAACTTCCTTTCCAATATTTAATAGCATTTAACATCAATCAATATAGTTACTGATTCGAGTCCCGCCCAACGAATGATGGGTTCAATTAATTGACGGTGAAAATATCAAAAGATAGAAACTTCTGTAGACAATATTCATAAGCAATTAATTATTTCTATACATTGTATTTACACATTTATTTACAGATGTATTTACGAGAAGATTATTTTGGTACTCATTTGTATTTCGATGGTTGGTTTTGGATGAAGATATCAAATAATAAGCCACCAACCATAAAAGTATAGTTTCTTTATAGAAAAAAATTCTTTTCAATTCATAGTAAATACTTTTTTTTCTTCATTGTAATAAACCCGAATAAACTTATGATTTATTGTGTTCTATATAATGACTTCATAAATCTTATATGAAGGAACAAGGGGAGTAGTAGTGAAAAAATATGAGCTCATAGTAACGAGGCATATATATTCTATGTACTACTAAAGTCCCGGTGATAATCGATTGCTATGGTTCTAAAAAAGAACGGGCATTATATCCGGAGTAGCTAGAGAAATGCCACATACGAATTATATCTTTATACGGTGATTATTTTACTAACATTTCTCAAAGTATTACAATCATTCCACATTTTTGGGCAAAAGTTCATATTTCAATGCCACAAAGAAGGATTAGCGATTGAGTATTCCGGTAGATCAGAGTGCCAGGGACCACCACAATTGAATTGCTTCAAATTGATATGGATAACAAGTTTCAATAACTATTTATTTATTTCACAGATTGAACTATCGGTTTATATTCTGTATTTCTGCAAATCTGCACAACCTGCAATAACTATTTAACACTAGAAAGACGGTGAAGTCAATTTGACTGTTTTTTCGACTTTAGAAGCTAATATCTTAAATGTCAGTGGTCCGATATGCTTCAAATTTTATGACTTTTAGTTATTTCACAAAATAAAGGTTTCTATCAAATATCTCATAAATATTGTAACTCAGTGAAGAGTTATGACAATTTATACCTAGAATGACGGAGAAGTCAAAATGACTTCTTTTTTATAGATTTAGAAAACATACTGTTTGTGTAACAAGTATAAACTTGTTAAAACGCTATTGCTGCAAGTAGATATACTTGTATGTGCAACAAGTTGGAATCTCTTATGATTCATTGCCAAAGGACACCTAATTAATTATCTTTGGTCCAAAGTTTGGGGTCCATCGTATTTCAGAGAGACCATGAGTCGCGATCAATGTAAATAACTCCTAAATATATTTACGATTCGGTATCAGATCTTCAAGAATGCAACGAGTTCAAAGTGAAAATTTGCATTATTTCTACAATTTGGAACCGATTTATAGAATATTGCATTGCCTGCTACAAACCCGGTCCCAATATCACGGTAGATGAGCAATTATTTCCAACAAAATTACTTTCCCCATTTACAAATACATGGCAAACAAGCCCGATAAATTCGGAATTAAGTTTTGGTTGGTTGTATATGCTGAGTCCCACTACTTAGTCTATGGATTCCCCTACTTAAGAATTAGTGATCATCGGCCAAAAATCAATCGTTCTCAGAGTAGGTTGTAATGAAACTTGCAGAGTCCATATCTCAACGCAAGACGAAACATCACCCGTGAAAATTTCTTCAGTTCACTGAAGTTGGCTAAATCACTAGGAAAAAAGAATACGAGTATTGTGGGAACTATAAAATAATGAGGAGGGAGGTGCCCAAAGCAATCAAGAACATGAAACAGCCTCTGCTTTCTGAAATAGTATTGAAGCATGAAGACTTCACTTTTAGGGTCTATCAAGGCAAGCCTTAAAAAGCATTATAGTCCTTAGTTCTGTACACAATTCGGTTGGTATTTCGGATACTCAAAAAAAAAATCTTCCAGAAAGTGTTTCTTTTTACAACCAGACCAAATCTGAAGTTGATAATATAGATCAGATGGTTCCTTTATATACCACCAAGGTGGCATCTAGACGATGGCCCCTACAGGTTTTCTATAATATTGTAGATATGGCGGCCATCAAAATTAAAATAATATACAAATAGATCAATGGAACAAAAATAAGTCGAAGGATGTTTATCTTGCAACTCATGCAAGAACTACAATCCATGAACAAAGCCAAATACATGGTGGAAACGATGAAGATGTTAGTGGTGTAGAAAATGATAATGAAGAAGCGACCCCAATGAAGAGAAAAGCTTACTTTGTGCGAAAATGCAAGAATAATAAATCTAGCATCAAATGCTTTAGATGTAAGAGTATCGTATGTGGAAATATACCGCAAAAGTGGAACATCCTTCAAATTCTCTCGAATACCTCAAACTCAACAAATCGACAATAAGACGACATCAACGTTTTATATTGAATGAGAAATAATTTTTAACAAGTCATTTTATATCATGGTTTTATCTTTAGACAGTAATTTTGAATTATAATATTCATTTATGTTTTATTTTTAACGTAATTGTCTTAAGATTGTGTTTTTATCTCCTACTATCAAGTGAATTATAATTTTTTTACACTCTATGTATTGTAGAAAAAAATAAATATATTAACCAAAAAAATCGAAAATTATTTTAAAATTCGTCACTCTTAAAATTTGTAAACAAATTACTGTAAATAATAATAAAAAATCTAGCTTATATTTTTTATTTGACTATATTTATTGACCAAATTTTATAGTCTCAATATATTTATAATATTAATTCCAATATCAAGTATAGTTTGCGAACAAATTGAAAAAAACACAGAGAAGTCAAAATGACTGTTTCGTCTTTCTAGGTAGAAATACTTTGCCGTCTTTCTAGTGTTAAACTACCTATTATTTTTGCAAATTGGGTTCCATGGATTGCTTATAAAAAATGTGTTATTATTCAACAAAAATGTGTTATTATTCAACAAAATGTCAATTTAAACATGTACCTAAATATCAAATTGCACCTGTCAACACTTTTTGTTGACTAGGCCAGAAATATATAGCTGCCCATGTGTTGTAATAAAGACCTCGATCATAATATCGATACATTCTGATCAACCTACTGAATATTGCTTCCGATTTCAAGATTATATTGACTGGTAGCGGTAGATATAAATGAGAGAATTCTCCATCATTCCATCGTCATACAATTGATCAATCATACCAATCAAAAGAGACAACATATTATGAATGTGTAATTTTTTCATTCAAACTATTCTAAATAAAGATTTGATATGATTAGTTAGCTAAAGATTCATAACCATTAGCACTATTTAAAAAATACATGTATTGTCTACATCTGAGGGGAACAAAAAGATTTACTATAATAGATTTAACTGGTTGTAGTAATTTTAAAAGAAAAATTAATTAATTCGAAATAATTTGTAGCATGAATTGGTATTTATTTAAGGCTATGAAATTTTAAATTTATGCAGCCCCAAAAATATGCATCCTTTAAAATAATGGCTCAATCTCTTGAATCTATTGAATTTCTTTTAAGCTTTATATTTTCGTAGTATCTATAAGAATGATTAATCTACATTTTTTGTCATAATTTATAAAAGACATTCAACCTTGAGGCAAATTTATTTTGTCTGCGCAGCTAAGTCATATCTAAGGATAGTGGTTGTCTGTCAAGTGACTTTATGCATCACAAGAAAGGCATTGGATTCTATGACTCATTAGTTTTAACAATGTTTCAGAGTCGCAATGGCTCATACATATAATATCAGCCTTAATCTATTATATCTATAATAATAACAAAAATTATAAATGTTATAATAATACTCTACGAACGAACACAAAAACGCGACAATTTTGTATGTTACAGCCAAACCACTTGATGGATCGAGTTGAAATTTGGCGCAGAGATGTGTTTCTATCTGGAGATTATATGGTTCAAAAATTTGTCCCTATGGCCACAATGAGATAGAAAAGGCCAATTGAAAGTTGAATTTCCAATTTTTGATTAACAAATGTATTTTTATATAACAAATATTTTAAATAGCTACTCTTTGTAAGAATTTTAATATTGATATGTTGGTATGTATCTTCGATAACTACATTTATAAGAGCGATCAAATTTTAAATAAAAAAGGGAGAAAGAAAAAATATATAATAATACCCTAAAAAGTCAACAATTGTGGATGTAGCAGCTTAAACACTAGATTGATCAAATTGCAATTCAGCATGGAGATGTATTTTTATTGGGGGATAGTATTGAGCCCAAAAATGTAGGGTTTTAGGCCTCTCGGCCTCGATCCTCGATTTATTTTGTGTTCTTGAAGTTTTGTTTGTACTCGTTTGTATTTATTTATATGTTGTGTTCATTATAGTTTATTATTTACTTGGTGTTTTTTTAAGTTATGTTAGTACACGTTTTTATGAATAGAGGTTTGGTCTTTTATAGGTAATCTAATTTTAAACTATAATGTTTATTTATGTACCATGTACACAATTTTACCTATATTTTATTTATTATTGTATATTTTATAGTACAGTTATAATAAAGACCTTTAGAATAAAAAATGTATGACATTCTTTTGCTGCTCTGTCATACGTCGTATATTCATACAGATATAGCAATTGCAATTAAAATGCCAATTTATCCATTTATTTAAAAAATACATACCAAGATATATACATTTTAGAACTCTAAGTAAAAATTCAATTGAGATAAGGTAATAAAGTTGGGGTCTTTAGTACTCAAGAGTTGAGGTACTCATATCTCACGCTCAAGCAGAATAGTTTTTTAGCGTGAAAAATTATTGCCGCCCTAGAGTGAAAAATATGACAAATACATACCTTGTTATAAAGTATGAAGTGTAGTTCATGCAAATTCTCATCATCACAGGTAAATGGTCTTTGAACTTTTTTCTAAAAAACTCATTATTTTGAGCAAATACCTTTAATTGCCAATTTGTCCTTATTGCGTAATGATAAGTGGCTTAAAAGTACATAATATCAACAAAATAAAAATTCCTGAGAGGCCATAACACTTTATTTTTTGTGATTTGCAAGTGAAAATTTCATGTATTTGGCGAAAAAACGACATAATTCAAATGTCCCTTTGGTTTTTTGAAAAACACACATTTTTTTTGGTTTTAAAGTTGTAGGAAACGTTTTTCTAAGACACTCTATTCAAATAAATTGATATTTTCTAAAATTATCATCCGGAGAGCCAATCAAAGATACCTTTTACAACCATTTAAAGCCATTTTTTGAAGGGTTAGGGGTCTCCCTAAGGAGTTGATGCATAAAATAAAAACCCCTTAGAATTGAATTTAAAAAAAAAACCTTTGCAATTTTTTTCGAAACTAATATTTTTTTTTGCAAGGCCCCTAGGGACCTCTTGAAGTGTCCCCTCAAAAATATTTGGTTAACCACTTACCCCTTTTTTAACAAAGTTTATTTTTAGACTGATAAGTTTTTTCTATTGATTTAGTAAAAAGTGCTCAACTCGGTATTCCGAAAACAAACATCTTTTCTTTGGATCTTATTCCTCATCACAATTGAAATATATTTATACTTGAGAGGATCTGATAATAAATATCTGATGGAGGCCCAAATAACTCCAAGGACTCAGCGCCAAAGAAACAGCCAGTTATACCCCGAGTGCCTCCAGCTGTCGTCATAGATACATGCCTGAAGCGTTCACCCATGTGGCCTCTCTTTGCGCAGCACAGGCTGACTCTCAACATGCGTGCTCTACCTGTTGAGGGTGAGTTTTCTGATTGGCTCCTTCAGCTTGGCAATGGAACTCTCAATATCACGACAGTTCACCCTGAGACAATTGATATTCCGCCAGCATGTATTTGTGAAAGGGATTTGGTAGATGAGATATTTTCAGCTACAGACCAAGACCATCACAATAAGGTCATTCTCTCTCCCAAGAACGAGCACTGCCTACAAATTAATTAGAGGGTTCTAAGGATACTACCAGGGGAAACCAAATTGTACCTCAGTACATACTCTGTCAAATGTGATGACGTAGAGGCAAGGCAGAACTATCCTGTAGAGTTTCTCAACTCGCTGACAACTTCTGGGATGCCACCACACCGTCTGAATTTGAAAGTGAATGCAGTCGTGATGCTACTTAGGAATCTGTCTCTCCACCAGGGCCTTTGCAATGGAACTAGACTGAAGGTCACTTGCATAACAACTGCATCCAAGCCTCAATTCTGACAGGTGCTAACCAAGGTAACGAAGTCTTGATTCCTCGCATCAAGCTGGCACCCAGTTACACAAACCTAACATTTATCCTGGAACGGCACCAGTTTCCCCTGAGACTGGCTTACTCTATAACAATAAACAAGGCACAGAAAGTGGGAATTTATCTGCCAAGTCCAGTCTTCTCACATGGCCAGTTATATGTGGCTTTCTCAAGGGCAAAGTGTATGGTAGGTGTGAAGGTGGAAGTTGGAGGAAATAATACAGTGACACCCAACGTAATATATCGGGAAGTGCTTGACTCCACTTAAGGGATTTGTTTCATTTTTTTCTTTGTATTTTTTTAGAATATTTTCTCATTGGAATAAATAACATTATTATTTAAAAAGGACATTTTCTATGTCATTTATTATGCTGTTAAAAACACAAAGCATCACTGTGTGACGGGTCCTCGCTAGTAAAGTAATAATTAAAGGATGAATACAGTAGAACCCATTTTGGTTCACTATATAGTATTTTTATGAAACTGATAGACATACTTTATTTTAAAATTATATTTTGTTTTATTTAGTACTCCAATAAAATTAATATATCTTAGACATGAAAATTGACAGGAAATGTTTTAAGATAGTAAAATCTTCAAAATCGACACATTGATTAAGATTAAATGAAAATGAAGCTGCTGAAAAAATTAATCGATGGGCTCCAAATTGTTTTACGGATATCTTAAGTATCTCACAATACTTTTTGTTATTTGAATTTAATTTTAAAGCTGTTTTAAATATTATTCACACTCCAATCAAGTTAGTGAGCAGAGTCTCAGTAAGCAATATTTTTTCATAGTTCAACAAAAATATGATGGTATGCATTTCCCTACCCCTGTATATATGTAAAATAACTTCCCTCATATATACCATTTGTCTCTTATTAATATTCTAAAGGAATAACGTGAAAGGGTCATTTATCAAAAACCACTGGCTTATAATAATTGTTCAGAATGCGTAAGCTTTCAAATAACTCTAAATTATAGTAAAATAACATATTTTACATGTTTATATATTGAGGATTACTTCGAGCTCTCAACTTTTTTTTTTAAACAAGTCTATCGTTAGAAATCGGCCCTTAAAATCCTAATTGTCGACTTTTAATATGGATACTAATGAAAAATTAGAGTAGGTGAATAATGAAAAACTTGTCCCACTCACCAACAAATCTCTCAAGAATGATCTTAAGTAAACAGTATGAAAACTGCCATCTTTTTCTTATTGTATCATGAATGTAGATAAAAAGCTTGTATGTGGAACACTATAACTCAAAGTTATAATTAGATAAGAGAAAAATATATTTCTTTTGTTCAACATATTTCATAAAGTACTTTTCTAGAATCTCTTCCCTCTCCTTTATATCCGTGTTTCATTGCCATATCCTATTGTTGTTCTCCTTTCCTCGCCTATGACACATTTTTCAACACCTAATAAATCAAGAAGAAAAAATAATGACATAAGAAAAAAACCAAGTCTACATACACATATATAACTTAGAATGTTCTTTTATAGTCCACACAACATGAAAAATTATTTTTCAGACAAATACAGAAAAAAATAATGGAACCATAACTCAAATTCTATATATTGTTTTGATTTTGAAGATTTGCTCTAAGGTACAAACTTGGACACAGCTATGCCCAAGAAACCTGCGGCTCAGGATAGAACCTCACAAGAGGATAACTTTAGTTCAAAAGGATTGAAATCAGTCGCTCTGAGAGATTACTGGAATAGAGCAATGTGTAAGAGATATGATACCCACCAGAATCCGGTCTCCAATGTCTTGTAACGGGCCGAATCCTGAGTCTGAAAAGAACAAAATAAATCTAAGTCTAAACCACAAGTCTATGAACCCTTCTTTTATATTTCAAACCTAATATGTTCATATTTACAATATCGTTTAGTGTTTTTTATCAAAATAAAAAACCTTTATGTTCTTTGACGTTTTTTAATAAAATTTTAAAACTTAAAATTATAGGAATGTTAAAAGGACAGGTATTTAATAATAGAACATGACAAACCTGTTTAAGGTCTACAGCATCGCTAACAAATAAGTAACATAAATTGTTTATATATTAATATTCAACACTATAAAGCTGCAAATGCGAATGAAATCTCAGAACGTCTCAAATAGCTCTAATAACTTATTTGATTCTAGGTTCAACTCAAAGTCCTTACCATTCATAGCAAATTGGGTTCAAGACCGAGGTTCTGCATACGAACATCCAATCACAATATATCTCAAACTGGATTGTTCTGGTCCTATATTTGTGCAGCAATCTAGATCATATATTAACCGTTGAAGAAGAAAATTCTATAAGTCTTTTGAATTGTTGTAAACAAGAACAGAAGCTATTTATTAAGCCATACATTCAAATGCACATAATTGTCTCTTGGGAGCAACGCCACAGATTCATGAGAACAAAGTCTGGAAGCAATCATAAATGAAAAGAACCTCATCATCATGCATGACATGATGACCCAAGACCATCAATGTCTGATCATCTTGCTTAGTTTTGAATTTTGGACAATATAATCCATTTTTGAAAATCCATAAATTTTAGAAAAACTCTGTGGAATAAGTTCAGACATAACACAGAGGGTTGTGTTTTGCCGGAAATGCTCCCAACTCTACAAGCGATTGAACAATGTGATATATGACTGATAAAAATCGTTGAAAATGTGTACAATATCAAATAATCTCGGTTTTTATGTTTTTATTACTTATTAGGTTTCTAAGGTATATATATTTCATAAGGCAATTCAATATTATTTTAAATATTTATTATTCTATATATCTGAGACATGTATTGATTCCAGATAAGACAAAACTTAAATAAATATTTTGCCTATTTATAAAGCAATACAGTGATACTAGATAGATATAAAATAACTTTATATATTTTTCTGTTTTGAGTGAAAATAAATATGCAAAACCCTTTTGACATTCAAGGCATGCTAAAAGATTCAAACTATATGGGATCTTATAGGATTAATTTTAATTTGGAATGGATCTTTCAAAGCAAACTGTATTGTTATTTTTTTCCATGAATGCAAAGTGTTTTAATTTGTTTTCCAAAAAAAGTTCAATTTAAATATAAAAAGAAGAAGTATTACTTCCAACTCATATTTGACACTGAAACTTAAACTATTCTATTAAATGGCGCCTAATTTTAGAAAATCCAGCACACTCTAAAAAATGTGAGATATTGACCATATTGATCAGTTTTTTGATCCATTAATTCTAATTAGATTAGAGATTCACTCTAATTGGTTCAATGGAATTGCAGGTAAACAAATGAGTAGCCATTAATTTCTCAGGAGTCCAGTCTTCATCCTCAACAGTATGAGTCTAGCATAAATCTTCCATAAATCTAACGCTTTCCATTCAAAAAATTTTTTTGGGAAAAAGTCATCCTTTTTATCATATTAAGAAAAGTAAAAAGATTCTTAATCTTGTCAATGTTACGAAAGAAAGAAAAATCCTTTAAAAAAGCGTTTTACTGTAGCCTCCATTTACTTCAGACCCTTTTTATTTTCTCTTCCCTCAAACCATTAAAAATTGTAACCTTAATTAGTGTTCTAGGCACAATGCCCCAGTTGGGGTTTCTCATTTATGTTTATTGTTATTGTTTATTTAGATCTAGGTCATGTTAATTTAATTAAAATTATGAACAAATGAAGAATTTCATGGTCCATTATGTTTACAAAATATACATAATAGATAGGTCGGTGACCTGAACAAACATATGCTGTGAGGACTCTCCTATGCAATATCTGTTGGTTGTGCTTGCACCATCTTCATCCAGGATGTTTCATATCTAAAATATGGAAAGTAAGTACTATCACGTGATCTTCATTTTGTACTCTTTTGATATCTTTCGTTATTACATATATTTAAATTGTACATACTATATGTATATAAATCTATATGTATATATATATATTTATATATATATATATATAATTGGTTTTATTCAAAAGTGTTATAAGTATAATATTTAGAACTTTGTAAAAAAACTGTATGTACCCTGAAATTCATTTTTTCAAAATGGCCGCCCTCTGACTTCACCATAGCCTCCAGACGGGGTATGAAGGCCTTGTAGACCTTGTAACATAGTCATCGAACTTGTTCATCCTACCGCTCCTCACTGCGGCCTTCAAGTTGTCCACACTGCTGTGAGGGTGTCACAGGCTTACTCTCTACAAAGCCCCATATCCCATAGTCATGGACGAGTGAGCAGTCAGAGGATGATGGAGGCCACAAGTCGGATGGCCAAAACTTGCCAGATTCTCCCGACACCACTTTTGAGTGATAAGGGCTTTATGTCTAGGTTCAGAGTCTTGCTGCCAAATATAATTGCCATCTAGGTAATTGGTATCCAATCAGGGCTTGACTACTTCCTTGAGGACCTCCATGTTTTCATTAGCCCCTACTCTTAGGCCCTTGGTAAATCAGAAAGGCAGTATCCTCTTGCCGTCGGAGGCTACAACCCCAAGCATCATAGCTGATGCTGGATGCTTTGTATGGCTAATGGGGGGAGACGTCTTAAACATGATAGGCAAAAATTGGCAACCTCAGCTTTGTGCTGCAGCCCAGAAATGGAAGTCCAAGGGTTCAGATCTGGACTGTTTACCTGGTCAGGGATTTTCCGTCCTTCTACTGATGGTTCGGCCTTGAAACTTTTCATTTAGAAATTCTAACGCTGCATTTGTGCTATGTGGTGGAGTGCCATCTTGCATCTACCAAAGTGAAGAATAGTTGCAGAATGGCGCAACCTGGGCCAAATTATGTCCTGGAGCAATCTGAGGTATGAAACGTCATTATCCTCTGACAAATGGCCACCATCGTTAAGGAATGCATGACCAATTGGAACTATCCCATCAATAATGGCAACGAAGATCATTCCTATCAGTTTTTTTTTGCACATAGTTCATGGTTTTTCATTTGTCCACACTCCTTTGTCATTTCGATTTTGTTTTAGAAGAAGGCCAAATAACTTTTCGTCAGTTCAAATTATTCTAACGACAACGTTGGATGGTTGCTGCAGAATCCACTGACAAACTGCCTTCTATGCGCTTTGTAGGCATCAGTTAATGATTGAACTTAAATGTAATGATAAAACGGAATCGAAATCATGTCTAACGATCCTCCACTACCTTGTTTTGGTGGGTGCAATTTGCTGAGTGAGCAACTTGGGTTTTCTTCAATTAACCTCCTGAATTAATACTTCTGTTCTTTTTTATTTTGTTTTCATTTGTTTTTTATTTGTGGATGGAACCAGTCTCATTGAAATGATCTAGAACTCTTGTGAACTGGATCAGCTGGTAGATTTTGCCACTCTTCCACTGATCTTGAAATAAAGTATAAATTATCACCTACTGTGGAGGAAGAAGGTGTTTTGACAACTGCAAAATGATCAATTTCTTCTCAAGTTCAGAAAACATATTCTGGAAGAAGATGGGTTACAATCAATGCAAATTCTTATATATTGATTAAAAATCCCCTCTTTATGAACAAAATCCATAATACGAGTTGAATTTTTGAAGTACTCCTAATTCGCAATTAAAAAATTACATTTCTGATGGAACACACTGAAAGTAAAATATATCATCGGTATCAACTGACGATTTTATATTTTCTTGTAAGTGGACTCCTTCTCTATTTCAAATATATCCTCACTTATTTACCCTCTCTGAAAAAATTGGTGTCCTTCAAGGACTCACAACCTTCCAATGTGCTTAATTTAAAGTACAGCTTTCTGTCTGTATATATTCAAATGTTATTTGAACTACATTCCATGCACTTTCCCGAGATTTGATCATTTTTACCCACCGGTTGATACTAAATCAGTAGAAAAAACATCACGAAGATGGACTCCTCAATATTTCACCCATTGAAAGATCAATTCAATCAAATTAATGATGTTCAATCTTAAAATATATACATCAATAAGAGAAAGAGAGAGGGGTCAATGTTCTTAGTCGATCAGTCTATTGGTGATCAATACACAAGGAATGTAATTGTATGTATCCCTAATCCATGCATAACAAAGAAAACATTAAGTAAATAGGAAACATGGTTGTATGTACATATTCATGTAATTGTTCATGCCACAATCAAAGCATACATATTCCGTCATTTTCTTCATGTATTGAATAACGATAGCAATATTTATTACATGATCGAGAGCGTGAAAACTAAGCCTTGTTCCATGAAAATGTAAGCACATGACAATTAAACTCGTGTCCCTTGAGACTTTAACATGAAAACCTAAAATGGTTGACCAAACAATTACTCACAAAAAATAATATTTAATTCTTTATATAAAAATAACCATTGCATATAAAAACCCACAAAAATACAAATTTTAGTAATTAGTAAAGGTTAAATGGAAAAAGATTGAAACTTTAGAGTATGAACGGGCATTAAGGCAAACACTTCATTTGCGACAAGCCAATGTTAAAATAATTCAAGATCACCGATAGATTCTCGACTACATGAAAATAAGGCGAATAATATTGAACAAATAATTGAAAAGCCCGAAGAGATTATCTCCTCACTTGAAAATTTAAGAACATAGGTTCTCTTGCTGATCTAAAACAAGTTGATTTAAATATACCTGGAGCTTAAATATACCTGCAGTGGTTATCTAAGAATTAAATTGCTCTTTATCCAGGTTTCCTAAAAGATGTGCTCTAATTACTTAGCGTCAATTTTTTGCACGAAACGTGAGTAACAGTATGAAGGATAAGATTCAGGTAATAAATGCCGAATCATCAAATACTTAATGTAATTGTATAATATCTTTTTGCTTAATTTGACTTCTTCTGATATTTCAAAGGATAAGATAATTACGTCGTCACTTATAGTATTACTTTGTTAAAGTAAGTAGCATAATAGTCGACAATTCATGTCAATTTTATTCTTCCTATATACCAATCTAATATAATTAATTCATTTTGTAATGACCATAAGATATAAATATATATATATAACTATTTTTTTGAACAGTTTATTAAGAACAAAGAAATCGAACCCAAAGCTCCGACTTCATATTTTTCTACTACAGAGACATAAAAGGAAAGGGCACAGTAAACAATGCTTTGATTACACTTGAGCATGTAAAAATGTCAATCTCCGTTGGGTTAATGCTCCATTAGGTTAGCTAGGAATGATAAGCTGACAAAATTGCAAAAGCTGGTTCAAGATTAAATCTAATAAAGGACATACGACACTTTTGCGTTAGACCTTACAAAGAAGGTTTTTAAATAGGGAACGGCATTTTGATGACACAGGATAGCTCCTGCAGACAAATGATATCTATGGCTTTCTAAGCTGGATTCCAATGTTTCCAGACGATTGATTAGTCTCAATGAATGGATATCATTTGATTTCATTTATTGAATACTTTAAAAATAGTTAAGACTCCAATTCTGTGATCACAAATTTAGTTTGCAATAAATATTCATAAAACATTTTTGTTCAGTCAAAAACCTATGATTTTTATGTTGATCAATTTGATTTCATGTTTTACTCTTTGTGCAGCTATACAGTATCAAAATGATTAAGGGGATCAAACATATTTTATAGCTCCTGGGGATCTTACTGCAACTCATAATTAATGCATCGCTGTTTACCTAAAAGAACGTCTAAAGGGTCAGTGTTCAATAAATTTTGGTAGCTATAAAGCTATATTGTATAACTTTAAAATTCATAGTTATTTATTTATATTGTGAATAAAAGAAGCATTGCTTGTATATGCTCATATAAACAAAAACAAGTCTGAATTACCCAGTATTATTACGTAATTTCCTTTGTTAACAATCTATGCTACAATATATATTACGGGGCGAAAACGCCGATTAGATAAAAGGTTATGATAATTTGGATTGTCCACCTCCAGAAATATCTCATGGAGCTTGCCTTGATTTTATAGAAGTGGTTATAGCTGATATGATTTAGATATGAGTAAATAGTCTCTCTCCTTCATAAGTAGCGACTCAAAAGACATGAATATCATAAAATGCCGGAATGAAAGACGGTCTAGCATGGTACCAAATTGACTATTATTATAATACTCATGCTGAAACTGTAGACACCGTTTATATGATGTAGGTATTATATTTATCTAAAACTGTACACATATATAATCATGAATTATAAGAGGAGTAAATTATGAATGGAGATCAAAAGATGTATGGCATTTGATGATTGAGTTTGCAATGTTATGCTTCATCCAGAATAAATTGAAGACTTGGGGGAAAATAAAATTTATAAATAAAAACGGCCAAAAAGTTTGCCCAATAATATAATAGTATTGAATCATATCAATATAATATAACCCAGGGGGGCAGAACTCATGAAACAAAGAGGGATATTTCCAATAAAATAAAAAATGTGAGTCATCACTT
The DNA here is from genome assembly GCA_013387185.1 of Caligus rogercresseyi. Lineage (NCBI taxonomy): Eukaryota > Metazoa > Arthropoda > Copepoda > Siphonostomatoida > Caligidae > Caligus > Caligus rogercresseyi. The sequence goes on from CP045899.1 coordinate 9,809,773, forward strand.
AGACGATTTGCCTGTATATATAATACCTACACCATCTAAATAAATAACAATAATAAATAATAATATGGTGGACTAATATCGATGAAGCCACACAACCTCGTATATGATTTCATATAAAAATAAGATTTGTATGACTCTGTGTAACAACATTCACATGATTTTCAGCAAAAAAAAATGAAATTGATATAATAATATGTTATTGCATTAGATTTTCAATTTTCAGGCCGAAACTCAGCCAATTTATTAACATCTTAATGGGTTTGATTATTTATATTTTTCACTAGTCCATAAAAGTAGTAGTCCTTTCTATCAAACAGACAGAAATAATGAGAGAAAGAAGAGAATATAGATATTTTTTATATACCATAAATCATAACAATTCGATAATGTGACGTCATGTGTGACGTTTCAGTTTTCTTTTTAAATCAGAGGAATCTAAGCATTGCGTTCTACGCATCTTGTATTATCTATTATCTTTGAATATAACCTTAATAGTAGTCACAATATCGCTTCTAGAACGCCCTTCCTTGGCGACTAAAATTCGTACTAAAGTATATTTAGTCTCTCCAATCTCCAAAATTCGTATTAAAATGTGTTTTTCTATTACCCTAAGTAGTTTAAGATATTAAAGAATGTATTCTAATATTCCTTTATTTGTAGATAACCCTATAATATAGAACACGACCAACAAAGAACTTAAATTGTGCTTTACAATAGTTTTGTAAGATTTATTATATTGCCTACCTTGTACTTCAAAGAATAGAAAATAACTTTTGTTATTATTTTATCTTTTCATATTGTTAAAGCGTCAATGATAAAACAAGGAGGCAATTTTGTTCATCTGAAGACGTAATCACATATTACATTTATAA
>CP045899.1:9810744-9823551 GCA_013387185.1 Caligus rogercresseyi
TTTTTTTAATAGGACTGTTGTCTCATAATGTGGTTCTAAATTATTATTTTTAGATTTTAGAAGCCTAAGTCAAGGTAAATGACTTTTTGCAATTATGAAATAGTTTATGTTTAACTTTCTATATGATTTCAAAACTGTTGAAATGAATTTAGATAACCATTTATATATATATATCGATTTACTATTGTAATATATAATGCTTAACCATGTAAATTGTTTTTTAGATTATATTTTAGTTATTTCTTTGTATTTTTTAAAGTATTGCTTTACCTAAAATCTAAAAAATAATTCATATGCGATGCATATTCTAAGCATAAACGGTGATTTTCATGTATATATGTCTTGGTTTTATAAATAGACAGACTTAGGATTTAAAGAGAAAAAACTTACCTCTACATCGAAAAGTTATATACTGTATTGTCTTTCAATTGTTTCTTTTATATTGATTTTAAATTTATACATTGATACACAAGTAATATTCATATCAATTAAGTAATTTAGAATAAAGCGATCAACTTTTACATTAAAGGAAGAATGATCCATGCATAGAGATAACATTTGTCATAAGTCACCAATGAACATATTTTCTTCTTGGAAACATATTTTTCCTTCTTTTCATGTCCTATCAGAGTGATTATTATCCATTCATGGACAGATATCATGAAAGATATAAGCATTTGTATGAGTTGTTGCTTTTTCGAATGAATATATTTAGGTTATTAAGGTGTCCATTAAAGGGATTTGTAAATTGGCATGGATAATAGTCTTTGATATTAGAGCCCTATAAAAAGAGTTAGGGCAATAGAATGGGGCGTCATCTGGTGTAAGGGCATTTGGGCTCAAAACAACGCATGGAATGAAATAATGATTATTATTGTTCCCATGTTAATGTTAGGATAAATAAATCGGAATCTATGTTAAAACATGAGTCCTTAAAACTTTTCATTTATTGGGAATTGTTCCATGGGAATAAAAAGAGAGAAATTCCTCGGGCACCTGAGTGATTTGTACAATTCACAGCACTACAAGCAGGCATCGTAGTTGTTTTTTAATAGATCTTTAAAGTTTATATTGTTTTTATACTTCGAATAAATTATATCAAAAGACTGTTTATTTACTCCATAAATTATTAATGTTTTGAGCCTGACCTGAGTCAGCTGTTGAAAGTCAGCTGCTACATAGACAGTTCTTACGACGTAACTTTATTCATAAGGCCCTGCTTTATAAAAGATAATTATTAAGGATTATATTTATAGGTCTGAATTGATGTTTGTACATCCTCAAATGAAGTGATTCTGTATTGCAAAAGGCCAACTAAGCACTCTTCTACTCGTTAAACTAATCATGTACGAGAAAAAAGGTTCTTTATCCTCGGGGATATTAAAAGGGTCCATTCAAAGAATCCATAAATGACTTAGATGGAGTCCCTTGATAGAGACATTTTGTGTTTATAGATGATATTCTTCTCTATGAATTAATATACCCTCAGCCACGAGTGAAGTGATGCTGTATTGCATAATACAACTGCTTTTTTATTATTTTTCTTCTTCTTTTATTTCAACCAATCATGGACGAGACAAAGGCCTCCAAGTCCTTATTTGTTGTCTATCATTCGTGGTATTACCAAAAGATTGTTTTTTAAACATGTTTGGTTGTATGTAAAGGAGAGCAAATAATAAAATAAGCAGTTTGCATTATGAAATATCATTTCACTCATGGCTGTTGAGGCGTGAACATCAATTGAGAAAAATCCTTAACAAATCTTCTCATGGGCCTTTAATTTGTTTATCCCTTGATTGAACTCTTCCATTATCACATAATATGAGGAATTAAAGAAAGCAACCACCGTTACTCAGGAAAAAGAATGTTTGTTTTTTCGGTTAAAAACAATTATACGGTTAACTGGTAAAATTTTATACAGTATAAAATCAAAATACACTAAAATTATATACAGAAACAGAGTAAAACTATTCAGGACGCTTATACATAAATGAACATTTTAGTTCATATTTACTGCCCTGAAGAGTAACCTTATATAAAAGGACAAATCATTATTACATTGGTTTAAAAATGCAGGATGTCCTCTTAAAATCATTTTGAAAGTTTTTATGTTGAGCTTCGATCTTGCTGGCACATATTTTGTTTGCTATGTCGATAAATGGATCATGCATCCGGCCAAAAGTCTTAAGAATAAAGGGGAAAATGTGTCCCAACAAACAAAAGATGGTTTATATTAGTTAAAAAAGTCAACACTCTTTATGAAAAAAAAATGGTGATAAGCAGGCGGTAAATTTAGAAATACGCTTTTTACTTTTTAAAAATTAAACAATTTCTTAAGGCAACAGAGCAAATCATAGGAAGGGAGGAAGAAGATATGTGCGAGCCCTCAAAAGTGCGCGTAGTGAAACAGAGAAGGGAGGAGGAAGAACTATAAAAAACAACAGCCTTAATAAGAGTTGTGCACTATTCAGTCACTCCGGTGGTTGTGATGAGAGAGGTGGTGCGTGCGTGATTGTGCTTGCCAGAGTGATTAAACAAGTGTTCTATAAGAATTTATTTTGTAGTAAGGATCTATTTTTGTAATAAATAAAACCAATATCCTCTATAGTTTTGCTCAGTTTATGCAATTTGTAACAACAGTGAAGAAGGTAAGTTTTTAAATATGCTATGAATGTGTTGTATGAAGGTTGTGTGAAAGTGTGAGGGTGTTTGCAGCTTGGGGGAGGAAAAAAAGGGAGGGTTGAAGGCAGGAAGATGCTGAGAGAAAAGCTTTTGAAAGAGTGCATCTGTTTAATTCAAACAGTCATGTTTTAAAAAGGTTGTTTAAAATATTTATTTATTGGCACAAAAGAAAGTAAATATAAATCAAAAAGAGAGGAAAAATGTATAAAGGTATTAACGATAAACAAAATATATTTAAGCATTATAAATTACTGTTAAAAGAAAATAACTAAACTAATATATATATTATGCAGTCGGCAAACTACAATTAAGTTATGTTCAAAACTTGATGTATTATAATGTTCAATCTGATGGGCTTGAGGTATTGGTCGGTTTTTTTTTTGCCTATATGGTTCGACAAAATTGCATCCGATTGGATATAAATAAGCATTAACACATTAAATTAGTCACTCGAACCTAGGATCTTATCAATGAGGTAGGCCAAAAATGGCCATTCCCTCTCGGGAGTATTCGAATATGCGCCCCCAACATTGAGAGTTGAACACGCCTTAACGCAAACAGCTATCACACTCTCTTTGGTCAAAGTTTTTATCGGAAGTAAGAAAAAATCTTGTTATACATATGGCCAATGATTAACTGATTTTAATACTTTTTCGATTGTCAATTGTTCTACATTTCCACACAAAAAATATAATATCTTGTAAATCAGTCTTTTTGTCACAATTGCAAAGTATTTATAAATTTCTTATTAGCCTATATTATTATAATTGCATATTTTTTAATAAATACAATTACTTCAAAACCAAACGACAAAAAAAGAATATTTTGCCCATAAGCTTTTTACATTTTGACGTTGCGTTAGACATACGAACTGTAGCATAGCTTTGAATAAATACAATTACTTTGAAATCTAGCGATTAAAAATATTTTCCCATAGACTTAATATTTACCTCCGCCGAAGAAGGTATTGTTTTCACTGGTGTTGGTTTGTTAGTTTGTCAGTCAAAAAGTACCGAACGGATTCGGATGAAACTTTGTGGAGTTGTTAGAAGTGCCAAAAGAAACAAGTGATTAAATTTTGGCATCTCTGAGTGCAGAATTAAGATGCAAAATGAGCTAAATACTAATAAATATTTCAAGTTAGCCTACTCTGCTAATAGATGTCGCTGTGCTGATAAATCGGGTGCCGGGAGCGTCTTCCTCTCGGAATTTCCGTCTAGGGAACCCTCCCCCGTCCCTCTACGCCGTCCCAGTCGTGAAAAATCCGCCTCGGAAGGCTCATAAGGACCCCGTGACGGCGGAGGTTTGCACTCTCTGAGTGTATATATGCCTCTAGTTTAACATTGCGTTACATATTTGAACTCCATGGTGAAAACGCTTATACAGAAAAGACATAGATATAACATTGAGTAAAACATTAAAACGTTAAACCGAAGGAGAATACATTTTTAGGCGTTTTTTTATATTAAATATCTATTCCCATATGATTTTGACTTATTGTTTCAAAAAATAGAGTTTAAGATAGAGCACAAATAGAGTTACACCTGACAATGAAAAAAATATCTTCATTCTTTAAGAAAAGCTTTTCTGGAGATTCTTGTAGGTTGTTGTTAAAAATTGCTAAATGCAAAAATAACTTTATACATAATTACCAAGTCTACGAACGGAAAGCATGTGAATGATTGAAATGATCAAATTATATCCTTGTTTGTCATATTCCTTTATTAGTCGTGACTTTAAAAAATAATTTAATAGAATATATTCATTGTAATATTAATTTCAATTTTACTAAATTACAGAAAGAAAAGTAATGTAACATATAAATTAATCAAAAAAAATTATGTTTTTACTTTGGTATGTTATATATAAGTAGGATGTTATTATAATTTTAATATTCAAATATTTTCTGAGGTCAGTTTACAGCAACTAACTTAAATAAGTTATTGAGCTTCTTTATGTGAATAAAAAACAGCTTAAAAGCTGTACCCTCAATAGCGTTTCTTTAAAAAACATTATTTATAGAATAGTATATTAAACAGCATCACTTACAGCTCCATATGAAAAATATAAAAATTTCAATTTAAAAATTGCTACATCATCTAAAACTTAATTAATTTAAAATAATATAAGCACAGTTCGATCTAGGGCTGTCAAAGTTGCTCAAAATGACATTCGAATATGCGTTTGAAAAAAATAACGAATTCGAACTATTCGAATATCTGGTTGCCCATTTTACGCATTTGCCGTGTAGCCCATATACGGCAATAACATACTTAAAATCAGATTATTAATCATCATATATAGCCTATTTAATATTACAATTCAATAACACACATATAATCATGAAAAAAGCTTATTTCCGATCACTGTAGCCCGGAGCCACAACTTTGTTTCGCTTGCATTTCACCACCACACCACCAAGCGCGCAAACCCTTGTAATCCGAAGAACAAGATGTTTCAAAGTAGCCTATGCTGCTACTGGTACTTCCTTGCTTTGAGTTTTTTTTTCATTCGAATATTAATTTCACGTTCGAATTCGCTTTTTGGGATAATATTCGAACTTCGAATATTTGTTGGCAGCCCAAGTTCGATCACAAGAGAAGAATATGATATATATATGACAGAGGAAGGATATGTATATATGAGACAATTTAATTATATAAAAGACATTTATATCCACTAGTTTCTATATTTGTGTGTATATATACATATATAATCACTGAAATCGAGTTCATTATTTTCTATAGGTATATGTTATGCCTTATGTTGTTCTGATTATAAATTGATATTGTTATAAACGAACGAAGACTTTTGAAAATATTCAGAATATCGGGTAAATTTATAATCATCAAAATGTATAGTTTTCTTTCTTGCTAATGGAAAACAATGTAATATATATATTTCTCCATTTTCTAAAAGCTTGTATAGGCTATTAGGCTTTAGATTATGCCTACAAAGCCGAAAGACATGGATTTCAAAAAGAGCAAGGAAGAAAATGTAGAAATTTACGATAAGAATATACATACTATATATACGCAAGAAATGTTTCAATTATATATATACAAAATACCCATAACGATAAGTTTCAAGTTCTAAACGTTAGTTTGAAAAGCCAAAGGATTGTATATATGTTTTATATAGGGTCATACATCATGCAAATTCTTAATTTATAGAAATTCATTTTAAGGACCATATTCATAACATTTACGAAAATCATTGTTCTTAGCATTATTTAAATATTTATAAAATATAGTTTTTCTTTCAGTGAAAACAGTCATATAGCTATATTAGATTACAAAACAAATTGACAACCATATGTATTTGTTTCAATTAGGTAAAGTTCCTTTATGTATGCAAATTTCTTATTGAGTACGAGATAAATAACTAATAAAATGTCTTAAGACGTAAAGAAAATGTAATAATACCTATAATATGAAGCATTTCATGAATTCATAACCGCAAACTCGGATAATAAATCTTTGAGGTAATATTTATGATGCAAGAAATATATATTCCCCCAAAAATCCATAATATAAGCCTGGAAATTGTATCAAACATTTTTTTAAATATTATAATTGATTTCATTTCGCAGGGCTTCAGAAGCAACGGATATAATAATAATAATAATAAAACAATATTATGCGTTTTTCTGTATTTCAATCAATTGCAAAACGCGTATAACAAGTATTTCAGTCAACAGCTGTGAAAAAACAAAAGAGATTTAAAAAATATTATAGCAGAGCTATAGGATCTATAAATTGTTGTTAGATTTAAAATCAAGGTGTATAAACAGTACTTCAAATAAAACATAAAGTATGTACGGTACTCTAACAACCAGAACTCAAATGATTATTATTGGAGTCAACAATTTTAAAGCACAAAATGATATTTGTAATTTTTAATACTATTTTTTTGTCCATTTGGTCCCATAGTATTGCATTTTTGGGTGCCGTAGGGTCCCATATGTTCACCCTTCGGTATGGGTAGGTTTTGGAGCTAGTTTGTGAATGAAACAGACCTTAAAGAACATAAGAGAGGAGAGAGAAAATAATTTTCTGTTTTATACAAACATTCCTCATAAAAAGTTTGACTTTGTACAAAGAATATGTTTTAAGTCACATGAGAAGCTTTTTTCTTTTTCTATTTCTCTAACTCCTCCTCCTCCTTTTCTTTTTCTTTTTTCCTCTCTTTACCTTGAAAAGTAGGTAGTAAAATTGACAAGGTCTGAACTTTTTTCATTTTTGGTCCCATCACTTTGCAAATAGTTTTATTAGGTTCGTCTTGACCCAAGGATTCCATAATTACCTTCAAAGTTCAAATTTGACCATAAATGTGGGAGGAGATAGCGTGCGGACATACAGACGGACAGAGATTGGTGAACTATTTATAGATAACATATAAATCTATTTAGAAAATGCCTCCATATAAGAGGGACTTTAAAATCTCTCTTTGCGGCTCAGAGATTTCAAATGTTCTAATTAAATAATTAAGAAATGTGTTCCGATGTTCATAGTGCAAGTAAGGGCCGTGGAATTAGAACAAGAAGGGATTTTCCGGGAAGATAAAATTGGGTCATTCATGGCTTCTGTTCTTTTTTGTTTGTTTGTTTATTTTATACATGCCGTTAGATTACATTTTTTTTCAGGCAGAATATACGTAGCACACATTATATACAGGATGTTCTACCATAGACACAAAGAAAGGGATCCTTTTTAGTAATCTACAAAGTTTTATTTTAGGAGGTTAATTTAACTTTTGAAGGAGTTGAGGCCACTTCTTAATTTGTGGGAAGTTGAAAGTTAGATAGATAAGGAAAATATGACGTGAGGGATTTTAACAGCTTCAAAAAGGGTTCCATTATAAAAAAACGTTTAATGGAAGCGTAATTTGTATGAGTTAACCTACTCAATACTTCACACATCCACATGTTTAAACGTGCGTGCTATGTCATGGTTATTACTTAATCAATATATATTAAATGATACAAAGAATTAAATAACTTATAGTTGCACTGGTAAAGCAAAAATAGTATGATCCCTTTTACAAGGTATATTTATAGTTGAAACATTTTTAAGGTAATATACATAATATTGACCTACGAAGGAACTAATGTAAGAGATTTAATCATATTAAGTTTACCATATTTTATTAGAATGTATCTATTCATAAGATTAGTTTACACTTATTATCAAAAATATTTATATACAACATCAAGTTAATATGTTTTGTTGTATATTTACTTTTTCTTTTGCAAATATTCAATTAGAAAGTCTTAACAGACTATTACTTCGGATTAGCCATTGCAGAGAAAATGAATAGACACAGTATTCTTTGAGGCGACTTTCACAGTGCCAATAACAAAGTAATTTGATATTTGTACCATTGAATACTATATTTGAATATTCCATTCATTTAATTTCTTTGGGATTGGCACACCTCCTCTCTTCACTCACAGTCAATGCAAAAAAATGACTTGTACAGTCGGAAAATATTTGCAGAATTCTTTTGAATTTTTGGAAACAAAAAAGGGAAATTTTTTAATTCATTTCTATTAGGTGATTCATGAATACAAATAAATGTTATTATTGACGTGAATAACTTGACACATAATTTTATTTTTAGTATTGATAGTATTTATCTCCATTTTCATGTATATACATAATTATATTGGATATTTTCATGAAACATGAAAAAAGGTCATAGACGATAACAGATACTGTCGTTTATTTTTTTTTAACTTTGGCACTTACATTGAATCAATGAAGTGTTTGGCTTCGATTAAAGGACGCAATTTTTCTTTTTCTGTATAACATATATATATATATGTATATATATATATAACCCTATTGTGCTTTACTAAATTTACCTTCTTCTACCGTCATATTTTTATAAATGAAATATAAAAACAGATAAAAATTACCATAAAGGGTCAAGTCCTTCTTACTTTTAAAATACCATAGAGATATAAAGATATAAAGAGTTTATCCCCTCCAATTAGCAGGGAAACATCGTTCAGCTGTATTCTGGTCACAATGACGTATTTCTCTTCCCTCTAATAGCATAGAAACATCGTTCAGCTGTATTCGGGCACAATGAAGTATTTCTCTGAAGGATCCATAAGCTCTCTATGCCTTTATATCTCTATGTAAAATACGACCTTCTCGACTAAAATTCGAGGGAAATCCAAATATTTTGTACACATAAATACATATCTTTAATAATGATATCATTTGAAATAACTTATTGTCACCACTTTATTTCTTTCTTACATCTCCAATGGAACGAGATTCCTATTCCAACTGAGCCCTAACATCTTGATTCCCTCCCTCACCTCCTGTGAAGAGAAAACTGCAGGCTACGACGTCGTCAATCACTCATAGTTATCTATCTGTTCGCTTATTTATCCCTCGTAAAAAAATAAGATAAATAAATCAGATATTTCATGTGCACAAACATATTGGATTGTTTTTTGTGCGTTTCTATCAAAACAGGGTATTTGAAGGGGGAAAACGAAATACCAATTTATTTTTTTATAAAAAAGCGCGGTAAAAAAATGCTGTACTCACAGAGTCTAAAAGAACTCTCGATGTAAAAAAGCGTATCTAGATATTATTCCTTGATTAAGTTAATTAACTCCATGAGAGCAACGTGGAACACTTCTTAAACAACACTTTAATATACTCTTTTCCTTTGCTTTTTGATTGGCTGAAAAGATGACAGCTTTAAAATGGAGTCCTAAGATTGGCCTTCATTATTATAATAAGCTGATTTTTTTTATAAATAACGAACCCTTCTTTTAGGAATGCGTTTTATTTGTGGTAAACTATTGGGTCTTATTATTATTATTAAATGAAGTGCTACAAAAGCACTCTAAAATGATGGCTCACTTAAGCGGAAATATGAGAGTTTTAGTAACCTCATCAATGATGCAAGATGAGTAAAAGATAGCAAAATATGTATTTCTATTGAATTCATTTGGTATAGGTTGTAGTATCTACTATCTCGAGCTTTGGAGTCCAACTTATACTAAAAATAACACTAAAAGATTAAAGCCCATCCTTGCGATTGTATACTTTTAGGTACATAGAATGTAATTTTTACTAATGTTCTAAAGTATAAGGAAAAATATATTTAGACATTTAAATTGCCCAACAAGTTATAAAGCTTCAAGTTGTCCTCCAATAGTAAAACAAAATTTATCTCATATACTGCATATATATATCTATATATATAAACAGTTACGTGGAAAAACATAAATATCATTGTAATAAATGTTTCCACTTTGATTGTGCATACAGAAACATAAATACAGTATCCATAAATCAACTCCAATCAATCTAAATAATCATCAACACCTAATGTGTAACATCCTTCTGGTTTCATCAAGAGCATTTCAACCCCTTTAGTCTCTTTTGACACGTTAATTACGAAACCTCATCTGCCATATGCAACAAATACAAATATGTTGTATTAATGTTCATCCTCATTTGTTTGTGCATTTCATGCTTTTAATGGTATGATAAAAAAATGTGTACTCCAATGAAAAATGTACGTTTTAATCTTGGTTAATGGAATTTGATGCAAAATATTTTGCATCAAAAGGGTTCGAAATAGGTTAATATACTTTCATAAGTGTTTTGCTTCACAGAATTTTATCAAAATAAAACTTGTGTCTTTGGAAATGGATGTAGAAATATGGATTGTGGTGCAAGATGTTTATGCAAAAGGCTTGATTATATGGTAAAACTTTCTGGCATTATATGTCCGTCATAGCTGAACCATTATATTACAATGTATTCACCTTAGAAGAAGCTATGACTGGACAATAATAATGATGTTAGGTTAATCGAATTTTCTTCATACACCTCAATAATAACTATTCGTACATTATATAGTATTACTGTGTATTAAACATTAATGATAGTTTTTTTTCCTTAGAAGACTGAATCGGCGCTTTTAGCAGATATATTTTTATGCATTTACACAAACACATAAGTGATACTCTTAGAAATATAGCATAGTAAAATCGATAGATCCATAATGACAAGAGAGGTAGCTTCAAGCTTGTTGTTGTGACGTCATTTAACATTACCGACAAGTGGTAATATACTTCTGGTGTCGTCAAAAACTATAATAAGATGCATAACGTTTCACTATCAATGAAAACTGAAATAGTCATACAGTGCACCTTCATAAAAATAAGTGGACATTACCGCATTTGTTATAAGGTTAGAAAAATAATATTTTTGATACGGCTTGCAAAGTAAATGAACATTTATTTTCCCGGAAAAAGGGATGCTAAAATAGTGACTCAAAAGTATGTATAAATATATTGTCCAAGTAAAAAAAATAGTAATTTAAAGCCTAATGGTTTAAGGCCTTAGTATTATCAAAGTTGTTGAAGTGATTATAAAAACTATAGATATAATAATTCACCAATCTCTGTCCGTCCGTCTGTATGTCCGCACGCTATCTCCTCCCACATTTATGGTCAAATTTGAACTTTGAAGGTACTATGGAATCCTTGGGTCAAGGCAGACCTAATAAAACTATTTGCAAAGTGATGGGACCAGAAATGAACCAGAAAATCACCTTTCTGATTTTACTGCCTACTTTTTCAAGGTACAGAGGGGAAAAAAGAAGAAAAAAAAAAGCATCTCATGTGACTTAAAACATATTCTTTGTACAAAGTCAAACTTTTTATGGGAAATGTTTGTACAAACAAAAAATTATTGTAACTCATTTGACATTTAGAAAACCTATTTTATCTCCACAAAATCCATGATACAAATTTTAATAAACTTATGTAATATGTACATATGGGCGCCGTAGGCGGGTATATATAATTTCGTATCATGAGATCAAATACAATTCTTATAATAAATTGTCAATTCTTGAAGGCTTAAAAATCCAACCAAAAAGTTGATTGGTCATCTTAAAGTATAAAACGTTTTTATGAACCTCCCTCTAGACTAACTAAAAGTTTTTTTCCTATCATGTTATTTCCTAATATTCACATTTTGAAATAACTTATACAAGGTAATACCTTTGATGTTTATACATTTATTTATTTTTCGTTAAGGTTGTTATTAGCTCGTTATTATAATGATAGGTTTAATGACCTTTTATGGCTCATTTGCAATAGCCTACTTCATTTCAAGGACTTGTCCTTTAGAATACAGTATTCATTATGACCCCATTGATGGAGATGCCATAAAAGAAGGCCTCTTTTCATTAGTCTCAGGTGAATAATTGATATTATGCACTCTATTTTTGTCTGATTAGTTTTTTTAAGGTCTTTATGATACTGTACTTAAAATATACAATAATAAATCAAATATAGGTAAAATTGTGTACATGGTACATAAATAAACATTATAGATTAATATTAGATTACCTATAAAAGACCAAACTCTATTGATAAAATGTTTACTAACTAACTTCAAAAAACACACCAAGTAAATAATAAACTATAATGAACACAACATATAAATATATACAAACGAGTACAAACAAAACTTCAAGAAACACAAAATAAATCGAGGATCGAGGCGAGAGGCCTAAACCCCTTTTTCTTATTTTCCTTTCGTTGTGGTTGTTTCTAAGTTTGTCATACTGATATTGATATATCAACAGTAGTATATGTTTTGAGTATCTATATTTGTAACGTTTGTTTTAAGGAGTTTTTTAAAGATATTTTGCTATTTCATTATCTGAGTGGATAGGATTAGGCATAATTAGCATTGATGTTTCCACTTAGGAGTCGAACCTGTCCCTAACATTGAGGGCAAGTACGCTTCCACTGAGCGATTCGCTCCTTAAGAGTATTGCTAATCTAATATTTTCAGGATAAAATTGTAAAAACGAAAAAAATTGAAAATCTCGTTAACACATTTTATGATCAAACTGATGGTCTTTTATTATTATTGTTTCTGTTGATAAACTAATTATTTATTAATAGATATTTAACATTGTAACCATAAATCTACAATTTAGAAATGTATCGCCCTAAATTACCATGTTTTTTTACTCTTATTTTATTAACAAGAGTGTTTGGTACATGAAGTAAGCTTATTATATTATTGTCTCAGAGACATCTATTTAAAGGCTTGACTGTGACTTATA
>CP045899.1:9823651-9845223 GCA_013387185.1 Caligus rogercresseyi
AAAACTAAAAATAACACTTCTAATGCTTATTACAATATGAAACAGTTTTCATCAGGATCACTTGAGATAATACTCAAAAATAAAACATTAGCTTACGGGATTAAACTAAAAAAGAGTGGATTTTTTTTACAAGCATTGCATATTTTCTAGATAATGTCAACCTTGGTGATATTTATCAAACTACTTTCCTAATCTCTCTCTGAACTACTTTTCAACTACTTTCCTAAAAGAAGTACTTTTCCTACTTTCAGGATCTATATATATATATATATATATAGATGAAAGCTTTCAACTGAAGAATAGATAAAAATCTTATTTGAAATATTTAGGATATTTGTTAGTTAGGTTTTTTGCGATAACCGAAACAAACAAGCATTATAGAAATACTATATACAGGCAATGAGCACGATCACGTACCAGGGGTATTGTCCTACTACAGAATATATAGAACTAAAGTTTAGGTAATTATGTTTTTACTCGTAAAAGACGAGCTTTGGATATATATCTTATTTTTTAGCCTTCAGGATCGAATACTTAAACAAAAGAATAAGGAGCCTAAAATTGGCTTGAGCTAGATTGCTACTTTATTCAACATATGTTTGTACAGTACAATCTTTAAGATATTGATATATGCTATTCATTCATAATGAATTTATGGCATAGGACTTTTTACATTTGAATTTAATTTTTTCATTCCCTTGCCTTGGTCATCAAACATTTTGAGGCGCAAATGTGTCCAGATATAGAGCTAAATAGGCATATATTAACAAGCTTAAGCATTTAAACAATCACCAAAATGCAAAAACAAATCCAAGCATAACAAACAACTGCCAAATTTGAAACATAAAAAATTAAACAAACAAAATGATGTTGTCCACATTAGTTTGTGGGCTTTTACTAAAATAACCATTTCTTTTCTTGGCAGACTTTTTTTAGGTCAAGATTATTGAAATAAACTTTTATATTACACTAAAGTTATGAATAGTACCATTCAAAGCAATCAATGGAAGGGCCAGTATATGTATATGTATAAAAGACATAAAAATCAACGAGGCAAATTGTATCTAAGAGTCTTCATTATATTGACGAAACCCCTGTCGTTGACCTGAAATTCAAAATTCAAGCAGTATAAATGTATCATTCGTGCAATAAAAGCCCGAATTAGTTGAGATGTCCAGTCCACATAACACGCCTTAGCAATCACATATTTCAATGACAACATTCTGCTGGTTGGAACGAAATTACTTGTTTTAAATAACATTTTTTTGTGTTGTTGAAATAATCTGAGTTATCATTCTTAGTATCTTCTTTTTTATTTCAATTTTAAACGACATTTGTAGTTTTTTATTTATTCTTTGTTTAACTTAAAGTTTTTGGCAAAGTTCACAATTTTGCCATATATATTTTTTATCTGATAAACTAAATTAAGTTTTTTAAACTGACGAATGTAATACATATAGTCCTATACAATATCTTTTTAGACACTTTAATTATTGAATATTTGGTAATCTGTATTTATTCAATTCTCATAAATAAAAGAAACAAATTAGAGTACATCTCAAATTAAATCTTAACCAAAAACTTGTCTTTAGGAGCTGTGTATGAGAGGATAGAACCCCTGCATCTTTTACAAAGAGCAGGAAGACACCCCCATTTTTAAGTTCTTTTTACAAATTTTTTCATATTCTGGTCATCTATGAAGTGTCTTCTAAAATATTTTAATGTAATTTAAGTTCTAAAGAGCTTGTTTCTTTTAAATTAAAGTGGAGGAAAGTGGCATTACTACTTTAACTACACATTTGATTGACATAGATATGTGGTGGTCCAGCAAGAATCCATGTTTAAATGGATTTTTGTGGAAATAAGTTACCATCACCAAAATATAATTGGTGAAATTCTTCTTCGTTGGTATTAATAAAATATTTCGATTAGTTGAATACAGGCGTCGATAATTGCTAATTATATATTATAATTGATAATTGCTATGGAATAAATCTCTTATGGCTATGAAAAAAAATAACTATCTTTAAGGATCATATCGAACTATGTGGAATTTAACTCTATAATAAATATGTCCAATAGAAGAAAATCATTCTAACTTATCGAAATAAAATGACATTTAGGGTAAAACCGGCCGCAACGGTCTTAAATGCTTCTGAAATATTGGCCGTTAATTTTATGAAGTAAAAAACTTGCGTTTTCTCAATTTTCACTATTTTCATTTAGAATTGCTTTCTTGCTGAACCACCTCATATTTAAAACTAGAAACAATAACTGATATCGACACTTATTGAAATCGTGGACACTTTAGTAAAAGAAGTCATCATAGCCCTACTAAGGCGATTATTTTGCTTAGAAAAAATATTAAATTTTGAAATGTTTTAAAAATACTGGAATTTTTTAATTATGTTATCAGTCAGCTGAGTTTCCGTTGGAAGTCCCTTATTTAGTTTGTCGGTTTTCGACCTTGTATACAGAACTCCTGGCACATTTAGTTGATTAGTAATTGTTGTCTTGGTCCAACCGCGTCGATAAGTGCGCATACAAACACACACGTTTGGCTTCTAGGCTGCTGTTGTAAAAAGTCTTACAATAAGGTTCATAAACAAAGAATCAAGATAAACGTTTAAGAAAACTTGATTTTTCTTAATTTTCTCACCAAACCACTCAATTTAGAAATATATTATTTGAAATTTAGTGTCGTTGATTTTAATCAACACCCGGTATAATATTCCTGTAATTGGTTATGGAATAAGCTGTACATCATTCAAAAATAAATGAAACTGAGGTTATTTTCTGAGCCTTATAAATTTCATTTTCAGCCTTATGCATTAAACAAAACATAGTTATAAGTGGATAAACTCTCTGATTTCATATTGGTATTCATATGAATTCATTTTTTCTCCTCCTTTGTCGTCGTCCTGATTGTGTTAATGTATTTTCATTGTTATTTTCATTGTTGTTGATGTTGTGTTCATATTATTATTAAGGCTTTTAGTGAATGGCTAGCTGAGGAGCACTCAATCAAATCATCCATCGCAAAAGAGAGTATAAATATGATATGCTCTAAATAGAAAGCATTGTTGCTCGATGCATCACCATCTATATACTATCATTCAGCCACTATTCATTATTGTTATTATATTATAACAAAGATAGGGCTTTCAAACTATATAGATACAAACAGGGCAGAGTGGCCAGCAGGAGTACCGGACTATTCCCGGTGGGGCCGCTGGCCTCAAGCAACATAAACGGGCCGTTGACAGCCTCCCAATGGCATATTGGGGCCTGTATAAGGCCGGCGAGGGCATAATTGTCCCGGTGGATACATTCTTCCCACTCCGTTCCTGGATACAAACACATAATCGCTTACCAAATGCAAGAAAAAGGAAGAAAGGTTGTCAGTTAATCCAACGGATCTGAGAATCTAAAAAGTTTAAAACTGTGTATTAAGTACTTGTATAAAGCATAGAGATAGACTGGGATAAATAAATAGGGGACTGTAAGTTCCACAACCTTTCATTCCTGTAATAATCATCAGCCTCCCTCATAAATATAACTATTTACTCTCTAATGATTTACAAAAGGAATATTATAACAAAAACTATTGACTGAGTAAGACCCTTATTGAGCTCATGATATGCTTTTATAGTAATATTTGTTATTTTTCTAAAGTAAATCATGCGTAAATAAAAATGTTATAATAAAAGAAGTACTTTTTATTTCATTAAAAGTTATGCCGAATAAATGAAGGTTTTGTTGATTTTTGTTATTTGACCCCTCCCCCGTTGTGGCGCTCTTACAAAGTGCAGAAGGGTGGAGAAGGTGAATGCATTGCTTTTCATGCAGGAGAAATCAAAACTAGTGCTTATATTGATGTATTTTAGTTACTCTAAAAAATTACACAACTCATATCAATTATTTGAAAGTAGCATATTTAAAATAGCCTTACATTTAAATACATTGAATGCTCTTCAATATTTCGATGGAATCATGATTTTTATGGTTTTTGCGCACTGTCCAATAGCTCCCTTTTAAGTAACATAATTATAAGGAAGAGGATCATAATAAGAAGAAAAACATATTTTCCTTTCGCTTCTTTTTTTTTTACCTATATGGTTCATAGAATTGCATTCAACTGATAAAAATAAGCATTAAAGCATTAAAATTAGTCTATTGAACCTAGGATCTATTCAACGAGGTAGACCAAAATGACCATCTCCTCTAGGGATTTCGAACCTGCGCCCCCAACATTGAGAGTTCAACACGCTTCCCTCTTTGGCTGACAAAGTTTATTTATTTCTTAAGTTATCTCACTCTTCATTTATGAAATGCGTATCTTGGATTAGGCTAAAAATATACTTGTTTATAAAATAAGTAGTGTTTTTATAGGCCATTACACATAAATTTAAATTTGTTATTTATATTACACTATTTAATTGATCAAACATAGTACATACACATTATATACAATGTTTTCACTGACCATATATTATTTAAATATTCATTTATTTCCAGATAAAATATAAATACACATTTTTCGATTTCTTGAATCGATTAAGTTCTCTGGTTTCCTTGGAGCTCTGGAGCGTTGAAATAATGACGACCAACTGGCTCTAGCCTTCTGATTTTGTCTTTCTCACTCGCATCCAGGCCGGAAAGAAAGCCCGTATCGCAATCACACTCAACTTTGGAAGGAGCCAATCATGGATCAACGAATGTCAGGTATGCACAAAAATAATTGTGGGGGAAAAACCATACAATCGTCATATTGACTTTTATATGTGTGTATTTAATAATGAGTATTTATTTTTTAGCTTTACTGAGCAGTTTACTATCGATCTAATATATTTATTTCAATATTTTATATCTGTTTCAAATTTGTAAATATAAAATCGTTATTTTTTGTCTACTCAAGCATATAGTAAAAACATGACATTAAATAATTATTTTTTGAAATTGCTTATCGTCTGATCCAATAGAGTCCAATGAGGCATTATTTTATATATTTGTAATCTTTTTTGTGAATATTTAACACTTAAGAAAAATCATTTTCCATTGCATTGATTTATTCTTTTATGGTTTTGGCTTTAATGGAAATTGTGGAGATATGTGCAAACTAAGTTTGTTAAAGTGCATGTAATTAGATGAATACATATTATCAAAAAATAAATATATTTTTAAATTTTTATGTTTCAATACATATTTCTTTAAATAAATATCATCGGCTAAATTTTGGTCAATTACACTATTAATCCGTGATAAAAAGTTGAATTATATATTCTTAAGCAACTGCTTCAGTACGATTCTCATTTATGTGTGTTTTGAATAAATATTAATATGAAAAAATACAATAATTAGCTCAATTCATCAAATGGGCTTACTCAACAACTTATAACATCGCATGCGTTTCGAATATGGCGTCGTCTACTAAATTAGCAAAAAATAGTCCTCCTAAAAAATACAAATTGATGTGAATCGCCACAATCAAGCTCTTAAAAGTGAATATTCCTTTAAAATAACTTTGCAAAAGGAATGTGCAAAAAATGACACCACAAAAAGCTTTAAAAATTCTTGAAGTGAGTTATTTGTCTTTTTTACAAATAAAATATATCTAGGTAACTATTTATTTTGCACTTAAAAAACTTCAAGTAGTCAAAATAAGTACTTTGGGTAAAACTCTTCACTTTTTTCTGATATAAATAGAACTTAACGATGTAAAAGTTTGTCTACACCTTTTTGAATGATGATATAATGGGAACTGTCAGTGAGATGTGTATCCCAAGAGGCAATTACAACTTTATAGCTCACAAGTTCTAGAAAAGATCGTAGTTTAATTGCAAATTATAAGTCTAGCGACCTTTACTTTTCTTTTATGCGGCGGTCACTTTTTTGCCCTCTAAAAATTACGCCTTTTTCATTTTCTTTCCCAGCACGTTGGTCATAGAATGAGAAAAATATGTATATATGTTTGCCAAAAGAGTCCACTGTAGACTTTAAGAGTAAAATCATAGAATTTGAAAAAAGAAATACTTTTCTCTATTTAATACCTTTGATGTAACTTTATGAGTGCAAAAAATAAATAACAAAATGAATTAATTTACAAATATCGTTCAAAAGCCTATCCCAAATTTTGTATTTCAGGATGGCTATTAATAAAAAATAATAAACAAATAAAAATAAAGGGACCAACAACATGAAAAACTATATTATTACATTATTTTATATATGTTTTCTTTATATTTTAAAGTGGAGTCGTATACAGTCCTGGAGACAGACACAATGGGAGTTTATTTCCATGAATTTCACTTTCACTCCACCGAAGTGACTCATCACCAATATATATATATATATAATATTATATATATATATTGGTGATTATAAGGGATTGCAGTCTTAAATGGATGCAAACGACGCTGAATTTAGGGTTGCTTAGCCCCAAAAACATTTTTGTTTAATGTATTCAGATAACGAGTAGATAAATAAATTTAACGTGCTTACGGAAAAATCCATATGGTAGGTAATAAAATTCTTCGTTTTAACATGATAATATTTATCTTCATCATCAGAAACTTAATATTCACTTTCCAAAAATATTCTATGACTTTTATAAAAATTAATATTACTTCTTTCCGAATTAAAATCATGAAGCTGATATTACTTTATTATTAAATAACCAAGAACACATAAATGGATTGTTGGAATATATCTACTGTCTAAGCTACTATATATAGCGGCTTTTATTTGTGCATTGAATAAAATGACATTATAGACTTTCCAGGCAATATGTAGCTTGTTTATTTATGTTTGGACGTCATAATGGCGGATTTTTTAAGTTTTAATGATCGGTGTATGCTGAATTCTTCATATTGAACTTAGTCTCTGTGATGTTTTCTCAATTCCCTGAACCTTGTTACATGATCTTGGGTTATAACAAGGACAATCAAATACAGAAATTGAAATTACGTATTTTTGATACAATTATGAGGCCATTAATTGTGTAACAAGGGTTGTCACTGTGTCATAGTTGTTTAAGCCAAGGGCATTGAGCATAATATTGATGATAATATTTACATACTTTTATTATACGATTGGGTTCATATGTATATATACGCCAACATGATATATTTTCATTGAACTAATAGCATAATGTGTACTCATATATAAAATGCTGTAGTTTTTGAAAATCTTATACAAAGCTTGCAAATCTGCACCGAAAACACAAAAGAAATGCTGACTTGTAAAAGTATTCATGCTTTTAACATTGTATTTTCTTAATATTTCAATGGATGAAGTTAGTTACATCAGCATTTCTATTAAGACTTTGCGAGAGAACACCTTTGATGAAAATTGATTATGAAGATATATCCTTGATGTAAATTTTGTAACCCATATATATATATATATATATATAGGTATTGTAGGAACCAATAATCGATATATCAACTGTACAACCCCTGTTAAAATGTCGCCTTTAAAAATGAAAAGATTTGATAACTCAACCTCTCCCCCCTTCAAATTGCGTTCAAAAGTTCCGTTATGAAGAAAAAAAATTGATCCTAGGTTCGATAGACTAATTATAATGCTATAATGCTTATTTATATCCAATCGGATGCAATTCTATCGAACCATATAGGCAAAAAAAAAATGCTAATTTAAAAAAAGTTACGATGACAAAACAAAAATCTTATTTCATAGGACAATAAATGAAATAAATATATGTGACAATATATATTAATATAAAAGCAAACGTTTCAACCATTTCTCAAATAACACTCCTACTGTGATCCTTCTGATCTAAAAAACAACAAAACTTTATATATGTTTACAAAATGAACTTATACATTGATCATATCTAGAGTACTTTTTTCAAAAGAAGCAATAAACAATGTTTTGCGGATTATTGATAGTTAGTGGACACATAAGTATCCAATGAATACCTTAGGAATCACATGATGGACTTTAAGTCTTGCCGGTTAGACAAAAATATAAACTGGACTTTAGTCTTAGTATGCTCTACAATGGTGATTATATGGAGATTCAAGGCTAATACTATTTAATTTATAAATAAAATTATGCTCACGGAATAAGATTCCTCTTCCTCATATTTTATGTAAATTCATGGCTTTGATGATTCTACTTATTAATAATAAGAACATGAGCTACGTTATCTAATCAAGTAGTGAGAATTGTAATTCGTTCAAATTGGTGAGGAGGCCCACAATGATATCTAGGTAGGCAAGGCTTCTAATCGGGTAATCATGCATGATATATATATCATTTCATACAATCATTTTCCCATTACATATTACGCACATATATGTAAAACATATCAGCAAATGAAAATGACTGTTTAATCATATTTTAGGATGTGTGTAGTCCCTGGTAATTCTATATATAGTTTATTTGATGTGTTTTGATGTGGCGCATCCCTATCGTTTGTTTTGTTTACCCTTTTGTTATTTTATTACGTCATGCTACATAGTTTCGGTATGTGTATCATTGTGATTTCCAAGAAGGAGCGTAAAAAGCAGCATGTTCCTTGTAATAAATTGTGTTAAATGATTATAATACATTCCATTATTCCATCCGAAGAGTGAAAGGCTCGCCCTTGCCGAAAATAAGGGAAGAAGATTCGTGTGGAATTTTATTAGTCCCCATAAGTTTAATAATAAACATTATATTGCAATAGACCGATGCTGTGTATCTGTACTTTTCTACGTTATATCCTCAGAGTGAGGATCCATCTCTATTCAACGCAAACATAGAAATAAAGAGTGCAACTCTGAGGAGTTGTTGCGTTTAAATAATTAAAATCGAGGAATTCCAACATAATTGCTTTTTGTATATACATATATTGTCTCATAATAAAAGTTTATTTTTTTGGTCTTAATTCGTGTGCGCATCAAATCGGTCATGAGTGAAATGACGAGGTATTACGTTGTGCCAACTGTTATTCTTAATATTCGTGATCCTTTTCTTTAACAAATCATATACAAGAATGGAGTCCCAATATGGCTAACATCCTGTGTCTTAGTACAAATATTTTAAACTATAAATATTTGTATTGCATTAATTCAAGAAATTACAGCGGAAATTAATCTTACGACTTAAGCAACAATATCATTATTAGTAACCATAATATGTCTTTTTGTCCATTTAAAACATATATAAGTACTAAGATTTTCCTTCTTTTTAGGGTAAGCATAATAACTTATAAGAAATGAGAGAATCTGTGCTATGTGGCTATTACAAGTATTATACACTGAACTTGCTTGGATTGATCAAAAAGGGGAGAAAAAATACATATTTTGAAGCTAAAGTTTTGCACTTTATAATCTTGAGACTGTATGTACTGTATGTGTTTCATACTTTGATCTTCCTTGATTCAGTTTCAACAAACTTCAAAGAAACAGTCATATATTTAAATAGGTTAGTCAACTCAAATCTATCTGTCGTCAGTCTCATATACACGCTCTTTGTTCTTGAGTACATACTTTGACTAGCACGTGTGTGGACAATTACACTTGTCTCACCCATGCAACAAATATTCGCGCAGAATATATATTTGCACCTAGAATATATATTGTTTCTATATTTGTTAAAGCGTTATTTCGTACTAGGAAAGTTTGAAATATAAAATATAACTAGAGGACTCAGAGAGTGCAAACCTCCACCGATCCCACCAAATGAATCACTTGGTCTTTTTGTCATTTCCAACCCTCTACGCACTGTCCCTTTAACTCTACATACTGCTCCTTTATTTTTTACACTCTAGAGATACATGGAAAGAAAAAGAAACTGACGTCATTAAAGAGGAGAGCATAGCACAGCGACATCTATTGGCAGAGTAGGCTAACTTGAAATATTTAGTAGTATTTAGCTCATTTTGCATCTTAATTCTGCACTAAGAGATGCCAAAATTAATGACTTGTTCCTTTTGGCATTTCCAACAACTCCACAAAGTTTTATCCAAATCCGTTCCGTACTTTTTGAGTTATCTTGCTGACAAACAAACCAACCAACAAACCAACGCCAGTGAAAACAATACCTCCTTCGGCGGAGGTAATAATATTCGTCTCGTAAATGGCAAAATTAATAAGGAATTTTAAATCATTATCAAAAACTATCATTTATCATCGTTTATTATTCTAATAAACGGTTAACCAATCAGTGTTCAAATAATAATTATGACGTCATCGCTACGTTGTTGTGCTAATGGTGGTTCAATGTGTGTGTTACTCAGGCATCATTTAAAAGGAAGTTCATATCATCATTTTCCTAGGTTTCTCCCACCATTTCATATTTTGAAACATAGTAACCAATCAGTGTTCGTAGGGTTATGACGTCATTGCTCTTGTTGTCTTAATATTGACTTTCAAGAATAAGAAAAAATGTGGTCGGAATATCTATTTACATATTTTAAACTTCAAAAAAACCTTTTGTTGAATGTATATTCTTTGATTTAAATAGCTTATATTTGTAGCATACAATATTTAAAAGGCTTAAGACTTTCATTGCCGAGTTGGTGTTTATTAAACCTGAAATAGAAACACTGAATGCACTTTAAAATATCATGTGTGTGATGACTGTTGCTAATTTGCTAAAGAAATATTGCTAATGTCTTATGTGCTTCCTGGGTAATAGAACAACGACAAATTGTCTGTGTCTCGCATTGTCTTGTCTCAAAGAACTTTCGCACAGAAGTAATGTGATTAAAAGATGAATAAATATATTTAAGCATGTATGCTTAAACATATGTAAAACAGACTATATGTCTTTTATTCAATTAAGGCGTGTGCATAAAAATAAGATTTGCCTTCTTTTTCATATAATGAATGCTATTAAAATATATGAATGCGCTCCATATGTGGAGCGGTAGCTACAAAGTAATTATATTTTTAAATAATATATAGAAGGAAACAAACATAAATAACAATATATTATTTCATAGACACATTAAATGACTACTTCTGTGCTGTATTGTCTTTATTGTTCATCAGTTGGGCGTATGAGGATTTTTTTGGTCAGAAAGCGATACTTTATTAATTTCTATAAAGATTTATAAGGACACGACAGAAAGAACATTCTACTGGATCAGGAGTCTGTAACTCGCGGCTCTAGAGCCTCATGCAGCTCTTTAGAGCAGCCTTTGTGGATCCCTGGAGCTTTTCTAAAAACGTTAGAAAATGGGGAAAAAGATGGGACAGGAAAATATATAGGACCAAAATGTGCACCGTATGAAGGTTATATAAGGAATTAGATTTTCTGCGGCTCCAGACACATTTTTTAATTTTTTTGGTCCGTTATGGCTCTTTCCACATTTTGGGTTGCCGACCCCTGTACTGGACAGACAAAAAGGAATAAAAAAAAAAGCATAAATTATATTAAAAAGTAATTTAAAACATTTCCCGATTGAGAAAAAACTTTTTGGTAAAACACGAAGATGTAAGTTTACAATATTGGAAATGCCAGAAATGTCGTGGTCATTGGAGCTTCGTTTGGCATATAAAATTTGCTGGGTTTTGGTGATGATTCCGTTGATGACGGCCTCCATTTCACCAGTGTAAAAAGCTATAAAATGGTCCCTCATTGGCTTATAAAAGTTGTACTGAAGGCGAAGAATTTCTCCAGTTTCGGTGTATACTTCCTGTAGCTTGGAGCAATCAAATAAAAAGTGATCCGTCGTTTCCCTCTTATCCTGGCAAAATGTACTGAGGCTCTGGGGGCCAGAGAAGAACTTTTCCCGAACTTCAAGTGCCCCAGTGAGCACTCTATATTTTTAATATTGAGATGAGGATGGCTTCTTTCATTATTGTACATTATTCTCGCAAGCTCACTCAATAGGTAAGTAAATATAACAAACGGGAAACGTTTTGGTAATCCGTAAGAAGAAGAAGGATCCCATTCCTGTTTTGAAAGGTTGCGTTGTTGATATTCGTCATGTAGCCATATAAACAAAGATCAAAATATTGGAGATCAAGAGGATTTTCTACGTTGTTTATTGACAAAGAATAAATCCCGTCGTTTCTATCTGGTAACGTTGGTCGTTGGGCGCTGGATTCCTTTATTATGGCAGACCTTCACCCCTGGGAACTGTTATGGGTCTTACTCGCTTCGCTGAAAAATCCCTCACAGTTCCCTCCAGGCCCCAAAATGCTCAGGTCGCCATTAAAAAAAAAGACCTCCAACACAACCATTGCCCCTTATCTACCCTTTCTTTCTATCTGAGAACGTTGAGATCTTTGTTTATATGGTAAAATGATAAATATCCACAAAACAGCCTTTCATAACAATGATGGTATCCTCAAACTTTTGTATTGCTAACGTTTTTTCTAAAGTGATTAGTTTAAAGAAAAATAAAGATAATAAAAAAACATTATTATTATTATTATGGAATTTTGCATCCCTTATCACGTGGCTGTGAACATCAACTCAGGGATACGAATATCATCCATTATAACGTAAAGTATATTCTCTCATGAGCCATATTAGTTACAAATCCTTTGAATCGACTCCTCCAATATCACTTATTAATATCAATCCAATGTCTCAACGTCTGACACTCAGGGAAAGAAGTAATACCTCCGCCGAAGGAGGTATTGTTATACACTATAATCCTTATGTATATCCATTCGGATACAATTCTGTCGAACCAAATAGGCAAAAAAGAATCATTGTTGATCTTGTGTCATCATATCGGACGATAAATGGATCATCTGATTGAAATTACCGACTGAAAGAATTATGAGAAAATAATTTTTTGAGAACTATGGTGTCCTTTTCCCTACCAATAAGCATCGTGGTTTAAGCTAGGAACCCCTATTTCCCTCTTTTTGTTCGTCTTATCGTCAGTAATTTAGGATCTGTTGATTGGATTTCTTTATCGACATATAAATGTGTATTCCTGATGGATCAAATATGTATATTTTCCTGCAAAATTAAATTATCACATGTTTCATTCATAATGCAACAACTTGTTACATAATATGCCTCAATATTTTGCGCATTCATCAACATTTTACTGCTGATTGGAGGGAAAATTGAAGGATAAAGGAAATATCATGTACCTCGGATTTCAATGAAGGTCAAGTTGAATATAACATAGCTACATATATATATTACAACCCATCATTGCCGTCTGAATATCATGTATAATAAAGGGATTATTCCATTGTCTGTTGATTATCGTAAACCATATTACTAGATACATTATAGGAGAGAAAAGATATGTACATATGAATTGCCTGAATTCGTGACCAACGTGAGCATCATCGAAAGAATAGTCGAAGAGGATCAAGATGAATCAAGGAATCCATGACTTAGTTCCGGTTGTGTCATAGCTGAGAATGGAAGGTATTTAACTTGTATTTAGGATTAGCAAAACATTAATATTCTTAAGGTCTTTTACATCCTATTAAAAGATATTAATAAATTATTATATAAGTTATAAATGGTTTATAATAAACGACTTAGTTTTCATATTTTATAATATATAATATAAACTTATTTTCTTAGTTAAGACTCAGAAAAGGGATCCCTTAAATCTCTCTTTCGATCATTTAATCGATGGAAAGAGGATTTAAATTCCACTATAGATTGATCCAAATAGAGCATTTTTCCAGTTAAAAACATTTTTTTTTTTCCCACAGTTCTCTAAAAACATATACAAAAAATATATAATATGTATTTAAAATTGAGGTAAATACGTAAAAAATACACAAATAAACATTATAGTTTTAACATTTTATTCGGTTAACTGCTAAAATTTGTACAGTGTAAAAATACACTAAAATTATATACAGGAGACAGAGTAAAACTATTCAGGGCAGTTGCGAAAATACATAAATGAACATTGTAGTTCATATTACTGCCCCGAAGAATAACCTTATATAAAAGGACAAATCATTTATTGGATTGATTTAAAAAAGCACGATGTCTTCTTAAAATCCTTTTGATAGTGTTTATGTAGAGCTTCGATCTTTCAGGCACATATTTAATTATATCGCCAGCCCATTTCCACGGTTTTTTTATAAAATGACAGTATTGGAGAAAATGATTTTCTATGTTTGTAGAATAGGAATTTTATGGTTGTATATGAAAAGATTTGTCTTCCACCCATTAAAAGAAATGATATATATATATATATATATATATATATTGTTGCTCACTGTACATACATTTAAATAGGTACATATCCTTTTTGGGTAAAGGAAAGATGGGGGGGAGTAACAGTTATTTGGGCGTCATTGAGAGAAGGAATTATTAAATTCTGTTGCGTACATCAACATACATAGCTTGTGAGAGTGTGTGTAATGCCAGCAGCGCAGGACCCTCTGAGTCATTCAAAGCCCATTAAAATCTCTGATTCATACCTGTTGCCTTCGAGTATATGACATGGAATATGCCATTAACTTGTAGATACAATGGGGGAAGCTAAAAAAGGGAGCTCGCAGTGAGGGAAGCTGGGGATACATATGTTTAAAAGAGTTAATCATTTAAGAGATGCTTATTGGCCTGTACTCTGATACCCCTTATGGATTGTGTTAAAATAATCGCTACACTGATGTATTGTACAAATCACCGAGGGGGTTGATAGAAGTAATACAATTTTCAACTCATTTGTATAGAAATAGGTACTATGGGTAGCGATATGAGCAATCTGGTTCTATTTTTAAACTAGACATATTTTTTTAAAGTAATTCAATGTATAAATAATATAACGAAATCTGTTCGAGGTTTTTACTCAGTCTATTTGTGATTCACTTTGAACATAAAGTTATCAAATCATAAACATTTAAATCACTTGAGGGCATCAATAAGAAACTGTTGAGAGACTTAAGAGAGCTCTTCATCGCCAAGTCATTTCATTTTAGGGATACTAGGTTCACTTGTTCATTGTTTCACTATTCTAAATCGTCATCATATCTTTATATTTCTCTTATAATGACATTTCCTTAGATGGTTGAGATTTTGTATAAATATAATATCCATTTCAATGTATACATTCACGAAAAACATACATAATTATAATTGACTTTATAAAACAACTAAAATCATGCTTCTATTAAGTATTCTATGTAAGTTTATTAGAATATCTGTAAAATTAATTAAATTTACAATAACATAATAAATTTAGTACAGTTTAAGATGTTGACAACTTAGAAGAATACTTAAAATGATACATACAAAATAAAATACACAGACAGATACCGGATTACGTTGTAAGTGTGTGGGTTAAATCTAAAAACTTAAGTAACATAAAAAACGTAAAAACAAATAAGAAAGAAAATCTGAAGAAAGCTGTGTTTACTAAAATACATAATAAAACATCATCACTCTAAATTACTGTCTCAAATCTTTCAAAAATATATGGTTCTCGTGTACAAGCAATTCCATTAAGAGTTATTGTTAACTAATAATGGATTTTTAAAAATATATCATGAACTATTTACGATATGTCTTCAAGGCTTTATTATCATTATTAAGAAAGACCTCATTATAATAATTCATAAATAATACTCTCCCTCTTTTGTCCTAATGCGGATAGTGTACGTAGTTTTTGTGTGTCCCTTCGCCCCTCTCAGTTGTCTTTGTGCCTTATATTCGAAAAGAGTCATGAGCTCAATGGAGTTGACGGCCTCAGGAGTACCTCGTCCGCCCATGGGGCTCCTAAAGGCCGCCTCCATGAGAACTCTTTTTACGTCTTTTCTCTCTCGCAACGCTGTGGGCCCAAGGATGCTTGGCCTAAAGGCTCCAAGAACAATAAGACTTCAGAGATTAAAAGAGTCATTTACTTGCAGATCTCGGGACTGAGCTTAACAAGCGACGGCTCCTGGACTCCAAGAAGGACGGAGGCGGGGCACTCTTTACCTTTGTACAGCCCTCCGTTAGTCAGAAGTTACCCTATCGGGAGCAGCAGTATCGACTTCGACGGGCCGTTAGTAAGCATCACTGGCTCTCCACGCACGGTAGTCTCCTGGATACGCTGGAAAAAGGAGGTACGTTACTTCAGATAATATTAAGCCTTCATTATTAATACCTCTTTGTACAGAGGTACAAAAAATAATTTAAATTTGCAAAACAGTATTACAGAAGAGCCTTTAAATATCAATACCGACATATCAAAACATGGTACCTTAGAAGAGAAAAACAGAGTGCCCTGACAAATTTCATCAACAGGTTTATCTTACAAATATTGGAGGGCTACAATTAGGAGTAAAAGCACCTAAATTGGTTTCCATTAATGGTTCATGACCGACGTTGCAAATCCCATTTCTCAGAGCTGGGACTACCGATGGATAATCTATAAATAGAACTACCAGTGTTTAAGGAACCTCGATAGCTGTGCGTGCTAAGGCGTGTTCAACTCGCAATGTTGGGAGCGCAGGTTTGAATCCCGAGAGGGGATGGTCATTTTTGATCTACCTCATTGATAAGATCCTAGGTTCGATAGGCTAATTTTAATGCTATAATGCTTATTTATATCCCATCGGATGCAATTCCATCGAACCATATAGGCAAAAAAAAAATCGAACTACCAGTGGTAGATTTATTATACCGATAACGATCATTTTAAGCTTTTAAAAAATGGCATACTTCGCTACCAATTCTATAATTATGTTATTCAGTGTTGGTAGATTCATTGGTCTTGATTGGTCGTAAATTGCACCATTTTGTGTTCTTTTCTTCCGAATATTGAAATGTACCCATATTGCTTCAATCGGTAAATTTACGAAAAACCTACTGATATGTATTGTACATAACGTGATACCGATGACAATTACCCACGATATTTTTTAAATTCAATCCCACTTTGCCCTTACCCAATGTTAATAAAAATTGTCGGTTCCAAATGTCAAGTAGCTTGACAACAACATCTACTCTGACCTTTGAACAGCCACAGGTAACTAAACTTTTCTTCTTTCTTATCATTTTTTATAACAATGGTTTATTGATTTCCATTTTAAAATTGTATCGTAAGTACCATAGAACTCATTTTTTTAAATAAGGTCTTTATTTAAAATTGTAATACATAGAATATATATAATATACAATTATAAAATAGTAGATAGAATTGCGTAAAAAATACATAAATAAACATTATCGTTTTTTTAATTCATTTGTAGAACTTTCAATGGACAAAAGAATTTTAACAAGTATTTACAAGTATATATACTGTAAAAAAATCTGTAAATCATAAGATACCCTGTTGGTCTGAATTCTAGCGAAATAAAGGTCAATATAATCTATATTTGATCCTAAATTTATTCTTTGATCGTCACTTTCTAAAATACGATCCATTTTATTTTTTATTGTCACTTCACTTAAAATTTTCATTCTAAGTTATTTTTTATTCTAAATATAACTTTTCATAATGAGTTAAGATTCTTATATTATAATGTGATTTCATGACAACAGATTATATACTCAATTGAGAATATTGGATTAAATATTAAATATACGATATATACGAGTATATATATATATATACATTGGTATGGATATTTCGTAATTTCAATAGTATTATTGAACAAGGTATATTATCTTTTTTTTGTGAAATATCACATGTCTCTAATAAAATAATAAATTGCTTCACTACTACTAGATGTAGATACTATTTGAGCTCCTCAAACGTGTATTTCTTTAAAATTAAAGAAGTGCAGATCCATGTCGTCACTGAAAAAAAAAATATTTATTCATTTACTTCATAGATATAATAATTTGATTTATATCACTAAATAGCTGTGTTCTCATTAGGCCTCGTTATAATTTGTTGCCTTTCCTTCTGATGATGTCATAGCGAAATGGAAATAAACAAACTTATTAACGAAGCATTATGATAAAAGCAATAAAATAATTTCCATCTCTTTTTATATTCTCTTCATATATGTATTTTAAATACTTATTTATAATAATAATTGAGTGACTCTATTCCTCAAGTTAAGCAGCTGACACGAATATGTTCGCATTCTGACGCATTATTATTGTTTTTTTTCTTCTGATTTCCTTTGTCTTTTTCCCTCTTTGTTTGTAACTAAGTACGTATGTCAGTCCTTTAGGTGATTGACTCGCCCTGCCTGCTTTCATTTTAGTATAGAGGTGTTAGGCAAGATGAGAATAGGCTTAGAGTGAGTAAAAAAAATCAAAGCCCTCTGCCCTATCATTCTATCTATTCTTAGGTAATCATCTATATCAGAGAGAGATATACAGACACAACAACGCACCGGAAGCGGGGCGTTTTAGCTTCTAGAATTTCACATCCTGTATAAGTAAATTAGAAAATAGATAGATATTTTCTGTTTGCTTATTTGTATCCTTAATTTTTATGACGCCATTAAAGAAAAAAAGATATATTGACATGCAAATAAGTGATGTTTATACGTAAAATAAATTATTAAAAATAATAAGTACTTGAATTTTGAGTTGCATATAAGAACAATGTTTATATATATATATATATATATATATATATATATAGAGAGAGAGAGAGAGAGAGTGCAATTAGTAAGGACAATACGGAAGCTCTGACAATTGACACGATCATAAAGAAAATTAGATGCTCAAGGCAATGCAGAGCCTTCCAAAACTTAATCATAGGCAAATAATTTCAACATAATGAGTTAACTATTATTTTTACTACCAAGAGGCCCAAATATTAATAATATTTTGGATGAGTAAAAAATACCAAAACTCTTATTTTTAATCCTCTCAATACGAAAAACATTGCCTTCATTTCCCCCTCTAATGCAAAAGCAATCTCCCCCAAAAAATAATTAATAAAACACAATTAATCATATTTTTACGTCAATAACTAAAAGATAGTATTATAAGTATAACATATGAAAGCTTTTAATGGAAAATTTTTATTATATTGGGAATTATTAGCGTCCGAAATCTGACAAGGACATACGTTATAGAATATATTTTTGTATACTACCATGGTTGTACTCTTGGATCTTTGTAGATTTAGTGGCCTTGCAAAGTCTGTAAATGCTATAAAAAAGTCTTGATGGATGGATTTCATGTTTATTATTATTATTTATGGCAGAAGTTTGGCTCAAGTCAAAAATAATATCATATTTATAGCTTTTTCAATCCCAACTGATTGATCGATATTTTGATCAAAAGTCTGTAAACACATAATACTTTTGTATATAGACAAACAAATAATACATAGGTAAATACATTAAGCTTTTCAAGAGATTGAAAAAAAAAAAACATCACAAAGAAATCAAAAGTCCTTTGTTTTTTGGATAATGTTAAGCCGAGTTAATACTCTTAATCAGCAATTACATAGAGTAATAAGAGTCCTATAATTTTTTTAAACTCAAACCAAGAGTTTTACGATAGTTTTTTATTCTTAAACAAAAATATATTTCGGGAAACTTGATGCACATTATTTTGATGAGTATGCTTGAAAGAGACATAAGCAATTAATCAAACAGATGTATACTTCTTAGTACATAACAACATATTTTGTTCTTCTGTATTCATGGATAATAATCCTTTTGTGTTCAATTGAATTAGTTGGAGCTCATGGAAATGAGGATAATTAAATTTGTTTCATATTAGTTTTAGATTCTGTGTAAGTAATAAAACCCATATGCTACGACAAAATTCTCAGATGGAATGATTGTGCGTTAAATAAATCTGAGGAGCAGAAGGAATGAGCAAATATATATAGAGATCGGTAGAGCATTTCTTAATGAACAATTTTAGTAGATATCCTTTATTCAATTAATACGATTTATTTAGTATATGAACTTGAACTGCGTTTTTATGTATTTTTAGCGATTTTATATTTTTCTATGAAATCAAAATATCGTTCGATATTCTATAAATCGGCTACATTTTATGGCTGTTGATTTAGCGGCTAAGATATATTATTTTCCAAATTTGTCCGTTGGGTCATGCTCCACAATAGTCAAGTCATTGAAATATGTTTATAAAGTCTTTATATCTATCACAATGTAGATTTGAACTTTGACAGTCCATGATACATGCTATCAATGTAAATCTATGTAAATAGTAGTGTGTGTCGGTCCCAATTTATTCGGTCCGGTCCAGTCTTAGGACCGGTCCTATCGGTCCTTGGGATCGGTCCTTAGGACCACAGTCCTTGATATTGTATTTTGTTATTTCTTCAATTTTTCATAACTTGTAGAAAGAGTATTTATTTAATAAACTTATTAAATAAATACTTTAGAACAGTTAGAGCAGTTAGAACTTGTTTAACTGCTATTATTTTATGTATATTATTATTCCATAACCTGGTGTTCATTCAATAGCAACAAAAGGCTTAATAATATTATATTAGACAATTTGGGGGAAAATATCAGAATATAGACTTCAATATACGATCGTCGGTCATTACTCATTAAATGTTTCAGTAAAAAAATCATTCTCAACCCTTTCGTTTCAACCACTATTGGCTAATTTTAGTTATTATCATTAAGTATCGACGATTTATTCTTATAATAATAATCAATAATTAATACTTTTTAATAACATAAGTAACTAGGGGCATATATACACTCAGAGAGTGCAAACCTCCGCCGTCATGAGCCTTCCGAGGCGGATTTTTCACGACTGGGGAGGCGTAGAGAGACGGGGGAGGGTTCCCCTAGACGGAAATTCGAGAGGAAGACGACCCGGCAAATTCACAGCACAGCGACATCTATTGGCAGAGTAGGCTAACTTGAAAAATTTAGTAGTATTTAGCTCATTTGGCGCCTTAATTCTGCACTCAGAGATGCCAAAATTTAATCACTTCTTCCTTTTGGCACTTCCAACAACTCCACAAAATTTCATCCAAATCCGTTCAGTACTTTTGAGTTATCCTGCTGACAAACCAACAAACTAACAAACCAACAAACGCCAGTGAAAACAATACCTCCTTCGGCGGAGGTAATAAAAAAAATATTTGTCATCCGTTCATTGAAGATGTTAATTTCCTCATAGAAATTGATTTTTCCTTTTCATAGCATTAAGAGATTGTCATACCCTACATTATGTAGCTATGACTTATAAGGGAACAATTTTTCCTTTTGTAAGGATCGACAAAAAAGGACGGACCGGACTGAGTCCTCGGTCCTAGATAAGGACCGACACAACACTAGTAATAGACAAAACTAAAAACCCTTCGACTTTTTTAACATATTTATATGTCAGGATGGGAGTAATCAGGATAGACACAAAAAATTATGAAAACAATTAGCTTTTACAATCTGTCATTAGTTCAGGATGTATAATTGCTTTACACACCCCATAAAATGGAGGCAGAGCATGTGTCTAAATTGAGCCCTTTTTTAGTCTGTGATGAGAGAGGAAGAATACATTCTGAAAATGAATGTCCAGAGATTGAGATCCGTAAATACTCCGTATTACGTGATCGTAATTCCCTACCTCATAACAATAAAAACAACATAGGTTAAGGCCTTTGTCTGAAGTCTTTTATACCTAGCAATACCTATATCGGACATACTTTAGATGCATCAGTTAATGGCAGTTATAAGCAGGCTTGTGAACGGAACGCAAAATTGAACGGCGTTCAGCTGAACGCACGTTCA
>CP045899.1:9845323-9886652 GCA_013387185.1 Caligus rogercresseyi
TCAGGAAACGACCGGGGACAGCCTTTTTTGCCGGGACCCGAGCCGGGCCTGGACTTCAATTTTTTCAGTCGGGCCTGGCCAAAACCGGTCCAAGACTTCATATATATTTTCGATCCTTCGACATTTGAAGTGACGACGTTTTTCAAAAAAAATTCCAAAAAAGAAGTGATGACGTTTTTTTAGAAAAGAACCTCCTAAAAGAAAGTAACGACTTTTTTTGGAAAAGAATCTCCAAAAAAAAGTGACGACGGTTTTTGTTAGAAAATAATCTTCAAAATTTTCAGAAAAAGTGATGACGCTTTTTTAGAAAATAATATTTCAAAAATTCCTGTCTAAAACATAACGTCCTCACGGGACACTGGGCCGGGACGAAAAAAACAGCCGGGACCCGGGGGGTACCCGGTCGTTTCCTGATATAGATATATATATATGTATATATATACATACATAATAAACATTATAGTTTAAATTAGTCTCTAATAGAGACTTAATTACAAAACTATAATGTTTTCTTCTCCCTATCAGGGTTGAAGTACAGAGTTGTGACGAATACTTTGTCTTTGGGAGCCCTATATGGAAGGACTTTGGAGGAAAGGACTTGTTTTCTTTGCAAGGAAGCAAGGGAAACGCCAAGACATTTCTTGATCGAGTGCTCATATGTTGCTAGTATTTTAGGGCACTTGGTGACTACTTTTACGAGGATTATAATTTACATATTATTGAAACCGAGAGAGTTTGTTGTCTTTATGTGGGTCCCCATCAAAAAAAAATAAAATTTATAACTTCAAAAGTACAATTTTAATATATAAATTTAGATCCGCCAAGTTGCCCCCCCCCCCCGGATGATTTTATGAGTATTATTGATGATTTTATAACATAGTGATGCATTTGTAAGTGTATGAATTTATTTATTATCGATGTAATTAATGTTTACATGAAATATAGTTGTATATAAAATATATATAAAAAAGTCTCTAATATAAAACCAATTATTAATATAACATTAAATAAACAAATCGTTATCAACAATATTGACATAGCTAAACAATATCCCAAATAATAAATAAAAGATTTTGGCAAATTTCCTGTGCTGTCTCATAAATCTGTTGTAGAAATTGGAGATTTCTAGCGAAGTCTTCAATATTAATTATTTGTCCTGAGGTATTTTTTCTTTACCATTTTTTGGACAATGTTAGAACAAATCATAAAAATTGAATATATACATATATATTCCTCACAAATATTCTTTGAGTGCCATTCAAAAGAGTGAGTTACATCATTCAATTTAGGCTACACTGACATTGAGTGCATTATTTCTAAGCAAACTGTAGTACACAGACATTAGGTAGTAGCATTGCCTCGTTTTATTGTTGCAGTGTAAAATAAAACCAGTTGCATGCCTCAATTATGAGAACGCCTCAAAGCAAGAAACAAAAAAATGAGCAAGAGATAGTAATTATCTTCAACAAAGTTTTTTTATAGATAGTAATAATGGTAATAAGGGATATTAATTATTTTTTTAATTATTATTTCAATTATGTAAGGGCTCCTAAATATTTGCCTTCTTAAAGTCTATTTGTTTGCTACCCGTATTTCTCTTACAAGATAGAGCTCCCTCTTAACAGGGAGTATCCCATCAATCAATTTGATATTTGAGGGCGAAAATAATTATATTTTGAAGAAATATTTGATTTGGAGTAAAAACAAATATATACATATTTAAGATCTCAAATATTGTTAATTGAAATTCTCTGTTTTTAGGAAGGTTTTTAAGGGTTGAAAACTGTTGTTTTATACATTATATGGATGTGAAAGGGTTCAATACTCCTCTTGATATCACTTTCATTAGTAGTGATCTCGAAATATAATAATGTATTAGTTTTGTTGATAACAATATATATAATATATGTATATATATACCTATATATATAACGCTAAAAACTTGAAATATAAATTATATGTTTATGAAAAGTTACTAACATAGTAACTAAAATATAAGAAATATCTATATTACATTATTTTTTCGTACTATTATTGCCCCATTTAAAGATTTTTTTAAATGACCCCATCACACTATTCTAGAAATACAGCGTATATGTATTACTCCTCTACCTGGCATGTATGAACTAATTTATTTGTAAATGTATTTTCATAGTAGTTCTCGCAAGCATTAAAATACCATTTTTGATGTTGGGAAACCGTCTTATTACCTTCTTTTTATACGCCTTATCGTTAGGAACTGGAAACCCATCTATTCTCAACAATAATGAAACAAAATAGATATTCATTATTCGATCATAATCAGGGATATGATGATGAAACTAAATCATTGAAGAATTCCATATATCAATGCTTCTGTGAATAGAGGCTTATAATAAACAGGACATATTTAGCTTTGAATGTATGTACATTAGGGCTATGAAATATGCTATCATTAACACTCATTTTTTTCTTTATTTTACTGAAAACTTTGTTTATTAAAAAACATCAAATATACGTCTGGTAGTTAATTAGATTTCCTTTATATTAATAAGTATTGTTGAAGTCTGTAACGTCCACCATTTTGAAGAAATTTGCTGAAAACTAAATTTTTACTAAATTTTTAAAACTTTGACCTCGTTGCGCGACCTCGTAATGTTGACCGATTTTGTTCAAACTTTGTATGTCGTCTTCTTTTATCACCAAGAAACAGAAAATCCACATGTTGCTAACATTTCAAACATTTGAAAAATAAGAACAGCCCTAATGTACATACATGCATAATAGCCATTAGTAAAATGTAGATGGTTAACACTTAATGCACTTTATGTTTTTTCTATTATTCTCACTCCTTTTCTTTTAACCAATCACGTTGGAGCACGGAGTCTCAGTATGTTAAGTAAGTGCAAAGTGTTCAATATACCAACTAAAGTGATGAGCACGACATATCAATTCATATATCAATTATAACTAAAACTAAGGCATTGTTTATGTGTATATATATAGGTATGATATATATATATAATCTCAAACAAAAACAAGTGATATACAAAAAGTAACTTTGAAATATTGTATTACTACTCCCTCTAGTGGGCATTATTGAACTACGTTACGGGTGTATAATTACATACAATACTAATCACAGTCTTCTTATTCAAGGGCGAAAAAAAAAAATTCCAGAGAGAGGCCACTCATCTAACTCTCCCTCCGAATCGTCACGACATTTCATATATGAAGATGACCTTCCCCTAAGGGTAATTTAGTGAGCCAAGCAAATTACTCTGGCCCCGATTGACTCTCATCATCATAGGATATTATGATTTCAAAGGGCGTAGAAAATAATAATAACAATAATAAAATAGTTAAGTGTCCAATCATGGAATTGGATGGTTGTAAAAAAATCCTGAAGGATGTTTAAACAAAGTTAATTCATCATACGAGGTGCGTTTTTAAACCATGGATAAATCTATGTATAATAAGGCATTTATTCAAAAAGTCTTTTATATATTATTTTATATTATAATACACCAATAAGAGTATAGTATATGGGTCTTTGCTAAACATAATAAAAACCAGACTTGTTGATTAGTTGTTCTTTTGTTATCGTTCGTCGTTCGCGAATGATGAACGACGAACGACAAAAATATCGACGAACGACGACAAAAAAAATCCCATCATTCGTTGTTTGATTTTGACGCCAAAAAAACGACAAAGATTTATCTTTTTCTTTGGAAAATTTTTCTTACTAAATAATGTCATCACTTTTTTGGAATGAAGGGGAAAAAGTTATTTCTAAAAAAACGTCGTCAATTTTTTCAGAATGACAAACAATTCAACCTTAAAAAGAACGATAACTTTTGGTGAACGACCAACGAACGACGACGAACGACATTTTTTTCGCGAACGTCAACAAGTCTGATAAAAACATTTAACTCCCTTAATCAAGGCCCATGGTTAAAAATATAATTCAGATACAATTATACGTATAAAGTTAATATATAAACCTCTAAAATAATCAACATTTCCTTGTGAAATGAACACAACCATTGCTACAATTTGATCAAATATAAATTATATATTTAAAGTACTCTTACTAGCTTTTTTTGAAGTCTTTGTATATATTTTTTTCAAATGATGCGTTCGAACATAAATTATAAAAAGAATGAAGGACACATGACAGGGGAGCAATTTCATGATATCGGCACACAAAGTTACATGTAGTTGTGAGATGGAAGTGAAATCGTCATCCTTTTACCCTCCTCGTTGCATAAATTCCCTTACCTTTTGAGGTCTTTGAGGGATCTTAATCGAGAATTACGGTCCTATAGAGTTAAACCCAGTCAGTTGTCTGGATGTCTGGTGCCAATGGACACCTTGGTAAGTCGGGCTATCATTGCTCTTGAGTCGAAGAAAATGTCTACTGGTGACATGGCAGAAGGACTAACAGATATATGATATTCCTTGCTATTAACATCTCCTTTGTCGAATTGTATATAGTCTGCAATTTTATAGAAGGTCCACAAGATAAAATGCAATAACCAAAATATAATATTTTTATGAGTGATCGTAAGATCAGTCATAAAGACACTCATTTTATCACTATGATTATTTGACTCTATAAACAATAATGGATATGAAAGGTTGGTCATAGGTTTGATCCTCAAATATAAGTCGTATGAATGTTGTACAAGTAATTATTAATTAACATCCACTTTATTTTTTTATTTGAACCAAACTATAAAATAACAATATATAAAATAATAGTAAATATAAAATCATTTCATTGCATTTATATATTTTTTTAATGATATGCTTAATACAGTTCTTATAATAACTATTTAATTTCAAATATCCGTATAATGTATATTTCTTATGCAAGTATTTTATTTGCATATACATAGCATCCATGGGAATGCAGTTTTTAACCCGAGTTACAGCATTTAATTCTTGTTTGTTTTTTAACACACCTCGTAGAAGCCAATTATT
This sequence comes from Caligus rogercresseyi, assembly GCA_013387185.1. Classification (NCBI taxonomy): domain Eukaryota; kingdom Metazoa; phylum Arthropoda; class Copepoda; order Siphonostomatoida; family Caligidae; genus Caligus; species Caligus rogercresseyi. The sequence continues at coordinate 9,850,289 of CP045899.1, forward strand.
TATATGTTGTATTTTTATTTGTTGAAGAAGAAGGCCAAGTAATTGGATAGACGCGTAACCTTGTCCTTTCTATTTTCTCATTACAGTTGCATTTCCGATCATGCATGTGAACTGGGATCCAGACGTAAAATCGAATCATATCCAACTCCTTAAGCCTGATGACCTTGGCAGTGACGTCTACGTACACAAGGTAATGCTTGTTACTGGTTTACTTATAGTTGCAGCCTTAGAGATAATTTTTAATGATTGGGCATATATTGAGTTCATTCAGAGCTATTTAATTATGAGTATTTTATGGTTTTTGCATATCAATAGATAAAATTATAGAATATATCAGTAAAGTTATATAAGTTTGTGATTGGAAATCACAAGGAATATTTAATTTATAGTATGCAAAAATATTTAACATATTTTCCTAGTTAAAAAAATTGTCATTTTAGGAGAAATATGTACAAAATATTTGGATTTATATAGATAAAAGTGTTCACATGTTTATGGTTGACTCGAAAGTAATAATGCTTATATTATTTGAAGATGGATACATATTTAATGATGAACAGTAACATTTTATAAGGCAAATCTAATCTTTGATTAGTCAAGAATGCATTTTTTGCAAAACAGAAAAACTTCAAGAACAATGCAAGATAAGTTATGGTATAAATATTTACTTAGACATTTTTTAAATTATTACATGAATAAATTATAAAATCGTGACTACAAAACCCTTACCTACCTACATATACTCAACAAATTCATACGAAAGCTTTGAAGCTTCTAAACAGAATATGCTCACTCTGCATCTTAAAAATCACGAATTGCAAAAAAAAACTTTAAAAATATTGTTGGCAAATATGAATATATATATATATATATATATATATATAGCACATGTAGCCCTTGTACGTCTTTGTTATTTATATATATATATAATTTTACTATATTTATATTGTGTATATATATATCAGACTTGTTGACGTTCACGAAAAATTGTCTTTCTTTGTCTTTCACCAAAAGTTATCGTTCATGGGTCTTTTTAAGGTTGAATCGTTCGTTTGTCGTTCGTCATTCTAAAAAGTAACGACGTTTTTTTGTTTTGTTTTTGAAGAAATTTTTACCCCGTCATTGGTACAAAATTTGGCACCAAAAAAAAGACGAACGATTGGAATTTTTTGTTGTAGTTCGTCAAAATTTTGTCGTTCATCGTTCGCGAACAACAAACAATACAAATGAACGACAAAAAAAATCAACAATATATATATATATATATATATATATATCTATATATATATATACTCTTAACTAAACTCTTAACTCCATTATAACCTTTAAAAAACCAGAAAAGTATAAAAAAACTATATCGTGGATTATCGTGATCCCAATGTTGATGAGGCTATTTTCTTATCTTAAATAAGTTAAAATATAAATATACTAGAGGCATATACACTCAGAGAGTGCAAACCTCCGCCGTCATGAGCCTTCCGAGGCGGATTTTTCACGACTGGGAGGCTAGAGAGACGGGGGAGGTTCCCCTAGACGGAAATTCCGAGAGGAAGACGCTCCCGGCACCCAATTTCACAGCAAACGACATCTATGGCAGAGTAGGCTAACTTGAAAATTTAGTAGTATTTAGCTCATTTGGCGCCTTAATTCTGCACTCAGAGATGCCAAAATTTAATCACTTCTTCCTTTTGCACTTCCACCACTCCACAAAATTTCATCCAAATCCGTTCAGTACTTTTGAGTTATCCTGCTGACAAACCAACCAACAAACTAACAAACCAACAACGCCATGAAAACAATACCTCCTTCGGCGGAGGTAATAATAAGATAATAATGTACGAGCTCTCCCTTTAATTATAAAGTTGGCCAAGTTACTCAAATTTATTAAATCAAATGATAACTAATTTATCTTTGATACTGTGTTGTAAATAATGAATGCAATAAAATATGATTTTAGATATGAGTAATAATTATTTTATCATCTCACAATTAAAGTATATTGAACATATTATATAAATAAATGTATTTGAATTTATATTATATATATTGACTATTGATATTGTAAAGGGAAAATAAAGTCGCTAAATGCATTGTTTCAAAAAACGGCGGGTTCATTTCCCTCCCAAGCATATACGAGGCTGCCAACCTTTCTACAATCATTATAAACATAAATGAATAAACTCTCAATACTCTCATTTTGTATTCCTAACCAAATTAAGGCTAATTTTAGGCTTCGTCTCTCTCCAATGAGCACCCCTCTAGAGACTATGCCGTAGAGTTAGATGCATGCAATGCAGTAAATATAGGGACAGGGGAGCTCCCCGCCCACTCTTTGCATGATATATGCCTAAAAGTAATTAGGATAAAAGATAGCTGCATTCATACAAGAAAAAAATTATACACTAAATTAGTAAAGAAAAAAGATAATTATTTTTTGGTTATTATGTGGAAAACGAATTATATATATATATATAAACAAAACACATTACCTACATATACTCAGCAAATTCATACGAAAACTTTGAAGCTTCTAAAACAGAGTGTGCTCACTCTGCATCTTAAAAAGCACAAATTGATATATATATATATATATATTGTTTATATTTATTTAACACAAGAACAATTTTTCTGTAGTTGAATATTATGTACTTAAAAGGAGGATTTCAAAGGAAAGAAAATTAAAAATAAGTTTAAGAGTATAAAATGTTACTCACAAAAGAAAGGTTTTTTTTATCCGTTTATCATTTTATGGCTAGCATATTTAATAAAATGCATTTATTGCTATCATAGCTCTTGTTTTGAAAGTAACATGGTATTTTTCCGTTTTTCTACCTATGTACCGCATTTGATACCACTCAACGTTATTTTATTTTTCTCTTGTTGCTTTCCCTGTCTTTGTCCTACGCAAATGTAAACAATAATATTTTTTTATTCATACGAACGATACCCTCTACTGTGGCATTATATTGGCATCGTTATTCCTTAAAATACACTTTGCAGGAAGATAATCTCTTTTGACATATACGATCATGTTTGGATTTGAGCCGTAGTGATATTGTGTATTTATTTAAAAATACAAAAGTTGTTGTATCAATAAAAGTATGGACAAGCTTTTAGTCCTAAGTTTGGAATAAATTGTTTTTGAAAAAAGTGAACTTTATATGGAAATATAAATAAAAATTCGTATTGTACTTTTATCAAAAATCCTTAACACTTACATTTATGTAAAAAGATTAATTCTTACCGTAAAAATTGTCATAGATTCTTCAAGCCTAACAAACTAACATCACATCAAAATATGTTTTCCATTGTTTATATCATAGACAAAAATACATCATACAAAGCTCAAGTTTTTGTTTCCTTATTTTTATACTATCACAATAACATCTATTAGATGCATATGAATAAAAATGGCTTATGATGAATTATATTGAAATTGTCTCGTTAAAAATGCAATGCATTAAGTACCTTTTTCATGAGTAGAAGTAGACATGTGATCACATCAGAATATATTTTCCATCGTTTATTACATAGACATAAACCAATCATCATTCATTGCTTCAGATTTTTATTAGTTCATTTTGTTTTATGTCCAAATAAAGCATTCCTTTTACAATTTATTTATATGAAAGTGTGGCTAAAAATAGGATGAAACTATAATATTTTTCTGTATTTTTGCGTAATTGTCTCAATTACATTGCATATTCTTTTAATTACATGGGTTTTAGAATTATGAACAAATAATAATAACATATAACTATAACACAATATCAAAGGCTCTTAGTTCAGCGATACCCTCAATTAAACACATTTCTCTTCGCTAGTACGTGATCCCAACACATTTTGTAGGCTTTTCTGTTATTATTTAGGTATTTGTGTGAAGAGGTTCTCTAGATTAGAATCAGGTATTTTTTGCTATTCAAATAGCTTCACGTAAACAACAAAGACGGCGATAAATAAAGTAGGGGTACCTTGTTATTTGTTTTTCTAGTGTGTGAGTTGATCTCCCATGACTTTTTCAAATTAACCCAATTGGGGATTTGTAACTCATATTTTGTCTGTCAAAATAATATGCTGGCTTAGTTTGCTCCATGTGTTACTTCTTGAAATTATTTATCAACTGCTACGACGCATGTTCAATTACCTAATAAATGTAGGTGTCTTTATAATAAGCTTCTGGTTTTGCGTAGCAACAATCTTGAAGATCTTTATTTCATATAACCAGATAAATGACCCAAAAAAGAATTAAATTTTACATACAGGTGACAATATAAAATAGTTATGTTGTCCATATCAGTTACAGTTGATGATTTTAACATATCAAAATATATATATTATAAAAGTATTCATTTTGTTGACGTGTTATTAAGTATTCATATAATCAATAACATTGATGACATACGGTACAAATATATTTTTCAAATACTTATATTACCCTGTGGAATACTTCAACATAGTTATGTGACAGCTCTTGTAAAATCATGTAGTTCATAAGACTGTAATATTTTTTATAGTAAGCCAACGGTAAATGTTCTTAGAGCTCGTTGTGATTATCGTCATCATAATTCATCAAAGTCCTCATCCTTCTTTTGGTTGTTATTTATCCTATTGAGCAAGGATGAGACTTGTACCAGCATATACCTATAGATATATATCCAATCTCCATTGAGTGTATTCCCTAGAGGAATATATCTTAAGTGGATGGCATTCAACGCTCTTTGAATCAAACAAAAGAGACATTTTTAAAAGGGACATTGAATTGTGGAAAGGGTTCAGCAAAATGGGGAAGGGTTATAGTGTTGTATAGGTATGCATTGAATTGAGTAATTTATAAATATGTATATATATATATATATATATTGTCTGAAGCCACTTGTAAAGACATTCAAATACATTTAAAACTATTAAACTGGACAGAAGGGAGAACTTTGGATGCATATTCGAGTATAAGTTAATTGTAAATTTATCAACTCGGCAATACTTTTTCACAGAATCGTAATAAAGATACATATATTTTTATATGCAACCCAAAGGTTATAAGAGATATTAATCTCATTATGTTCCTAGAATATGTATCCGTGCAAAAAAAATTGTATTAATATAATGAATTGAATGTATAATAATGAGTTATTTTATGGCATTAACGGTATATTTAAAAGTTATCTTACCTCCAAGCAAAAATACTTATATGTAAAAGAAGTACGATACACATTTAAAATTTTGTATAATAAATTAGAATATAATAAATTTGAAATAAATTTCATCGCATTAGTACATTCATAAGTATAACTCCATCAAATTGTTTTTTTGTCTATATGGTTCGATATCCGATTGGATATAAATAAGCATATTAGCATGTTAATTAGTCTATCGAACCTAGGATCTTATCAATGAGGTTGATTAAAATGCACCTTCCCCTCTCGGGAGTCGTACCTGCGCTGCTCTCATCATTGAGAGTTGAACACGCGCTAACGTGATATTTTGGGTTGTCTTTTTGTAATTTAAACAAGCATCTTTTATCGTTCATAGATAATTAAGTCCATGAACGACAAAAGATGAACTCTGATTGAAGCATCATTTCCTCTTGATTAGACACCCTACAAATTTGAACAAAAGTATACTCTATGAATAACAACAAAATCTACTTAATATTTGAGACATTCTATTTTCAAAAGATACTTCAATAATATATAAATAGTCCAATGAACAAATTTAAATCCCATGTAAACGTATTGTCTTACCTAAGAGAGACACACACATGGGTTCATTGCTCCTTCATCGCATCTACTTATGACGTCATCATCAAGTGACCGCCTTTTTAACAAGGGTGACCATATTGGAAACTTGATACCTTTCCAAGGAGTGCACAAAAGGGGATTTACTTACTAGAGTTAACTGCTAGAGTGACGATTCATATAATGTTTCTACGCATAACTTCAATATTTGAATGTAAGGTGCGAAAAGAAGTAATGTAATTGACTAAAATAAGGTGGAGGATTTAGCATTATTAGTTTTGTTGCAAAGTAATATTAATATATGGACTTGTTATTTGTTCTTAGACTCTAAATAACAACTGGATACACGAGGCAATGAAGAAAAAAGGATTTAAAAAGGGGAAAATACTGCATGGGCAGCCATTTCGGTGATAGTTTTTGGGCCGTTTAGTAGTTGTTTATCGTGACGTCATAGATTATGTAGGGCATTATTGTGATTTCTCCCTTAATGTTTATTTTGATGATCACCAGTAGGGTATGAAAACAAACATTATTGACCCCTGAGACACCTACATCATATCTGTAGATAAATGCATACAATATAACAGTACACCTTTTCAGCTTATTTACTAAAGTTTTATATTGAATTGTACATTTTAACAAAAGAAATAGATTACAAAACCTCAAATATCAGCAATCATGTGTTTCATTTCTATCGTTTTAGCAACAATGGATAATTCAATATTCGGTTGAGTGTCTGGTGTTTTAGAAGGTATTTGCTAAGATAAACATTGCAACATTGTTTGGACAATGATTATACTTTTTATTTTTGTCGGAATAGCCAAATAGATGTGTATTATTTACAGCGGTGATCTTTTTTTATGCCATCGCTTTTTATTATATTTCATTAGCGGATGCTACTCGGCGCTGCCCGGGATTTTTCGGGGATGTCCATTTTGACATATTATCTACTTGGCACCTCAAACTTACACATAGAAAAGTTAATCAAATCTAAGTGTCTAGGAGATACAGAAGACCGAACAAACAAATAAACGGATCCATTTTTATAGATGTATATTTTTTACTCACTCAAAAATATTTCTTAGAAAATCCTTCATATATATTTTTTTCTAAAATATATATAACAATTAACAGAAATCATAGAAAAAATGGGGTTTTCCGCAAAAAAAAAAAACATATTGGATTTTTCCTGGGAATAACGAAATATATTTCAAAGCACACCTTCACACTTCAAAGCCATCCACAGAAATTTCGTTCCAAATATAATTTGATAATTTTAAGAAATCGCAAAAAACGTTTTGGCGAATAAAATAAACATGGCGACCATGAATTTTCCGAGAGTGTCCACCTCCAGTATAACTGTATTCCTTAGCTCTCAAAATATTTCACAAAAAAATCGTCAATATCTAATAAATCCTTTGGTGGAGTCAGGAAAACGAATGAACAGAATTCTTATTTTATTATTATTATGTATGACGAATAATCACATATTAATGAATATTATTGTTTAGATACTCATTATTTTTTGTGCCTTAAGTTTTTAATAATTTAACATTACATTTTTTTTAAATATACAATCACAATGAATCAAGATAGATATTAAAAAGAAGATAAGAATAGCAGTTCGGATTGATAAAAACAGAGATTTTTTGCCATAAGCCGATACTTTATAGAACTTCTATAAGTATGTTGTATATATCCTAGGGATGCAAAAAGTTAATCGACTAAGGATGAATAATGGCAAAAAGATTTTACACGATTAAAGTTTGTTAGTTGCAATTAAACGAGTGGTCGCGTCATCTGTCTGTATATTTATGATACTTCAATATCTTAACCGATCTTTAAATCCGTTCTTGTATTCAATCTTCTTATAAGCTCACGTTTGGATGTGGAAAAATAGTTGTCAGTGACGTCATTGGAATCAGATCTAATATTGAAAGTCGACAAAAATAATGTAGAAAAAACTTCTTCTATAATTATAGCCCCATGACGTCCACAAGATAAACCGGTCCCTTAATCTTGTTGCTGCTATCGATTAATCGATTAATAAGTTGACTAAATGAAACAACGATCAATTAATTTATTAATCGATAACTTGGATCCCTAATATATACATAAAGCAGAGAACCTAACAACTAGGCAATTAAAACAGGAATCAAACAACAGCTAGACAAAACCATTTAGTATTAAATTTAGTATAAAAAAATATTTTTAAATCACAGTACAATCAACTTTCTTGTAAAACACGGTTTACAATGTTGGAAACGCCAGAAATGTTGTAGTCATTGAAACTTCGTTTGGCATATAAAACTTGCCAAGTTTTGATGATAATTTCATTGATTCCATATTAACAGTGTAAAAAGCTATAAAATAATCCCTCGTTGACTTGTAAAGTCGTATTGAAGGTGAAGAATTTATCCGTTTGTGGTGATCACTTATTGTAGCTTGTAGCAATCAAATAAAAAACCGATCTGTGGTTTTTCACCTATCCGGGCAAAATCTACAGGGACTCTCTGGGCCAGAGATAACTTTTCTCTGACTTCATGTGTCCCAGTTTTTTTAAACAGGTTAATTAATGATTTTATAAAAAAGATAGGAGATAGCAATATTTTAAAATTCCGTAAAACACCTTCCACACTTAAAATATTCATGTGACGTCGTTTCTTGTTAATAAGTACAAATAATTATTGATTACGACGATGGAGATTCAAGAATTTCTATGCCTTGGACCACGTATTTTCGTATCCCTGGTGGAATGTATACAACGTTTACCAGGCAATCGTATTTTAATGTTTCTCTGAGGCCTCTATATTATCATAGTTCCGCCTGTTAATTAACAAAGATGATTCTACAGGACTGTCATTTTAATTTGTCATAATTTAATATAAAAATAATATTATTAAACATGTAACCAGGGACAAGCTATTATGTTTTTTAAACAATGTCATGGCGAGCAATTGTTTTTTAAGTTATTATTTGTTTTCTTATAATAAAATAAAAAGTTAATATCACTTTCATAACACAATTAATTGCATTCCCTTAAAACATTGACCTTTTTATAATCAAATGTAGACAATTCGAAGGCCAGACAAAATGAATGACGGCCCAAAATTGGCCCGTGGGCCCACTATTTGCCGACTTCTTTTCTACCTCATATCACCACCATAATAAAGTTATCTTCAGTATATCCTTTTTCAATCAAATCAACAAAGTTGGCATGAAATGATAATAAAAATGTGATATTTATTGCGAATTGTACAAAAATGATTGATGTTTACGAGCTCATTCAATCTATTCACATCTATTTGTTTGCGTTTCTTAATTCCTTGGTTTGTGAGAGAGAAACTAAAAAAAATCCCAAGTTCCATATTTTTATTCCATGTTTTGTTGATGAATTGAAGTCCCTCAAGGAGGTAAGTCATATTTGATGAGGCTCAATGCCATGACAAAGACAGTTTTATAATCAAGTGGGATGTTTGCAAGAGGAGTTGAGGCTCTTGCATGTGAACACATTTTCTATGACTTACATTATTTGTTCCTTTAGACTGTAATGGAATTGTTAACTAATACATAACTACTTTTATTCCTAAATATGTGCGCATATTTTGACGATAAATGAGCTGCATATATCCTGATCATACAGAAATAGTGTTGTTATTTTTTGTAATATATCCACAATTACGAACCCCAAAATACTTTTTCCCCCTCAACAGCAAGGTCTCTATTTATTTTATAAATTATGTATATATTATAAAATTTAAGGGGAATATTGTGTTAAAAAAACATAAATTATCGTTATAGTTTAAGAATAAATGCCCCTTAGAAACTGTAGCAAGAGTTCGAACCATGAACTGGACCGGTTCATCACTCTGGGCCGTCTCATCACTAGGAGGGAGTTTGTATATATATATAGGCAGGGCCGGCCCGTAGCATAGCATATAGGCAACTGCTAAGGGCGCCGTCCATCCAGGGGGCGCCAATTTAACTGTTAGCAAAGCTTATAGGTAGTAGTATATACAAATAATGATATTTTCTAGATCCCGAACAGATTCCATTAGCCAGGAACACAATGCTCACATGGCAACATGGAAGGGCTTGGAGGTCGTATTGCGAAAGGTTCACAATAGATAAACAAGAGATGACACTTGCTGAGGCTGAGAGAAAATGTGGTGATGTTCTACATCGATTGGTGGCAATAACTAGTCTTTAGCTGAGAGAAACTGTCGTTTAGGGGTTCCAAGACACATTAAATCAACCAGACAATGGAATTTTTTTGAAAGAGGTGGAGCTTATGGCCAAATTTGATCAGTGATGAAGCAGCATGTTAGTAGGGTGGAAAAATGGAGCTGGCAGCCATGTTTCATTATCTTGGAAAGACAATACAAAATGAACTGATAGACTCCATCAGTTCAAAAATATAGAACATATTGTGAAGGATATTAAAAGATCAAAATATTTCTCTATTATTTTAGATTGTACCCCTGATCTGAGTCATAAGGAACAGCTCTCTGCCATAATCAGGGTAGTGTCACAAGAAGACATACTAAGTTAAGAAGCATTTCTTAGGCTTTCTTGTTGCAGAGCAGTCAACTGGAGATCATTTGTCATCTCTAATCCTAAAAAGGTTAGAGGAACTAACATCCCATTGAGGACTGTAGAGGCCAATCCTATGACAACGGTGCCAATATGAGGGGGGAAAATAAAGGTGTTCAGCAAAGTTGCTTCAGCTGAACTCAAGAGCTTTTTGTCCCATGTGGTGCCCACACTTTAAATCTGGTAGTAGCTGATGCTGCAAAAAGCTTGCCAGATGCCCTTGGCTACTTTGGGCATTTTATTTTTATTTAAATCTTTGTAAAAAACAGTGCACACTGGTTTCTTTATAGTGCACTTATTTATATTGTATTAATACGTTAATTTATTTCAATGTTTACAGTTTATATTTTAGGAGTATTTAAATCTAATACGTTAAATGAGCTATTTTGTTATATTTAATACATTAGTTTTTTGTTGTATTTGTTTCCTAATTCTTTTCTTAGTTTTTTTAAATGTGCTATTTCTTTATTAAATAAAACAATCTAGAACAACGATATTCAGTTTCTTGTGAGTATATGTACACTAGCAGTGGAATTTACTGCGATGCATGGGGGGGGGGGGGCGCCACATAAATCTTGCCTAGGGCACCAAAGTGTTAGAGCCGGGCCTGTACATAGGCGTAGGTGGGATGTTTGGTTTGGGGGGGCAGCATTCAGTTTGCCCGAATTTTAACAAGAAATGTTAAATCGGTTAAAAAATAATCGAATGAAGAAAACTATGTAGATTATAATTTCTTTATAGTAATTCATACTATTCATTACATTATATTTATTTTGTTTTACTTTGAATCCGGTCACTTTCATAATTTCAATATTTTTCTTCAACTGAAATGCCCGAATACCTCAACCAATTTGCCCGAGTTTGAGAACTCACCCCAATTTTTTTTTTTTTTTTTGGGGGGGGGAGTAGTTGCCTCCTTGCCCCCTTTCTCCTACGCCTATGTTATTTATATATACGATATATATATATATATATATATATATATATATATATATATATATATATATATTATATGGCGACATTATGAATGAGTGAGAATATAGTTATTTAAGCGCTAACACGTCCGTAGTTTTATTATGCCTAAGAGTATGACACAGAGACCTATTTACATCATTAAAAAAAGGAACAACGATAAACACAAATATAATTTGCAACAACTGACGGGATCAAAACTAAGTTGTTGTTTGTTTGTTTTCATGAGTTCACTATTTTATGTTTCAGGGGGAAAATAAAATCTATAAACTTGTTTGCTCAAATTTTGAATGGTAAAAAATAAATTAATTAATCTTTCTATTATGTGTCCTAAAAATTATTTACTCTTGTAAATATAAAGTACATAAAGGTTGTAAGATAAAAAATCAAATATTAAGTATTTTAAAATCAACGAATAAGCTTATCATATCACCATGGACTATTCAGGTAAAACAATGATTTAACAGAATAAACAAAAACAAAAAAGACACAACATACAAAAAACATGCTCATGAGTTTTTTGGGGCAAGTCTTTCATACTGTTGTAATATAAAGTTCAATGTTTTAAAATAGTCGCACAGAACTCGAAGGGAAAAAATTCATAAGGTTTCCCGAGTAGTCCCATTCCGGGCCATATATCTTCGGATCTTGAAAATACTTCTGGGTTAGTTTACAACTACAAACCAACCAATAACAGTTTTTATAGCCCCATGATCCCATTAAACATGACTTCTCACGTAAACCTATCAAAATCTCTCTATGGTACATCTACATTGAATTAATAAAAAACGACTATTTGAATGCTTTCAATATCCACATTAAATACTGAGTGACTTTATTTGACATGCGTTATTAAGTTAGTTATTTACTGATGAGTTATTTTGTTGCTAATACAATTTTTCCTCCTATGTGATAATGATAGCAAATCGCTATTTCAAAGATATTCATGACGTAACTCTCAATTGCTCTAGAGCAGCTTTTTTGCGATGCTATCCTTGAATGATGAGTGACTCATATTATTGTATTATAAGGCATTATAATAAAAATTTCCTATTTTTTTTTCAAGTAAAGAATATACATGAAAAAATTACTATGATCTTCTATATGTATTGTTTCTTTGTAAATTTTAAGCGCTTTTTAGGCATTCACACCCAACTTAAAAGAGAAATAAATACACATTCGTATTTATTAGGCTGTTAAGTCTTCATAAAGCATTTAAACTATAGTTTAAATAGAAGTACATTGGATTCCTAGCTTTAAATGTCACATGGCTTGTTGCTTTTTTGTCTGTGAAAAAACACTGTAGCACCAAGTTCTTCAAATGAAAGTATTTCTGTACAAAGCTACTACAAGGCCAAAAAATGCTCATATTACTATTTAAGGATAACTGTTTTGTTTCCTTAGAAGCTTTCATTGATAAGTTTTATTTGGGCAATTAGAGCAAAAAAAACAATACAACAAATATTTATTTTTATTGTTGTTTTTCAATAAAAGGACATGTTTTGAATTCCAATTTTTATATATTGATTATATATATATATATATATATATATATATGCGCACCTAGGAGTCTTCATTTTTTAAGTTGACCCTCCAACTTATATATGAATCAATATATACAAATACTGCAATTATTTCGGAGAAAATAATAAAATAATGCTTATATATTTTGGAGGGCTCAAAAAGGCTCATTCGTAATATATTAATAAAGTCTGACTGACTTATCTGACTGGGTTTTTTAAGCATTCTTTGTAGTGTTACACAATCTTGTTGTTGCATAACGTAACACCAACGTCTACTGTAGCTACTTATAGTGTATAAAATACGGTATATATATATATATATATATATATATATATATATATATATATATATATATATATATATATATATAGCAAGCCATCATTTTCATTATTAATTTTCAAGTATAGTGTTTGCACAGGGATATAAATATTTCTATAAACTCTATATTAAAAATGTGAATGTATATTTTTATTTGAATTATTCTGTTGAATATGAAACTACATTGGGGTTTGTTGAAACTTTGTCCTGTATATCTTTGCTTCGCTTAGTAGGCGTATATAAATCAAGGGCCTTCATGTACAAATCGTTAGTCACGAATGAAATGACGAACAAAATGAGTGGCCCAATCATCATATTGATTGTGTAACAAGGACAAAGTGTTATAATTATAAAGGGGAGGGAGAATTATTGTCATTAGGAATTAGAAATAATTAAAATTGAGGAGCAAAGTAGGAATTGATCCCTTCGATGATGTCACTGGACATTTACTTAGGTTATTGTTAAAAGCTACTCCTATGAATTTGGTAAGATTACAACTTTTTTCTGGGTTAATTGAGAGTTCTCGAGGGTGGAACATTATATACAAAATGTTACATATATTTTATCTCTTATATGCATCTGTGGGGATATGGATAAGTATTATGCATTAAATTTACTCAATCAAATCAAGGATCAACATTTCTTTTTCCTTAACAATCTGATTGACTTAAAAATTGACTGTTGATTGATATTTTGGCATATATTAAATTTACAAGATATTCATTGTATCGGTCTCAATTTATTCGGTCCAGTTCAGTATTAGGGCAGGTCCTTTGGACTGTCGGTTCTTGGGATCGGTCCTTAGGACTGTCAGTCTTTGGATCGGTCCTTAGGGCCGTCATTCCTTGGGGACGGTCCTTGAGACTATCTATGATCCTTTAATTTTCCATAAAATGTTGAAAAAATAAATTTAATACGTTGTTACTGCCAAAATTATATGTATATTCTATTATAACTTGGCGTTAATTCACTAGCAACAAAAGGGGTTAATAATATTTATATTAGACAATTTAGAAACATTTTTTTCTCAAAATATAGGCTTTTCAGTATACTCATCGTCGGTCATTACTCATTAAATGTTTCTGTAAAAATAATTCATTCACAACCCTTTCGTTTAAACCGCTATAGCCTAATTTTTATGGATTGTGATCAAACATCGACGATTTATTGTTGATATAATTTTGATCACTATTTATCTGTAATTCATAGCTTATTATTAATTGCAAGCTCGGGAAAAAGTTACGGCAGAAGCCACAGATGACGGTATTATTGTTTTATATTGTGAATATATGATGTATGGATGTTTCACTGGATGATTATATGGTGTATGGATGTTGTGAAATAAAATAAATTATGGGGTACTTAGGTTCAAAGCATTCACTCTTTTTTTTCTTCTTTGCGACCTTTAGTTCAACCCAGGGGGGCAGAACTCATGTAAACAAAGAAGGATATTTCCAATTAAAAAAATGTGACGTCATCACAGCTACGATTTGCCTATGTATCTAATACCTCTAGGACAACTAAGCTAAGAACGTAAAGGCTCTCAAAGGAATAACGTCCGAAGGCTCCCTCCCGCCATGAGCCACCCGGGGACGCACAGTTTCAGCATCAGGGAGGAAGTGGAAGTCCTAACGCCGCACGGGACTCTGAGGCCTTTGGCTGGTAGCCCGCACGCATCTAGGAGCTCCGGAGCAACGTGGCCGTCCTCTGCAGCTCTGCCTCCGCCGGAGAGCTCCCGGGTTTCAAATTTTATTTCCTTTTGAAATTTATCACTGTTTTTAAATGTACCTTTGATTTTATTTAATAACAAATAGCTACTGTGACGTTTCAGTTTTTCTTTTCTAATCAGAGGAATCTAAACAT
Source organism: Caligus rogercresseyi (assembly GCA_013387185.1). NCBI lineage: Eukaryota > Metazoa > Arthropoda > Copepoda > Siphonostomatoida > Caligidae > Caligus > Caligus rogercresseyi. The sequence continues at coordinate 9,865,294 of CP045899.1, forward strand.
TGCGTTCTGCGCATCTTGTATTATCTATTATCTTTGAGTTCAACCCAACCAACAACTTATCCTGTAGATTTGAAATTATGCCCCGATGATATTATCTTTATTCATTAAAAAGAAATGTAATCTAGATATAAGAGAAGAGGAGAAGAATTTTGCCTTAGGCAAATTATCACTTTTTCCCCCTCATAATAATATATAATTCTGTTGAAATATAAGAAGATGAGTTTGATGTTTGAAAGTCGCCTAGAGTAATTAACTCTCTCTGAAAAGGTGAAAACAAGGCATGGGTGCAGTAAGAGGAGAGCACCACAACTACATCATTAATTACAATGAAATAGCTCTGAAGATCCTGGGATTATTATCATTTTAAGAGGTGATGATGAGCTGTACAAAAAAGATTCAAAGATTAGGAGCTGGATGGGCATATACGCAAGTATCTTCACATTGAAACGGAAAAAAAATCTGTTTTAAAATATGAAAAATCATATTCCCGAACAATCAATTGCATTTCTGGATTTTTAAAAAGGCAATAATGAGTCCTAAAAAGGACCTTTATTCAAGAGTTAGTTAAGTGAGAAGGTAGTGTAGGTCTTAAAAACTATAAATGTCTACATTCAGTTAAGGGATAGACTATGTATAGAGGAGCCTTTATCCTTAGAAGATTATAATGAATGCTGAAGAATGTTGAATTATTTTTCAAGAGATAGCTCTTAGATGATTTTGTTGTTACCAACGGATCCTGAATGAAGTGTGTCTAATCTAGAAATGTCTACAGGCAAAAAATATAATGAATAATGAAAGGGATAAATGTGAACAAAGGTTAAGTGATGTCATCATTTGTTTTTTGTTAACATAGATAAAAGATTCCCCAAGTGACCAAAAAAAAATAGCCCAAAAAGGGAGGTTAAAGAGGGCACAAGATATCATGGACATGCTTACAAATGAAAGCCAAAAAATGATATAAAACGGTAATAATAGTTTATTTATTTTTCAACTCTGCTTATTTACATATATCCAGTCGGATGCAATTCTATCGAACCATATAGGCAAAAAAAGTAATTAAACAAAGTATATCTATTTAAAAAATCATTACATTGTAACCACCAAAGGACTTAAAATGCGAACTTTCATTATATATATATATCAGGACACGACAGGGTACCCGGCCCAGGTCCCGGCTGTTTTTGAGCGTCCCGGTCTGGCCGGTATCCCGGGTTTTTTAGTCACCGGGCCGAGACTTAAATATTTTCTTTCGTTTGTCATTCATAAAGTGACGACGTTTCTTTTTAGAAAGGAATTTTTGAAATATTCTTTTGTAAAAAAAAGTCATCACTTTTTCTGAGAATTTTTTTTTTGGAAATTATTTTCTAAAAAAGCGTCGCCACTCCAGAATGTCGAAGGAACGAAAATATATATTATGTCCCGGCCGGCCTGGGTCCCGGCGAAAATAGGTGTCAAGTCGTTTCCTGATATATATATATATATATATATACTCTGGCACTAAATAAAAACAGGAAAAATTAATTGTCTTTTTGCATAATATTAACCAAATAAAAGATATTACTAGAGGATTATTTTAATCTAGTTATTGATGGAATAATAGTTTAAAAAAATTTCAAACCTATTTCAACACCAAAATTATAGAAAAACCGTTACTATACTTTATATAAATATATGGCACTTCACCAATATATATTTTTTCTATAGATAGGAAACATGTTCATTTATAATAACCATCTACGGTTGTAAATACGCCGTAATGATACATTTTGCAAAAAAAATTAAGACGTAAAATTGTAAACGCACTTGCCCTAATGGATTCATGTTTTAGAGGAAATGTGTTTTTTTTTTGTTAATGTTGGAAATAACAAAAATACTCTTTTACAACTATTCATTACTCTCTGGAACTTTTAAAAAATATATTTTTTTGAATTACTGTATTCCGAGCAACAATCACCATTAGGATGCGATATCTTGGACCTTTAAAGAGTCTTAATACGTCACGATAACTCTTGTTGAATAGTCACTAATAGGAGGAACAAATGATTCTTTAGATCGATGAACAACCATTTTATGACATGTCGTTATGGCATTTGAGGCTTAAGGTGTAGTTATGATAATATTTTTTACATTCATTATTATAATAAAACAAGCATTATTTTATGTGTTAATTGATCTTAAAAACAAAATAATTTTATTTTGTGGTAAGTAAGATTTAGCTGACTAAATCTTAATTCACCTTTTTGTTATATTCCAAAAGGCAAAAACACAATCGGCAATGCAATTAAAGGATATTTAAGTCTCTCTTGTAAGGCGAAGTAGATACGAACAAAAGCCTAGTTTCTGAGTGACTGAGCTTGACATTTTCATGTTTAGATGTTGTACATGAAATTAGCATGGTGTTGAATACATTATTGTTCTCAAGCCTGAAGGTAATAAGACTTATGTATTTATTAGCCTGGAGCTTGGAATGTTTCTATAGAAAGATAGTAAGCAAATACTGTTTTGTTACGGCAATATTTTTATGGTTTTATTGATATACCTTCAGTTTGTACCTAATAGCAACTCAATTTATTTAATTTCTATATCAGAATCCTTTAATAATAATAAAACCTTGTATTTATTCCACAGTTCATTTTTTTATATGTACAAGATACTACATAAAAACTCAAGATAATGTATGAATAATCACAGAACTAAATATTTTAATTTACAATTTTATCTTAGGAGTTGAACTATAAGTACTATGTTCAATCAATACATTACAATTCAAATAATCTCAATTAACAAGCGTACTAAAATAGATTAACATAATTTATATATTTTTTAACTTATAGGATTAACTTCTGATGACATAACTATGTTCCATTCAGAATCAATATTTTCTAGAAAATAAGAAGTTATTTTGATAATTTAAAGGATAGTCTAAAATTAATTAAGAAAATAGAACAACCATATGAATACAACATAATATTTTTTTCAGGCATGTCAAGCCCATCAAGAGAAACGTGACATATGTGACATAAACAAACATTTATTTATATATTTACCAATTTTCTTTAATAATAAAAACTCTTTATCCTGTGGATGAAAGAATAGGAAAAAGAGCATCACAATTTATTTCTTAGTGATCAATGAGATAATCTTACGACTCATTCACCTCCTTTAAAAAGTTATTTTTAGTTTTTTTGTTTAAGTAAATTAAAGGAATACACTTATCTAATATCTATAATAACTATAAGGTTTTCAACCTTTTCAACTGGAAATAAGTCAGAATCGGGTCCTTACGAACCGAGAACTACAGAAGGATGAAAGTTGACCCCAAGATTTGTAACACAAAAATGTAATTTTCATTCATCAATATGATGAAACACAGGGGAAACGTGAAGTCAATTTTATATTAAAGTGAGTAGGATCTTAAATACAAGTCTTAGTTCTTCCTATATGTTTAAGTGAGATTAAGAGCTTTAATAAATAAACATAAAACTCCGTCTGAAGATTGTAAAAATTATTTAATAATATATTAGTAACTTATATGTTTTTATTTATAATTTATGCTAGAGTATTTTTTATGCAATTTTATTTATTAAGTTTGAATTTCACGTTTTTTATAACATTGAAGGATTCATTTTTCAAAGAATTTATTCGTTTAGAGCTATTACATATATAAATATGTTTATAATTCAACATTATAGCTTAAAATTGGAACCCTATACTAAAGTCACATTAAAAGGCATCACATAAAAGAATAAAGTTTATCTTATGGAACTAATTACAAATATAAATATTATACATTAATATAAAATACCATTAAAAAACATCTTATATAATACCTTCATACTTTATGGTGATGATTGTCTTTTAAAATACATCTTCTCGGGAATAAAGGATTACGAGTTCGGCCAACACAATAGCAATAAAATTATTCAATTTAATTATTTTAACATTAAAGCACCGCCTGATTTCCCCCCGCAATATGGCAAAGTTGATTATTGTTCATGATTTATATATATTTTATTATTGATAAAAAGCATGCTCATAAACACTATTTTTAATTATTCCGTATAAAAATATGCCCCTCGCAATGCATTGAGTGGGGGAAAAAAAGGTTTAAATATTTTTCTTGTTGGTGTTATTACTATTATGAGTTATTCCTGGAAGAGCCCACTAAAATATTTATTTGGAATGCATTTTTAAGTTTCTGCTTCTTCATACTGCAGTAAAAAAACACAGCAATTTCAAATGCACATGCTGTGAGACAGGGAGAGAGTAATAAAAAGTGTTCACTTTTTTAATGAGAAAGGAAAAGGAGAGAGAATTTTGAGAGCGGGAAAGGGAATTAGAAAATTAAAAATGGAAGAAGAAGCTTTTGAGAAGAGTTTTTGCTCTAGTTGTTGTATGATTTATAATGGAGCTAATATAGCCCTAGCCTTCATGGCTACCAATAAAAAACAAACATATATCTTTATTTACAAATAAATAATTATACAATAATAATAATTAAATATTAATTAAAGAATAGTAACAAAAAAAATTGTTTTTTAATTCTTATAATTACATTAAACTTAAGGAGCTATAAGGATCTAGACAACCCTGCCATTGACTTTGCTACCCTCGGAGCACTTGATAAAGTGCATGCCTCTCTTAATGGCTGTGACAAGCTCCCAATATAAAGAAAGCCTTTGAAAGGTTAACTGCAGCGACACAGTTGGTAGAAACGGGTTTCTTGAGGCATATTGTAGAAATGCGGGTGCGCTCATCGAAGCCCTCGAGAATCCTCTCCAAGGGACATCTGTCCACGTTCATAGCCTTCCAAGCGGATATGGCAGCCTGCTTCACTAAGATCTCATATACAGATGGAAGATGTGACCTGTCGAGAAGGTTAACCACACGCATCCGATCTGCTCTTCGAACTCCCAGCAAGATATGTGCGAGATCGTTGATGGCAAGTTGCGCATCTGAGCTAGTCTTTGCCAATGTAGGGGTGTGAGGGGTTTCAGGAGCAGACGAGAATTTTGCACTTCTAGTCACCCAAGCAGACGTCTGAAGTTTCCCGATAACTATGGCTCTATGTTCATTTTGTCTCTATATTGTTCAGTTATGGGTATTTTGACACAACTGTCTAAAAACATTTTTATTGTTTGTTAAATTGTTGTAATATTTTATTTACCCTTTTTAGATAACAAAATAAATAATTTTATAACCCCCAAAAATAGAAGAAGAAACTTTTTGAAAGGTTTTAATACAAAAATATTGTTTTTAACAATGCTTGGTAATAATTTATATTTTTCCATTGATTCAATTAGGTTCTTTGATGGGCTTCAATGAATACCAGAGAATAACAAAGAAGTTAAACAAACTGGTATAAGATTACAGAAAAGATGTATGAAAGGATAAAGAGAAAAAATGTATAAAGGAAAAAATGGCCTAGAAGAGGAGAATAAGGTATACGGAAAACGGTCAAATACATGCATAGACAATAATTTGAGTGGACTTATATGTACAACTAAATATTGTTCAAAAATATATTTCTCATCTAAATTGTGCAATGTAAAAAAAATTGTCTACATAAACTTGTATGGACACTATTTTAGGTGTATTATTCAACTCAAATACTTGTCTATTCATCTATATTGGCTGAATTTTTGCATGTCATTACTTTCTTGTTTTTACTTCCTCCCCATTTATTCTAAAAATATTTTTTCCCTGAGCGGGTTTTTTCAAGACTGTTTCTTCCAGACACCATGTGAATGTGTTTATCGACAGCATCTTTTCTTATTTTTATAAATTGTTCGTCATCTGAGTATCAGTGCCCGATTTAAGTGCTCAAAAGCTTTAATCCAATTTCTTAGGAAGTCTCTTGAATAAAGTTGCATGTTTCATAAGGAAAATCTCTGATAGCAAACATTGTTGTTATCAAGAAAACGTTGTGGTGTGACAAACCAAACTTAACTTCGGAACAATCTCGAAAACGTATTGTTACGTATATATTCAAAGTATTCTAAAGATCAATGCTTTTTAAAAAGAGAACATTATTTAAATATAGTCAAACCTGTCTATAGCAGCACCTAAGGGAAGTCAAATATGTTACCGTTTGAGACATGTGGTCGATATACACAGGAGCTTTTAGTACTATTTTTTTCTTCTGCGGGGGAATTTTGGGTAGCCTCTAAGAACGAGTGACCGGTTTAGACAGGTGACTACTATAACAGGTTTGAGTATATATGGTTTTAAGAGTATACCTCATTTTATTAATCCTAAAAACTCTTAAAATGGTATCATTATATGTTTTTTTTTTTTTTTTTTCCACAGTTCATAAAATATATACAAGCATAAAAACAGAATGTATATAAAAAGATGTTAATACGTAAAAACATAATTAAACATTTTAGTTTAAAATTTTAACATCAAATTTTTGAACGAACACTAAATACAATTATAATTAAACAACTTGACAATCTAAAACACAACATAAATTAACGATAAAAACGGTCTATTTTAAATCCTTGAATTGGCGTAAAAGTAACATATATGTTTTATGACAGGTGACTACTATCACAGGTTTGAGTATATATGGTTTTAAGAGTATATCTTATTTTATTAATTCTAAAAACTCTTAAAATGGTATTATTATATGTTTTTTGATCTTATTGCCTGGACATATTTTAGGATCGAATTGTATTTATTGAACTGTCATAAATATGTATATCAGCCATAGACATACAAAGATATGGAGAGCTTATTCCTTTCAATAGCAGATAAACATTATTCAGCTGTATTCTGTGCCCAATATAAAGAAAGTAATTGGACCTACGTCATCGTAAGCTGATCATAGAGATAGAAATATTAGTTTATATTGGGCACAATGGCGTATGCTTCTGGAAAATCCAGGCTTGTGAGCGTTCAGCTTTTTTGCGTTCCGCGTTCCGTTCAGCGTTCAAAAAAAATTAGCGTTCCGTTCAATGTTTTTGCGTTCAGCGTTCCGTTAGTGTTCAGCGTTCAAATATTTAAAAAAGAATTTCCCAAAAAAGTACTGTGTAGTGATGACGTTTTTTAGAAAAGAATTTCCCAAAAAAGTACTGCGTAGTGGTGACGTTTTTTTAAGAAAAGAATTTCCAAAAAAGTAATGCGTAGTGATGACTTTTTTTAGAAAAGAATTTCCCAAAAAGAACTGCGTAGTGATGACGTTTTTTTTTAAGAAAAGAATTTCCAAAAAAGTAATGCGTAGTGATGACTTTTTTTTAGAAAAGAATTTCCTCAAAAAGTACTGCGTAGTGATGACGTTTTTTAGAAAAGAATTTCCCAAAAAAAGTATTGCGTAGTGATGACGTTTTTCCGAAAAAAGTCCAAGAAATGTTTGGAAAAATTGAACGCTGAACGCAAAACTTTTTTTTGCGTTCAGCGTTCAAAAAAAAGTTGCGTTCCGTTCAGCGTTCCGTTCATTGAACGTGCTTTCAGCTGAACGCCGTTCAATTTTGCGTTCCGTTCACAAGCCTGGGAAAATCCAATAAGCTCTCTATGTCTTATATCTCTATGGTCTGAACGAGAATTATATTTCAGAACAGTTGTGTGAGTAAAATTTAATAGTTTTTTCCGTTTCTTTTCAGGTCTTTATGAAGAAGTGAAGCGAATTGAGCCAGATATTTCGTTTTCGGATCGGGATAATATCGAGCATAAGGCTTATATTATTCTGGTTTTAAAAGTCTTGAAACCGGATTTTCATCCGTCCTCGAAAAAACCTGGAGAGACTGGACCGGTGCTAGATCCATATACCTCAAGCTACATGATGAGCATGATCTAGCGAGGTAAGCTGATTTATTTCTATCTTGAATAACAACAAAAATATTATAGAAACAATTGCGAGGAATTTTTTATATAAATTTATTTTCTAATGTATTTACTCCTTTCTATTAAAAAAAAACCTTCAAATATATAACTTTCTGGTTTTATAAGGCTTAGAAAAGCGAGAAAGAAAAGTATTTCTTAATTTTAGTTCCTGAAATACTTGTCACATAGTCCGTTTCGGGCAGCACCTATGAAATTCAGTTTTGTCATGATATAAACAGCGAAATAAGATGAATTTTTTACTTTTCTAACCGGGTGTCAACTTTTTTTCAAATCAATTTGTTGTTCAAAACTAGAAACTAATTTACTATGAACGATGAGATCATTTTTATTAAGACTCAAATGATTATGAAAAATTAATAAATAGTCTTAAAATAAACTAAATTAATGAATGTTTTCTTTCTTTGTTTCTAGAATAACCTTTTATCACCGTGTGGCTCCGGTCAATCAACTGGACGTATTTATGTATTTAGTCGTGGTAGAGTGTTGGAACGTCTGCCCCAGCAATTTAATCCGAGCCTTAGACTTTGTTCAGCGAATGCGGGTAGAGCGACTCAACGGCTATATTTCCATATACAGAGACTTGGGCTCTGAGGACAAGGACTCCAATTACCACAGCGAGAGCTCCAGCGAACGAGACAGCTTTCATAACTCCAAATATTCACGCTCCAACTCACCCACGCTCGCACCCATTCCATTGAAAGAAACGAATTGAAGCTTCCGGCCATTTAAAGAAAACCTTGGAAATACAATGAGACTTATTCGGCATTCAACAACCAACAAATATTGTACTTTTTCTATCTATTTTATCAGCTAAAGTCTATATAACTAAGAGATACAGAAATCATATCCCTTATATCTATAAAACTATCAAATCCCATTGTATTGTTTTATTTAACGTGACGTCATATTGGTGATTGACTACGTTTTTCTAAAATTTATTTTTATCTATTTCCTTTTATTTCATATTTAATTATATATACGCTGCTGTTTTTTTATATCTAAACAAAGATTCGCTTAAGAGAAACAGTATTCTACGTCAGATCTGAAATCACGTTAAATATATTCATACAATGGGATCAGTCATCCGAAATATCAATATAGAGAGAACGCTTACCCTCTACAAAAAGGAAGGAGAAACAATCCGCTTAAAATTGCATACTAAGAGTATTAAATCATAAGATAATTAGTAACTTTTATCCATTAACAATATTTAAATTGCTAATATTTTGTGCTCTTATTTTTATCTACACTGTATTATTTAGTAAATATGAATTTGTGGTTGGAAAAGGAAAAAAAAATATTTGAAGTTTTGATCTTTTCGACATTAGAGCATCAGTGACATTAATTCCTTGTTTTTTGTAAAGGGTAAGCGCTATACATATATCTGTGATGTTATTTCAAGGTCATATTTATTTTGTAAATATTACTGGATACATGATTTCGAATCTTCGTTTCATAGACCCTGATTGCATCCATCTTTCAAATACTAGATTTCAGTTCAAAATAATACTTATTATTATAATGCTATATTGCTCTTAAACAATGTGGTGGGGATCTTTTTCAAGTGCTAATATACTTTGATCGACTTTTGGGTCCGCTGGAACCAAAATAGCATCCTTACAGGTTATGCCTGAATTCGCATCTAGTTACATCAAAAGTTTTTTTAATAATCATTGATTTTTACATTATATAAAAGGCTCTAAAATGGAATTAAACCAATAAAGTGACATAAAATAGGTTTTAAAATATTTTTGTGAAAGGTTTTAAAGGGTAATAAATATCATGTTTGTGACCAAAATTATATTAATTGGAAATAAGTATTCAACTGCAAAAATCATTAAAAGATATTTGTTTAATTTTTACTTTTTATAAAATTAATGATTATATTACTTTAACTGGTTTTTTTAGATAAAGCGAATTTTGTTGATCAATGAGAAAAAATAATATGAAATAATGAGCATTCTAAGAAGAGTTTCCCATATTTTATTCATATTTACAACTTAAATTGACCATTTTTTTTGTTCTTCAAACATACATAACAAGAGTTGAAAATTTCCTTTTGAACAACAGTCATGGCGTGAAGGTTTAAACATATTTCTTAAATAATTAACAAGTTTTAATGATGTCATACGAAAGTTTACACATTTGTTGAGCACATAGCTCAACCATTGTGGATCGTCAAGTATTCAAAGTTATCAATATACAGGCAAGAAATATTTTAAAATTGAGGCTTAAATTAGTCCACACATCATTGCTATATCATATATGAAATGTTTGTCACTCATATTTTCATATCGAGAGAATCATAATATGAGTTAATTTCTTTTTTTTGTATAAATATTTATTATGTGTATTTAATGTAGCACTTCATTTTTAAGCATATGAGATCAGACGTTTAAATGTTTATTACAGATGAGAAATATTAAATTATCTAATTTACTTTCATCCGTTCAGGATAAAAGTATCCTCTGACAGTTATCATTTTTTCTTTCTGTAGGAAGTAAGGACACTATTTATATGTATTATCCAATTATGACGTCATGATTCCAAGCCATAGGTTTCCCTAGAGCAATCCCCATTGATCACACAACATAAAATCCCCATCCACAGCAAGGTCTATGTAAAAATGTCTAAAGAGTAGAGCCGAAAAAATATCCAGTGATGACAAGGATGAATTTATTAAGAATATATTTTGTGAACATCATTTTTATATAATGCAATTAATATTCCATGGACCCATTGGATATTTTATTACTCTACTCCTTATAGGTTAAATTCCTTGATTCATAGAGCAAATATATCAAGATTTCACGTATAAAAAATCGATATGTTTTTATTCTATTTAAATATTCTTTTTATTATTACTGCATAGTTAGATAAGACATCTTATTTTCAGTTCAATTGAACCAAAAAATAAACTATTTATAGACATATATATATATTCATGTTTTGCTTTATTTATTATTCTTAGTAGTAGTATATTCAATATGTAGATGACGCCAAAGGATAAGGGAACTCGAGCAATGGTATCATATGCTTTGAACATATGGGAGGCCTTGAGAGAAATAAATATTTGCATCTGATACATATTAATACATTTAAGGCGGCCTTCCCAGGAAGAATACTAATAGGCCACTTCTTGGAAAATGAAAGGAGTATTTATTTATATATTCACGGGGGGAATATAGTATGGGTCAATAAAGAAATTTGGAGCCCATTCATCTAATATAAATCCATATAAACTATAAATAAATCATGTATACTTCTTCAGCCCTTGTTTGTGTCGCTTAAAGAAACGATAAAGGTTGATATAATGTTTTATATACACAAGGAAGCAATTCCATTGAAACCAATCGGCATTAAACAAATGGTAAATCGTGTAACGAAACCTTTGAAACAATACGAAAAAGAAAAAATTAGGGGTCTTTGGAGGCCAATTTGAGTAGATCAAAGATTCATCATTTGGTATCAAATGTCCATAGCTCTTGTTTACTCATGGAGGACAGTGAATATTTTATGAGAACTTTATACAAAACGCAGAAAACTTAGAAAGTGTTGGATGTATTTGTAATTTCAACATTTTTTCTGAACATCTTTGGAAGGAGGCGCAATGGTAAAAAAAAAATATATATATATATATGGGATTTCAAATATACCCACAAATAAAAATCACAAGGGACAAATCGGGGGAACGGGCTGGCCACACCAAATCGCCCCTTATTGACATGAGGCGCTCCGGAAAATGTTCCCTCAAACAATGGGGACGTCACCTATCTGATATGATTTTCAAAACTATGTGAAACAAAACTTTAAATATGTACTAAAATCATGAAACAAAATAAAACCTTTCTGATTTATACATCGTGTTTTATTGCCTTTATAGATTGTATATATATATATATATATTTATTTATTTATATATGTATATATATAGGTATATATATTTATTTATTTACTTATATATATAATATATATATATAGGTTTAGAATAAAATTGGAAGCCATTTATTTACTAAATATTCTCATACAATATAACTTTTCACCGAACAAAAGCTAATTTTGATGTGAACCAAAGCTACAACTAATAAATTAACATTTTTGATCAATATAGGAAGAAAATATATTGTAAATGGAACATATATTGACCAAAGTATTTTACAATCCAAACCTCCTTTACAGTTACAATTATGAAAATATAAATTGTATATATTTTTAATTATACACACCATTATTTGTCTATCCTATCTTCTTAGGATAGACAAATATTTGTGTCATTAATCTAAGTTTATTTTATACATCTGTATACTAATCATCAAGCAGCATTGATGTTTTGTTAACTTCTAATAGCAATATTCACTCGTCAATATTTATTATTTTGTATAACATAAGATAAGTTCGTCCTCTCATGTCATGGTAGATTATGTGGCATATTACTGTGTTCAACTGAGGATCGGATAGTTTCCCAACGATCAAAGTTAGTTTAATTTCAAGATTTAATCTTTACGTGCATTTTCTTCAGCTTCCCTAAAACATGAAGATAGTTGTAATGAGGTTTGATCATATTTTTATGTTTCAAGTATGTGAGATTTTTTACTAAATATTATATTGTAAACAACGCTTCCATCGGATAGCAAAGTTATATAAATGCCGCTACATGATGGCAGACTGCGACTGGAATCTTATCAGACATAGGCCCCATAAATTATCTGACACAACACTTAGTCTAATGTCGCTGTGACAGTGTTTTGTTCATGAACAATTAAAGAAACTTTTAATTTCAGTGTATTCAGCAAATCATTTGCTCCTTTTTCTCTATTTACCCATTGTTAGACCGATAGTATATATTTGCCTACCAATTATAATTATTTGACGTACGGTGAAACCACAAGCATTACTAAATATTAAACAGATTTTCATGTGAAATGACAATTTGCAGACAATCTTCACGTGACAGATAAAAAAACTAGAGCCAGATTCGAATTCAATGGCCTTAAATTAATCCAACTTGTCCTTGTTTAAAAAAATGGTGTGTAGCTTGTTGAGTCGTTTTGGACCGTTTGGACCGGACCGACTATCAATCGGTCCATATTAATTGAGTCGATGAACTGCGGTCTGGACCGATGGAATTAGAAAAGAAAATATGACGTCACATAAAAACAGAAAAGAATGATATATTTCATATTTTCTTATCGGTCTGAGTTTCAGTCCGCGTACCGATAGTAGACCGAGTCACGTGATATACTATTTAAAGAGCGTTCATTTTTTTAGACCGACCAAGTGAGCCGATCACGTGGCCGACCTTGGACCGACCCAACACTATGTGCAGCCCACTTTAATTAATACCTTGAGATAAAAAAAAACCTCAAAATCCTTACACAGAATAGGTTGCGTTATATGGGTTTAAGTTGCGTAAAAAAAGTTATTCCAATTATTGTGCTGGTTATTTATATTCGTTAAATATCATTGTGAATGTTAGTATGCAATGTAAAAAAATATTTACAAAATATCTTTATTTCAAGCATTTATATCAGACCCAATTATTGACACCACTAAGAAAATATAAGCTATATTTTAAAATAATATATAACATATAGGGTTGGGATTGTTTTAATATTAGATAAAAACAATTTTGTTTATACCAATAAGAAATATAATATATAATCTATACGAAAAAGATTTGTTTACAGAAATGTAACGGTTTGGCTTTTTATCTTGATCTTTAATATTTTTAAACAAAAACATAGTTGCCTAAAAGAATTGTTAAGGGCAATATTATTATTTTTTGCATCATTTTCAAATATCATAAATATCATTATTTTTTTGGAATAAATATAATTAGTGTTCTGTTTGTAAAGCAACTAGCACTCGGGTACAAGATCCCCGAGCCCACAATTATGGATTCCAAAAATATTATAGGAAAAGTGATATTTAATAATGGAAAATTCCCTAATAGAAAAGCAAATATAGCCTACAAATATATTTTTTAATATAGATATTTAAGGACATAAGCCTTAACTTCTCAAAAGCGAAACCTAAAAAAGCTATTCAAGAATCAAAGCCAGCCATACATTAAACCTATAATATATGTAGTTATTTAGTCTAACGATACAGAATGTATTCCTCACCATTTTTTGTTTGCAATTTAACGTCAACCAGAGCTAAATATATTGTTTTTTTTCAGATTCACGGCTTTCAAAACTATATTAGGTTTTAATAATTTAAAAACAAATCCACATTAACTAAGCTAGAACCGTAAAGATAAATGCTGTATATATCTTTAGTCATTAGCAAACAGTGTCCTACTGATGGATTGATAGATATTCTAAATCTACTGATTGAAAGCGATAGTTTAATCAATATAGTCAAAGATAAAAGCATTTTATACACCAAGAAAACTATTATGAGTATTTTTTTTCTCTCTTTAGAATTACTTAAAATTGAATTAAATGTATTTTCTACTACTATCGATTATCATCAATTCTTACTTTTTTTGTATATTGCAGTCAATCGACTACAAGTCATTAATTGTTAGTCGTATTGCGTAGTTCTTAAACAACATCCAACTGATCGAAAGGAGCGCTTAATCTCAGTTTGTAAAGGTGTGTTCAACTCTCAAAGTTCTGAGTGTAATTATTGATTGACCTCAGTAAAAAGATTAGGATTCGATCGAGTAATTTGAATTGTACAATGCGTATTTCTATCCTAACAGATGGAACTATATAGACAAAAATTCGGCATCGATAGCGAATTATACAGCCAGTAGAACCGATCTAACAAAATACGAAATATAAATCAGTCGTTATTTATGATTATGATTAATACGAATAAAAAATGTATTCCTTGATGTTAGAAGAGTATCCATCTTAGAGAAACATTGAGAAGCAATGATAATTCAACATATGTATGTAGAATACAGGAAATATGACAATAGTTTTGAGCATGCAATGTATCTCATATTCTCAAAGACTGAATATGTCTTTAGAACACAAGTTTGAAAATAATGGATGCCATCTTTTCCAAGAAAAATAATTAAGGAATGATATAGTATTCCCAATTGGTCAAATTGAAGTACAATTATTTAAAAATTCACTGCTAACCAGATTAAACAATTCTTTAAATAAAGTACAACAAAAACAAAAAAAATTATGGTTATACTTTTGATGGTATATTATTAATGTTACAATGTTTATTTTATTAATACAAGAAATTGATTTAAATTTTTAGATGAAATATATGATTAATATTTTGAATTATAAATTTTATTCATACAAATTATATTTATCGGATTTTTATAAATATTAATCACAAAACCTCTTTACAACCTAATCGTATTGCGATACATTTTTTTCTAATATACTGGTGACGACAAGAGATTATTTGCACCGTTTTGACAGCTGCTTTTAGCGGTAAAATGGTATAAATATTTGGCTGATGTGGTTTCTAACTCAATTCTCAATTAGCTTTCCAGAATGGCTAGTTTCAATCGACTGGACGTGTTTGAATGGCCAGAGGAGTGGAGAAGCAAGCAATGGTGTACTGTATCTGCTTCGGAAACGATCAACAGGGAAATTGTCGAC
The DNA here is from genome assembly GCA_013387185.1 of Caligus rogercresseyi. Taxonomy (NCBI): domain Eukaryota; kingdom Metazoa; phylum Arthropoda; class Copepoda; order Siphonostomatoida; family Caligidae; genus Caligus; species Caligus rogercresseyi. The sequence goes on from CP045899.1 coordinate 9,880,716, forward strand.
AAGTTTCACTTCTCTACGAGGACACCAACTATAACGTGGAGGCTGTTGCGGCCAGAAAAAGAGCATAACCGGATAAGGAGAGATCCTCCTTACGGCGTAGCAGGGAGTTTATCGACACCATCCTGAAGAGGGTGCAGAATAATCTATCCATCTCCGTGAGTGCCCTTGGACGAAAGATGCTTGTCTCTCTTAGCACAATTTAAGCTGTTGTGCATGAAGACCTGTGTTACAAGAGCTACAAGATGCAGAAAGGTGAGCTGTTGACTGCCAAGATGAAGGAGAACCGCGAGAAAAGGCCAGAAAACTCATCAAAGAGCTGAAACATCCGTGGATAAGTACATGATTTAGTTGTTCTGCCATGATAATATTTTTTCCAGGACCAAGTCATCAACACGCACATTATCTATGGTTTGCGTCCGTCCCATGACGTGGCAGGGTCATGAGGACCAAGCTCCCTGTCCCCATTGTGATATTTGGGGTGGTCAGTAATGAGGGCCACGTCATGGCTCGCCAGATCTTTGATGTCGGCCTCAAGGTCAACCAAAAGGTCTATAGGAATGTTTTTGGAAATTTTGGTCAAACCCTTGATTGATTCTGTGGTCAATGGCAGGCCATAAGACTCAGCCCCCCCCACACTGCCAAAAAAACTTGCTCCTTATATAATTTCTTTAACCACATTGGTCCGGATTACTGGCCTCCTAACTCCCCTGATTGTAATCCAATAAATATTTTCTTAGGGGCGCAATCGAGAGGGACACTAACAATATTTCCTGTCCTAACAAAGATGAGCTGAAACAGAGAATAAAGCATCATTGCATGATCTTAGAGCTCCTCTATTGTTCAGCATGCCTGTTCTCGGTTCCGGTTCCACCTGCAGACTGCTGTTGTAGCTAAGGGAGATTTTACTGAATAAATATAGTCTTAAAATATAAAGTCAACTCCGAGTTTTGAAATTTTAATTCATCTTTAAAGAAAACAAATATGGGTATTTAAAGTTAAGCCAAATATGGCGCCAATAGTCTCCGGTCACCCTTTACTTTATTTATCCTTAAAAGCAGTGTTTATAAATTAAATGTGGCAAACAATATTTAGCACAAAAATGAAGGTGCGGATATAAGTTCAAGATACTATATTATGCAAATACTAACAAAAGTTTTAATCTATTTATAATAAAAATAGTTCCCTCGCAAAGACAATGTCAAATTTCAAATGAGAAGAAAAATTATTTAAAGCATATTCAAATGAAGAATGTTATTATTTTTGGCACCTTAACTTACAAAATCCAGGTTTCGCTTAATTAAAATGTAAAAACAATAAGATCATTAATTCCTTCACGTCACAAATATATTCATTACCCCAATGATTTTCCGTTAGGAGGCAGTTTTTAAAGCAAATCATACGGGGAATATAACCATAAAGTAAATTTTTAAAGTAGAGATAATAATTAAGAATCATGGTTTTGATACCAAAATAAATATTTTCTAAAATAAATAAATAATTATCTTTCGAAATTTGAAGTCGAAAAAGACTCAGTGCATAAATAAGTGCACAACTCTTATTGTTGAGGGAACAGGTTCGACTCCTCACGGGAAGATAAGAACAACATCTTAGAAAAGAGTAATTTGGGTTCGAAGAAATCATTTTAATGATATAATGCTTATTCATATCCTCACATATCAACTGAATTGAATAATTTAGAGAAATACTAATATTTTTGAAGTCTACTTTTCATAGTAAATCAGGTTTAATTCTGCTATAATTCGTCAAACTTGTTTGCAAACTGTAGACTTTATTAGGGGTAGCCTTGTACTAATATATTTAAAACAAGGGAGCTAATTGTTGGCTTACAGAAGCAATGGTATCAAACCATAGAGATATAAAGATATAGAGAGCTGTTTGCCTCCAATAGCAAAGAAACATCCTTCGTCTGTATTCTGTGTCCAACAAAAACAAAACAATTTGATCTACGTCCTCGTAAGTTGATCATGGAGAGATAAATATTTGTTTATATCGGACACAATGACGTATTTTCTCTGAAGAATCCAATAAGCCTCTATATCTTTATATCTCTATGCAACCACCTTACCTGATATTTTCAATTTATTCATGGGTTCGCAGAGTTCAAACGTTTTTGGGGGATGGACATCATCACAAAGTGGTCATGTATTGCAGATCTACCGTTCTCCTAATTGGCAGTTCAATCCGTCTATAATGAGGACATTAAATATTCAATATTCACAAAAGTATTTAGAAAAAAGATGGGTATCATGCATTAAAAAACTGCATGATTTTGAAACGATCTTCATATGTATAATTGACGTGTTGGAGTCTCATAAACAACCGACACAATGGCAAAGCATGCTGAAATTAATGGATTTGCCAGTTTTTAATTATTAAATATCAGTTTGCACATTGAATTCACCCTCGTTACATTATTCACAAAGTTTAACTTCCACCAATTTTTTTTTATTCGACCTTATTCTATTAGCGAAGTTCATATAATTACATATTATATAAATAAACATTCTAGTTAAAATTAAATCGCAAATATAAAAGTCAATTTCAATATACAAACATTCTAGTAGTTAAAAGAGATTTTTTTGTTGTAAAAAACAATGCATTAAAAACGGTAAAAAAATTCACAGTGACAGTTTAAAAAATGGTAAATTAATCACACAAATGTCTTCTGATAAAACCTCTATACGTTTGTAAGAGTTTTTTAAATCATTCACTGTTTTGTCCGAGAATGAGGAAAGTAGCGAACCAAGTCTCCCGCGAACCTCCACTGGGAATCAGTACGTCCTGAAATCTTGATCTCCAGCGCAGAGTAACGAGCAGCATAGGAAATTTGAATAGATCTTAATTCCTCCGTTTCGATAGTTTTCCCCGACGCAAGGTGCTCCGCTACGTAGCTTCTAGAGCTTGATAGAGCAAACTCTATTGGAGAAAATATTTTTGTCGTCGATTCGATGAATGTTGAGGCTGATAAGTCCCTCACGATTTTAAGAACCAATTGATTTAACTTACATAGGTACATTATTTAACTTATATCGAAATATCAGACTTCTTGATTTATCGTTCATTTGTTGTCGTTCGCAACGATGAACGACAAAGTTTTTGACGAACGACATGTAAAATTCCTTATCGTTCGTTTTTTGGCGCCAAAAAGACTAACACTTTTCATTTTGATTGGAAAAATTTCCTTTAAAAAAAACGTCATCACTTTTTTTAGAATGGCGAGAAAAAAATTATTTCTAAAAAACGTCCTCAATTTTTTACATAATGACGAACGACAAGCGAACGATGAACTACGAACGATTCAATTTAAAAATACCGACGAATGATAACTTTTGGCGAACGACGAACGACAATTTTTCGTGAACGACAACAAGTCTGCAAAATATATATGGTTTATATCCCAAGTAACTAACATCACTTAACAACTCATAATTTTAGGATATGACGAACTTGTAATATGTATTTCGTTGGAATATGTTTTTTACCCGAGCCCTAAAAATAATTTAATACTTTACTGGTTCCAGTATATATAATAGTTACAACTATTTTATTTATTTTAAAATTGAGAAAATAATGTGTGCACCACCAAATATGGCTTGCATGAACGTGATAAACATGAAACAATTTGCATTTATAGAATGTTAATTAGTATAACAAAGATATTTCAAAGGCATACAATTTTTAAAGATGCAAATATATATAATACCACTATCAGTTTCATTGAATATTTTTCTGGGACAACTCATCATCTAAAGGAGGATTGTCTTTTACGCTGGCCATATATCTATAGCTCCCTTCCTTGATGGATCTCAGTTGTTTTTTACAAATATATATATATAATATATTAGGGTTGTTCTTATTTTTCAAAAGTTTGAAATGTTAGCAACATTGTGGATTTTCTGTTTCTTGGTGATAAAAGAAGACGACATACAAAGTTTGAACAAAATTGGTCAACATTACGAGGTCGCGCAACGAGGTCAAAGTTTTAAAATTTAGTAAAAATATAGTTTTTCGCAATTTCTTCAAAATGGTGGACGTTACAGACTTCAATAATTTATTAATTTAAAGGAAATCTAATTTACTACCAGACGTATGTTGATGTTTTTTAATAAAACAAAGTTTTCAGTAAAAACAAAGAAAAAATGGAGTGTGTATTGTTAGCTTATTTCATAGTTTTTTGTATCAATTAACTTCACTCGCCTGTAGAAGATGACTTGTTCGCTTTAGAGTAAAATAGTACTTTTAAGCTTAGTAAAACTTTAGATGATAAATCCAAAAATGACCTTGGTTGCATTCTATCAATTCAGAATTCAGTACAATCTGAGTTTACATCATATGATTCAGAGCCTGTATTGACCTATAAGAAATCGATTATGAAAAAAATAAAAATAATGTGTTTCTTAGATTTGCGTCAAGGTATCCTCTCAAAATTTTACTTTGTCTCTGACGCATTTATCCATTATATGCGTCATTTTGTACGCGAGATTGGCTTTTTTAATTTACATATAACTCTCTACTTATTAAACTGACATGATTTAGTATACCAAAATATTAAAGCTGGTTAACCAAGCTTTCATTTGATATGTTTGGTGTTCTAAAAATCGCTATACTTTAAGAGATATAAGCAAATACGTACTCTCCCCAAAAAATGTCTTTTGATATGAGAATATACGATTACCATCTGGTAACGCTGTTAGTGTTACCTGGATAGGAAGAAAAAAAGAAGGGAGAGAAGTGAGGCAAAATACTCCCTCCCTTCTCTTTCTCTTTCTATCCAGGTAACACTAACAGCATTACCAATGGAATCGTATATTCTCATATCATGGAGATGGTCCACCAAGGGGTATCTCTTTAGCCAGTATCAGGAGAACGCTCCCGTGGATTTCCACGTCGATCATTGCCGAGGCCCCCGTCACTTCTTGGAGCGTAGAGGCGTTTTTTCCCCCATTGTTAGGTATGTTGACAAAGTCTTCACCCATCTTCTTCCATCTGCTTGCTGGTCTTTTATTTTAGGTGTACACCGAAGTATGTGGTTGACACGGGGCAGGACAACCATGTTCCAGCATCTGATTTTGCTCACCAGACAAAGTCTATGTCTTTTCCCATTTCCTCGACAGAGGATTCTAGGGACTTTGAGCAGCCCGGACATTTTCTTTGCTCCCAAGTCGAGGAGATGGAATTACCCAAGACACTGGCACTGTCCACTACCCACATGGACTTAGGTTTTGTCGAACCCCATTATTATTGGAAGAACTTGAGTTTTTGTCTTCATTTGATTTTGAGGCCCTGACTTTAACTCGAAAACTTTCAGGACTTTTCAACATCACCTTCCACCCGCCCAAATGTTTCCTCCTCCAGCAGAACAGTCCCCGTCTCTGCAAAGAAGGACGTTCCTGGCCCCTACAACCTCCCACGGTTAGGCCTCGCATGACTCGTCCAATCATCTCCTGAGAGAGACTTACGCCACTAGAAAGGGTTGGAGACAGGGGGTCTCCTTGCTTTTTCTTTCCGCGCTTCAGCTGTACTCTCGGGTACCCGTCCACGTCGATAACGGACTCAGATTCCGTGATGACATATGAATTGCTTGAACGAAGATCTCTGGAACCCCAGGGAAAGCAATTCACTGTAATGTGATGATCTCCACAGACCGTGTCAAATGGCCTTCCTGAAGTCGAGGCCCACAACTGCGATATCCTCTCCTGCATTCGCTTTCTTCCCCGATGGCGGACACTTGTATGATCATGCACAGCGTCTTCCATCATTCTATTTGATCGGAAGCCGAACTGCTGGGGATGGAAGGAGCTCATCTGTAACAACCTTCAGTCTTTTCGTTCAGACACCATGATATTTTATATTCAACGTCCAGAGTGTTATGGGTCGCCAGTGTTTTTTAATTCCTTTTTGTCGTTTTCCTCGTTT
>CP045899.1:9886752-9899005 GCA_013387185.1 Caligus rogercresseyi
ATATATATATATACAGGCTTGTGAGCGATCAGGAAAAAATAGCGATCCGATCAAAAATAGCGATCATAAATTCTTTGCGATATAGCGAATAAAACATCAGGGATTTTTCCGATCAGCGATCCGATCAATTTAATTGCGATCAACAAAAAAATTACCTAATAATACTAATTCTAAGTAAAAAATTTAATGTATATACAGTCAACCTTTATAAGCATTCATCTTTATGTTGGTTGTTCCCATAGCCTATGACAGTGTTTCCAAACTTTTCTGCTGGGGCACCCCTTTGGTATATAAGAAATTGCGCACCCCCCCCCCCCCCCCCCGCCAAAAAAGGACTACACACATTTGTTCTCAGAGTCCATGCAGTTTATTTCACACATTTGTAATTAATACAAACCTCAACCTTTTTTTTTGTTTTTTGTTCATTTTCTAGCAGTGTTATTTAGTCAACGGCATTTATATTTTCATTCATTCGTTTTTCCCGCGCGCCCCCCCCCCTCCTGCAATTGCTCCTGCGCCCCCCTAGGGGTCGCAACCCCACTTTGGAACCACTGGCCTAGAGCTCCAAAATATCGACTTCTCCATAGGCGCCTGTCTGTATATTTAGGACAAAAATATCAAATGATTGTTTCTCATAGCCTATGAGCTACAACACTCTGGCTCCACAATTGACATATGTCTGCATTACTTTAAGACAGGAGATGCCAGAAAAATGTTTCCCATAGCCTATGAGCTCCAAAACAATGACTTCTACATAGTCGCCTGTCTGTATATTTTAGGACAAAAAATATATCAGGATAGCACACACTGGCTTTTTCCATTAGTATTAGTCTGTATTTTGTGTTTTCTAAACAAATATTAGTTGTTGGAATGGATTTTGGTCAATTTGGCAGCTAGTTAAGTTTTAAGAAATGTAGGGTTTGTCTCAAAAATCCTTATTACAATTTTTTTTCTTTTTAGTTATTTATACAAATTGATCGGATCGCTATTTTTTAGGATTTTCTTACGATCAAAAGATATAAAGATCAGGACCTTTTGCGATACTCCGATCAGCGATCAATATCGCTATATCGCTATTGATCGCCGATCAGAAAAAACTCCGATCAACAAGCGTATATATATTATATTTATTTATTATTTATATCTATATATATTAGGTATATATATTATTTATTTATATATATATATGTATATTATAGGTTTAGAATAAAATTGGAGCCATTTATTTTACGAAAAATATTCTCATACAATATAACTTTTCACCGAACAAAAGCGAATTTGATGTGAACCAAAGCTACAACTTAAAAATTAACATTTTTGATCAATAAGGAAGAAAATATCATGTAAATGGAACATATATTGACCAAAGTATTTTACAATCCAAACCTCCTTTACGTTACAATTATGAAAATATAAATTGTATATATTTTAATTATACACACCTTATTGGTTTTGTCTATCCATATCCTCTTAGGAAGAACAAATATTTGTGTCATAATCTAGTTTATTATACATCTGTATACTAATCATCAAGCAGCATTGATGTTTGTAAACTTCTAATAGCAATATTCACTCGTCAATATTTATTATTTTGTATAACATAAGATAAGTTCGTCCTCTCATGTCATGGTAGATTATGTGGCATATTACTGTTTTCAATTGAGGATCGGATAGTTTCCAACGATCAAAGTTAGTTTAATTCAAGATTTAATCTTACGTGCATTTTCTTCAGATTCCCTAAAACATGAAGATAGTTGTAATGAGGTTTGATCATATTTTATGTTTCAAGTATGTGAGATTTTTACTAAATATTATATTGTAAACAACGCTTCCCTCGGGATAGCAAAGTTATATAAATGCCGTACATGATGGCAGACTGCGACTGGGATCTTACAGACATAGGCACATAAATTATCTGACACAACACTTAGTCTAATGTCGCTGTGACAGTGTTTTGTTCATGAACAATTAAAGAAACTTTTAATTTCAGTGTATTCAGCAATCATTTGATCCTTTTTCTCTATTTACCCATTGTTAGACCGATAGTATATATTTGCCTACCAATTATAATTATTTGACGTACGGTGAAACCACAAGCATTACTAAATATTAAACAGATTTTCATGTGAAATGACAATTTGAGACAATCTTCACGTTGACAGATAAAAAACTATAGAGCAGATTCGAATTCAATGCCCTTAAATTAATCCAACTTGTCCTTGTTTAAAAAAATGGTGTGTCAGCTTGTGTGAGTCGTTTTGGACCGTTTGGACCGGACCGACTATCAATCGGTCCATATTAATTGAGTCGATGACCTGCGGTCTGGATCGATGGATTAGAAAAAGAAGATACGTGACGTCACATAAAAACAGAAAAGAATAGATATATTTCATATTTTCTTATCGGTCTGAGTTTCAGTCCGCGTACCGATAGTAGACCGAGTCACGTGATATACTATTTAAAGAGCGGTTCATTTTTTTAGACCGACCAAGTGAGCCGATCACGTGGCCGACCTTGGACCGACCCAACACTATGTGCAGCCCACTTTAATTAATACCTTGAGATAAAAAAAACCTCAAAATCCTTACACAGAATAGGTTGCGTTATATGGGTTTAAGTTGCGTAAAAAAAGTTATTCCAATTATTGTGCTGGTTATTTATATCGTTTAATATCATTGTGAATGTTAGTATGCAATGTAAAAAAAATATTTACAAAATATCTTTATTTCAAGCATTTATATCAGACCCAATTATTGACACCACTAAGAAAAATATAAGCTATATTTTAAAATAATATATAACATATAGGGTTGGGATTGTTTTAATATTAGAATAAAAACAATTTTGTTTATACCAATAAGAAATATAATATATAATCTATACGAAAAAAGATTTGTTTACAGAAATGTAACGGTTTGGCTTTTTATCTTGATCTTTAATATTTTTAAACAAAAACATAGTTGCCTAAAAGAATTTGTTAAGGGCAATATTATTTTTTTTGCATCATTTTCAAATATCATAAATATCATATATTTTTTGGAATAAATATAAATTAGTGTTCTGTTTGTAAAGCAACTAGCACTCGGGTACAAGATCCCCGAGCCCACAATTATGGATTCCAAAAATATTATAGGAAAAGTGATATTTAATCATGGAAAATTCCCTAATAGAAAAAGCAAATATAGCCTACAAATATATATTTTTTAATATAGATATTTAAGGACATAAGCCTTCAACTTCTCAAAAGCGAAACCTAAAAGAAGCTATCAGAATCAAAGCCAGCCATACATTAAACCTATAATATATGTAGTTATTTAGTCTAACGATACAGAATTTATTCCTCACCATTTTTTTGTTAGCAATTTAACGTCAACCAGAGCTAAAATATAATTGTTTTTTCTTTCAGATTCACGGCTTTCAAAACTATATTAGGTTTTAATAAATTTAAAAACAAATCCACATTAACTAAGCTAGGAACCGGTAAAGATAATATGCTGTAGATATCTTTAGTCATTAGCAAACAGTGTCCTACTGATGGATTGATAGATATTCATAAATCTACTGATTGAAAGCGATAGTTTAATCAATATAGTCAAAGATAAAAGCATTTTATACACCAAGAAAACTATTATGAGTATTTTTTTTCTCTTTAGAATTACTTAAAAATTGAATTAAATGTATTTTCTACTATCGATTATCATCAATTCTTACTTTTTTTGTATATTGCAGTCAATCGACTACAAACATGTAATTGTTAGTCGTATTGCGTAGTTTTAACAACATACAACTGATCGAAAGGAGCGCTTAAGCTCAGTTTGTAAAGGTGTGTTCAACTCTCAAAGTTCTGAGTGTAATTATTGATTGACCTCAGTAAAAAGATTAGGATTCGATCGAGTAATTTAATGGTACAATGCGTATTTCTATCCTAACAGATGGAACTATATAGACAAAAATTCGGCATCGATAGCAGAATTATACAGCCAGGAGAACCGATCTAACAAAATACGAAATATAAATCAGTCGTTATTTATGATTATGATTAATACGAATAAAAAAATGTATTCCTTGATGTTAGAAGAGTATTACATCTTATAGAAAACATTGAGAAGGCAATGATAATTCAAAATATGTATGTAGAATACAGGAAAATATGACAATAATTTTGAGCATGCAAATGTATCTCATATTCTCAAAAGACTGAATATGTCTTTAGAACACATTTTGAAAATAATTTAGGCCAGTCTTTTCCAAAGAAAAATAATTAAGGAAATGTTTAGAGTAATGTCCCAATTGCAAATTGAAGTACATTTTTAAATGAAGGATGAAGAGGCTTTTCACAAATCATGACTTCTGGTCTTTAAGAATTAAAAAAATATTTTTAAATAACACAGGACACCATTTTTCAGAAAGAATCCATGTGGGACCTACAGAACTCTTTAAAGTTCTGCCTCTGTGTGGCTCTTACTGGAAAAAAATGAAACAATCGTGGAAGTCAGTCATAGAGGGGTGCCTTCCTCTTTTGGGTTCAAATGAGCCATTAAACGAAAACCCTAGACTACTTAGTCGTACGGAATTTCTCAAAGACTATTATGTACTATACCTTACCTCGGTTGGTCAATTCCACAGAAACGAGGAAAAAACAAAAAACTTCATCCTGGACTTTAGGGTGAAAAAATAATAAAAGACCGACCAGAGCCTGAAATTCCGTTTGGCCCACCCATCCCTTTTACATCGGCTTATCCAATCTTAAAAATCAAGATGTTCGCCGAGCATATCATAAAAATGTTGAGCAAAAACCGCCTTCGGAAATTGTAAAACGAAGACTCCATAAGCTCGATGAAAGCAGGAATGTGTCCTCGTTATGTCCTCAAATCATAATGAAGAATCCCTTCTCAGATTCAAGACAGAAATGGCTCCGATACAGGCTGGCAACTTCATCTCTCTTCATGAGTAAATCGAAGATCTATTCAGAAGATCAACTATGCCACTGGTGTGGGAAAGAGAAGGAGACCTCGTTCCACTTTTTCTATTTCTGCCCAATCATTATCCCTGTTGTTAAGTCAGTAGAGGAAAAAAACTCAAAGGGCATACGGTGAACACCTTGAACCCCCAGACTGGCTAATATCAACGTCCCCCAATTATGAGAACGCTTTTCAAATAGAGTCCATAATTTCCAAGGTTCAAGGAATTCTGTACACCTCGCGGGTCAAGGGGAACCCTCTCCCTATAGGACTGGACAAGTTGGTGGAAAGATACATCTCCCTCCTAGACCGAATCAATTATTAATAAACATTTATATATTTTATGAAAAGATTTAATCCAAGTTATATTTTTTTAAAGCATTTTTCGTGATTTAAACTTTATATATTGACCATTTGTCCCCTACCACTTTTCTATTTACAAAAATGTTGTATGAATGAAATATAATTTATAACTATTAAAAAAAAAAAAAAAAAAAAAAAGACGCGAATAGTTTATTCAATATTTCTTGTGCGATATTTTAAATGATTCGATATTATTTATTTGTATTTTAAGTTCTTATCGTCGTAAAAATATGTTTTAGTTCATCTCCAATGCTAAAATGTTAGACTATAATGTTTATTTGTGTTTCATTTTAACGTATTACCTTTTGTTCTTTTATGTATTTATGTACATTCTGTAAAATTGAACTGTGAAATATATAAAAAAGTCAAAGGTCAAAAAAAAAAAAAAAAAAGTACATTTAAAAAAAAAATTCACTGCTAACCAGATTAAACAATTTCTTTTAAATAAAAGTACACCAAAAACCAAAAAAAAATATGGTTATACTTTTGATGGTATATTATAATGCTACAATGTTATTTTATTAATACAAGAAATTGATTTAAATTTTTAGATGAAATATATGATGTAATATTTTGAATTATAAAATTTTATTCATACAAATTATATTTATCGGTATTTTTATAAAATATTAATCACAAAACCTCTTTAACAACCTAATCGTATGCGATACATTTTTCTAATATACTGGGTGACGACAAGAGATTATTTGCACCGTGTTTGACAGCTGCTTTTAGCGGTAAAATGGTATAAATATTTGGCTGATGTGGTTTCTAACTCAATTCTCAATTAGCTTTCCAGAATGGCTAGTTTCAATCGACTGGACGTGTTTGAATGGCCAGAGGAGTGGAGAAGGCAAGCAATGGTGTACTGTATCTGCTTCGGAACGATCAACAGGGAAATTGTCGACAAGTTTCACTTCTCTACGAGGACACCAACTATAACGTGGAGGCTGTTGCGGCCAGAAAAGAGCATAACACGGATAAGGAGAGATCCTCCTTACGGCGTAGCAGGGAGTTTATCGACACCATCCTGAAGAGGGTGCAGAATAATCTATCCATCTCCGTGAGTGCCCTTGGACGAAAGATGCTTGTCTCTCTTAGCACAATTTAAGCTGTTGTGCATGAAAACCTGTGTTACAAGAGCTACAAGATGCAGAAAGGTGAGCTGTTGACTGCCAAGATGAAGGAGAACCGCGAGAAGAAGGCCAGAAAACTCATCAAAGAGCTGAAACATCCCGTGGATAAGTACATGATTTAGTTGTTCTGCCATGATAATAATTTTTTCCAGGACCAAGTCATCAACACGCACAATTATCTATGGTTTGCGTCCGTCCCATGACGTGGCAAGGGTCATGAGGACCAAGCTCCCTGTCCACATTGTGATATTTGGGGTGGTCAGTAATGAGGGCCACGTCATGGCTCGCCAGATCTTTGATGTCGGCCTCAAGGTCAACCAAAAGGTCTATAGGAATGTTTTGGAAATTTTGGTCAAACCCTTGATTGATTCTGTGGTCAATGGCAGGCCATAAGACTCAGCCCCCGCCCACACTGCCAAAAAAAACTTGCTCCTTATATAATTTCTTTAACCACATTGGTCCGGATTACTGGCCTCCTAACTCCCCTGATTGTAATCCAATGAAATACTTTCTTAGGGGCGCAATCGAGAGGGACACTAACAATATTTCCTGTCCTAACAAAGATGAGCTGAAACAGAGAATAAAAGCATCATTGCATGATCTTAGAGCTCCTCTATTGTTCAGCATGCCTGTTCTCGGTTCCGGTTCCACCTGCAGACTGCTGTTGTAGCTAAGGGAGATTTTACTGAATAAATATAGTCTTAAAATATAAAGTCAACTCCGAGTTTTGAAATTTTGAATTCATCTTTAAAGAAAACAAAATATGGGTATTTAAAGTTAAGCCAAATATGGCGCCAATAGTCTCCGGTCACCCTTTACTTTATTTATCCTTAAAAGCAGTGTTTATAAATGAAATGTGGCAAACAATATTTAGCAAAAAATGAAGGTGCGGATATAAGTTCAAGATACTATATTATGCAAATACTAACAAAAGTTTTTAATCTATTTATAATACAAATAGTTCCCTCGCAAAGACAATGTCAAATTTCAAATGAGAAGAAAAATTATTTAAAGCATATTCAAATGAAGAATGTTATTAATTTTTGGCACCTTAACTTACAAAATCCAGGGTTCGCTTAATTAAAATGTAAAAACAATAAGATCATTCTATTCCTTCACGTCACAAATATATTCATTACCCCAATGATTTCCGTTAGGAGGCAGTTTTTAAAAGCAAATCATACGGGGAATATAACAATAAAGTAAATTTTTAAAGTAGAGATAATAATTAAGAATCATGGTTTTGATACCAAAATAAATATTTTCTAAAATAAAATAAATAATTATCTTTCGAAATTTTGAAGTCGAAAAAGACTCAGTGCATAAATAAGTGCACACCTCTTATTGTTGAGGGAACAGGTTCGACTCCTCACGGGAAGATAAGAACAACATCTTAGAAAAGAGTAATTTGGGTTCGAAGAAATCATTTTAATGATATAATGCTTATTCATATCCTCACATATGCAACTGAATTGAATAATTTAGAGAAAATACTAATATTTTTGAAGTCTACTTTTCATAGTAAATCAGGGTTTAATTCTGCTATAATTCGTCAAACATTGTTTGCAAACTGTAGACTTTATTAGGGGTAGCCTTGTACTAATATATTTAAAACAAGGGAGCTAATTGTTGGCTTACAGAAGCAATGGTATCAACCATAGAGATATAAAGATATAGAGAGCTGTTTGCCTCCAATAGCAAAGAAACATCCTTCGTCTGTATTCTGTGTCCAACAAAAACAAAACAATTTGATCTACGTCATCGTAAGTTGATCATGGAGATATAAATATTTGTTTATATCGGACACAATGACGTATTTCTCTGAAGAATCCAATAAGCCTCTATATCTTTATATCTCTATGCATCAACACATTACCTGATATTTTCAATTTATTCATGGGTTCGCAGAGTTCAAACGTTTTTGGTGGATGGACATCATCACAAAGTGGTCATGTATTGCAGATCTACCGTTCTCCTAATTGACAGTTCAATCCGTCTATAATGAGGACATTAAATATTCAATATTCACAAAAAGTATTTAGAAAAAAGATGGGTATCATGCATTAAAAAACTGCATGATTTTGAAACGATCTTCATATGTATAAATTGACGTGTTGGAGTCTCATAAACAACCGACACAATGGCAAAGCATGCTGAAATTAATGGATTTGCCAGTTTTTAATTATTAAATATCAGTTTGCACATTGAATTCACCCTCGTTACATTATTCACAAAGTTTAACTTCCACAATTTTTTTTATTCGACCTTATTCTATTTAGCGAAGTTACATATAATTACATATTTATAAATAAACATTCTAGTTTAAAATTAAATCGCAAATATAAAAGTCAATTTCAATATACAAACATTCTAGTAGTTAAAAGAGATTTTTTTGTTGTAAAAAACAATGCATTAAAAACGGTAAAAAAATTCACAGTGACAGTTTAAAAAAATGGTAAATTAATCACACAAATGTCTTCTGATAAAACCTCTATACGTTTGTAAGAGTTTTTTAAGATCATTCACTGTTTTGTCCGAGAATGAGGGAAAGTAGCGAACCAAGTCTCCCGCGAACCTCCACTGGGAATCAGTACGTCCTGGAATCTTGATCTCCAGCGCAGAGTAACGAGCAGCATAGGAAATTTGAATAGATCTTAATTCCTCCGTTTCGATAGTTTTCCCCGACGCAAGGTGCTCCGCTACGTAGCTTCTAGAGCTTGATAGAGCAAACTCTATTGGGAGAAATATTTTTGTCGTCGATTCGATGAATGTTGAGGCTGATAAAGTCCCTCACGATTTTAAGAACCAATTGATTTAACTTACATAGGTACATTATTTAACTTATATCGAAATATCAGACTTCTTGATTTATCGTTCATTTGTTGTCGTTCGCAAACGATGAACGACAAAGTTTTTGACGAACGACATGTAAAATTCCTTATCGTTCGTTTTTGGCGCCAAAAAAGACTAACACTTTTCATTTTGATTGGAAAAATTTCCTTTAAAAAAAACGTCATCACTTTTTTTAGAATGGCGAGAAAAAAATTATTTCTAAAAAAACGTCCTCAATTTTTTACATAATGACGAACGACAAGCGAACGATGAACTACGAACGATTCAATTTAACCGAAATACCGACGAATGATAACTTTTGGCGAACGACGAACGACAATTTTTCGTGAACGACAACAAGTCTGCAAAATATATATGGTTTATATCCCAAGTAACTAACATCACTTAACAACTCATAATTTTTAGGATATGACGAACTTGTAATATGTATTTCGTTGGAATATTGTTTTTACCCGAGCCCTAAAAATAATTTAATACTTTACTGGTTCCAGTATATATAATAGTTACAACTATTTTATTTATTTTAAAATTGAGAAAATAATGTGTGCACCACCAAATATGGCTAGTGCATGAACGTGATAAACATGAAACAATTTGCATTTATAGAATGTTAATTAGTATAACAAAGATATTTCAAAGGCATACAATTTTTAAAGATGCAAATATATATAATACCACTATCAGTTCATTGAATATATTTTCTGGGACAACTCATCATCTAAAGGAGGATTGTCTTTTACGCTGGCCATATATCTATAGCTCCCTTCCTTGATGGATCTCAGTTGTTTTTTACAATATATATATATATATATATATTAGGGTTGTTCTTATTTTTCAAAAGTTTGAAATGTTAGCAACATTGTGGATTTTCTGTTTCTTGGTGATAAAAGAAGACGACATACAAAGTTTGAACAAAATTGGTCAACATTACGAGGTCGCGCAACGAGGTCAAAGTTTTAAAAATTTAGTAAAAATATAGTTTTTCGCAAATTTCTTCAAAATGGTGGACGTTACAGACCTCAATAATTATTATTAATTTAAAGGAAATCTAATTACTACCAGACGTATGTTTGATGTTTTTTAATAAAACAAAGTTTTCAGTAAAAACAAAGGAAAAAATGGAGTGTGTATTGTTACTTATTTCATAGTTTTTTTGTATCAATTAACTTCACTCGCCTGTAGAAGATGACTTGTTCGCTTTAGAGTAAAATAGTACTTTTAAGCTTAGTAAAACTTTAGATGATAAATCCAAAAATGACCTTGGTTGCATTCTATCAATTCTGAATTCAGTACAATCTGAGTTTACATCATATGATTCAGAGCCTGTATTGACCTATAAGAAATCGATTATGAAAAAAATAAAAATAATGTGTTTCTTAGATTTGCGTCAAGGTATCCTCTCAAAATTTACTTTGTCTCTGACGCATTTATCCAATATATGCGTCATTTTGTACGCGAGATTGGCTTTTTTAATTTACATATAACTCTCTACTTATTAAACTGACATGATTTAGTATACCAAAATATTAAAGCTGGTTACCAAGCTTTCATTTGATATGTTTGGTGTTCTAAAAATCGCTATACTTTAAGAGATATAAGCAAATACGTACTCTCCCCCAAAAATTGTCTTTTGATATGAGAATATACGATTACCATCTGGTAATGCTGTTAGTGTTACCTGGATAGGAAGAAAAAAAGAAGGGAGAGAAGTGAGGCAAAATACTCCCTCCCTTCTCTTTCTATCCAGGTAACACTAACAGCATTACCAGATGGTAATCGTATATTCTCATATCATGGAGATGGTCCACCAAGGGGTATCTCTTTAGCCAGGAGATCAGGAGAACGCTCCAGTGGATTTCCACGTCGATCATTCCGAGGCCCCCGTCACTTCTTGGAGCGTAGAGGCGTTTTTTCCCCACATTGTTAGGTATGTTGACAAAGTCTTCACCCATCTTCTTCCATCTGCTTGCTGCGTCTTTTATTTTAGGTGTACACCGAAGTATGTGGTTGACACGGGGCAGGACAACCATGTTCCAGCATCTGATTTTGCTCACCAGACAAAGTCTATGTCTTCCCATTCCTCGACAGAGGATTCTAGGGACTTTTGAGCAGCCCGGACATTTTCTTCTGCTCCCAAGTCGAGGGAGATGGAATTACCCAAGACACTGGCACTGTCCACTAACACACATGGACTTAGGTTTTGTCGAACCCCATTATTATTGGTAAGAACTTGAGTTTTGTCTTCATTGATTTTGAGCCCTGACTTTAACTCGAAAACTTTCAGGACTTTCAACATCACCTTCCACTCCGCCCAAATGTTATCTCCTCCAAGCAGAACAGTCCCGTCATCTGCAAAGAAGACGTTCGTGGCCCTACAACCTCCCACGGTTAGGCCTCGCAATGACTCGTCCAACATCTTCTGGAGAGGACTTACGGCCACTAGAAGAGGGGTGGAGACAGGGGGTCTCCTTGCTTCACTCCGCGCTTCAGCTGTACTCTCGGGTACCCGTCCACGTCGATAACGGACTCAGAGTCCGTGAGGACATTATGAATTGCTTGAACGAAGATCTCTGGAACCCCAGGGAAAGCAATTCACTGATAATGTGATGATGCTCCACCGTGTCAAATGCCTTCCTGAAGTCGAGGCCCACAACTGCGATATCCTCTCCTGATGCCTTGCTTTCCCCGATGGCGGACTTTATGATCATGACAGCGTCTTCCATCATTCTATTTGATCGGAAGCCGAACTGCTGGGGATGAAGGAGCTCATCTGTAACAACCTTCAGTCTTTCGTTCAGACACCCAGTGTATATTTTATATTCAACGTCCAAGAGTGTTATGGGTCGCCAGTTTTTTAATTCCTTTTTGTCTTTTCCTCGTTTAGGAAATAAAACAACCTTTCCACATTTGTATTTTCTTGGGGGGATTTTCTTGGATTAT
>CP045899.1:9899105-9929106 GCA_013387185.1 Caligus rogercresseyi
ATTTTTACTAAATTTTTAAAACTTTGACCTCGTTGCGCGACCCTCGTAATGTGACCAATTTTGTTCAAACTTTGTATGTTCGTCTTCTTTTATCACCAAGAAACAGAAAATCCACAATGTTGCTAACATTTCAAACATTTGAAAAATAAGAACAGCCCTAATATATATATATATATATATATATATATGAGTCGTATATTGCTAAGAACAAATTAGAAACCAATCTTTCCTCCATATATGTCGAAGCAGATATGATGGAGATCCCATAAAATCGTAGACTTTTCTCGTAGAGATTACGATCCTTATCTCTTCTAGAGAGATGACGACTGAAATGTGGAGATAATATTTTTATAATGTTATACAAACAATTTATTTCATATGCAATTTCTATTCTATATTTGGTGGAAAAGATTTTATTTGTGTGTTCAAGGAAGCAAATGCGACGCAATGTTTACTTACATTGTATTATATATTATAACACTTTGATACTTATGTGAGAATAAATCGGACATAATAGAAATAGTTTGAATAACATCGTCATACCATCTCCATATATAAGTCGTCATCCCTTTTAAGAGATAACATTCCTGATCTCTTCTACCAGAGTCGTTGATTCTTATGATATATATCGCGATTGTAGTCATTCCTAGGAGAGGATACGATCGTGACCTCTACCAGGAGAGTCAACGACTCTACTGGATCTCCATCTCTACTCCGACTTATATATGTCTGTATACCTATACGTGATTCATTTCATCTATGCATAAAAATACGGAAAGCCCCCTACAATCACGCCCCATTCAGCTCCTCCCAACTTTTTCTCTCGTTCCTCCATCTCTGTTTATTAATTTTTTGCCTCCCCCCCAGCTGGGGGGGGGGGGGGGTCCACTCCATGTATATTATGTAAGTATGCACACAGGGCAACCTTGTTCTCTGCACAATATGTATATGTACACCATAATATTAATACATATATAGAAAGAAGGAGTGTTTCTTTGCTATCAGACTTCTTTATCTCTAGACCATTGATATATACTTTAATATGTTGGTTTTCAAGGCACCACATATTGCCGGGGGGGGGGGGGGGGTTCCACTCCATGTATATTATGTAAGTATGCACATAGGGCAAACTTGTTCTCTGCACAATATGGTTTCCGGAGAATTCCCCCCCCCCAGTGAATTGTCCCCGGGTGAATTTCCCCCTTGCTGGTCATCCCTCACGTGCTCAAAAAAATAATATCGTGATACTAATCAACGTATTTTGGATATTGTAAATAATTATGATATCGAGATACAATTAATTATTTACGAGCGATTGCTCATGATATTACATTTCAAAACTAATATTTGTGTATGTCCATGTGATTCATTTCTTTGTGTTAGCATTAGTTTGTTTAAATAGAAAATGTATATACATGAGGAAATTATCTAAAAAGTATGTTATTACAAATTACTGTTTTTTTTTATTTTCATAGTTCATTAAAAAGTGTGAATAACAAATAATGTCATTTAATAAAAGAAACCAAAAAAATTATCTAAATTAACTTTTCTTAGGTTTTCTGGTGCCAAAATATATTATAAAATCTTCAAAAAAGTAATTAATATAACCACAGGTTCCAAGACCTGTAAAATTGCATTTTAGGGTTTCATTTGCAACTTTTTAAAAATATTTATCTCCACGGAGGGAATTGACTGGGGGGAAATCACCAGGGGGGATTCACCGGGGGGATTCTCCTAGAAGCATTATGTAAGTATGCACACAGGGCAACCTTGTTGTTTGCACAATATGTATATGTACACCATAATATTAATACATATATAGAAAGAGAAGGAGTGTGCTCTTTGCTATTAGACTTCTTTATCTCTAGACCATTGATAATATACTTTAATATGTTGGTTATCAAGGCACCACATATTGCTGATGCTATTACACACTTTCATATGAATAACGATTAGGGATAAGGTTGTTCTCGCAACTCTCCAATAAACATGTTTTTTTTCTCAGTGGCCTCCATCCATGCCTTTCACGAACTCTTTGAATTTACTATTCCAAACCTATCTCTTAATGTTAATTTAATAAAATAGCTCCTCAGACTCAGAAGACTCATGAATATTTATTTTGATATGAGGCTAATTGATAGGACACAGAATAAGACACTTAAAAAATATACATAGGATGATTTTAAGAGAGCCAAAAGATAGCATAACAGATATAGTTGATCACTACATTCTATTTCTTAGCATACTGTTTTAATGCTGTGTGGGCTAGGGACCATGCAGCGTCAACTTGGGAGGACATATGTCCCTCGATATATATTTACCAGATTTGTTGATTCGTCGTTCACGAACAACAAAAATTTGGATGAACGACAACAAAAAATTCCTATTGTTCGTCGTTCGTTTTAAAAAAATCCTTTCTAAAAAAACGTCATCAATGTTTTCCGAACGACAAACGAACAATGGACGACGAACGATCCAATCTTAAAATGAACGACGAACGATAACTTTTGGTGAACGACGAACGACAATTTTTCGTGAACGTCAACAAGTCTGGCATTTATATATTTATATCTCATATTCATTGTGCTTCTTCAATAACATTTCAAAGATTATTAGGTTCAGCGACAAAAATATTAATATTCCCTTTGTTGATCTTCGCTGACATTGTTATAGGTTTCGCTTTTTTCTGACACCTCTGCTCATAACACATGAACAATAAATAAGGATTTCTTTTATTTCTCCAGCATTCTACATATATTGAATATAAACATTTCTTTATTTTTCTTAACTTTTTCACTCAAAAATTATATAATAAATAAAAGTGCGGGGGATGTTTTTTACTCGCTTCTTTTTCTCATTTTCTTAATACATTTAGGGCTCCCCCTTCTATGGAAAAGATAAGGAGAGGAGGGGGGAGGGGGGCAGCCCCCCTCCCACAATTTCTATCCATCTTCCACCCCCTGTGACTCCACATACCCCCTATTCTTATATTTAGAGAAAAATAATTTCAAACATTTATGTCATGAAGTGCAGAGGGAAAAGAAAAAAAGAACCCTAATAAAAACAGTAAAATTAAAAAGGAAGATAAACGAAATTTCAAAGAAAGTTTTCTGTTTTGTAAAAAAAAAAATATCAGCCGGCAAATTAAAACTTACTCGCATATTTGGGCGCCTACGGCGCCCATATGTTCGCCCTTCGTGTATGTGTAGGTTTTATATATTTACTCACTAAACCTTAACTAATAATCTTTGCAATGTTATTGAAGAATCATAATCCTTTTACTTCTTATTGTTATGATACTAATAATAAATACCAGAAAAGGTGTATCCAATGACATTTTTTTTCATTTCTGGTCCTATCACTTTGCAAATAGTTTTATTAGGTCCTCCTTGACCCAAGGATTCCATAGGTACCTTCAAAGTTCAAATCTGACCATAAATGTGGGAGGAGATAGCGTGCGGACATACAGACGGACAGAGATTGGTGAATTATTATATAGATTTATCACTATAAACGTGAAAGGCCTTTAGAATAATGGGATACGCAACAGAGAAGATCCCTCCACTTAAAGATCTCTTTGATGATTAAAATGGTTGCCTACTTGATGAAACAATTTAGTAGATCTGGGATTAGGAAAAAGGAGTTCCTACAATAAGATATATCGTCATCATATGTTGGTGAATTGTTATTTTTGAAACAAGACTGATAGAAAGAAACGGAGAGGAATCATTTGAATAAGACTTCACTTTGATTGAGCTGTGAAAATCAAGTCACAGAGAGAAGAATATCATACTTAAAAGAACAAATTGTATTTTCTCAAGGAGACTATTCAAAGGAATGGTCTCCTTGAATGTACATATATATGAAGATTGATTTAAAAAAGGAACTGCTCATACTCAAAGAAATAGTGAATGTGTTTTGTTGTATCATATATGTCGATAAATACTTTAACTATCAGACGTAGAAAATGAAATAAAATGTGATACCACGTGAAAAAAATATGTTTATTGATGGGCTTGCAAGAACAACCTTTTTTCTTTCCCCAATTATGATCATAATATTTTTTTCTTCTTCTCTCCTCCACATTATCCAGTATGCTCTGTATATATATATATATATATATATATATATGATATGTAACTCTTGGCGTCCCCCCCCCCCCCTCCGAACCCTCTTCTCAAGCTCTCAGCATGTGAGCTTGAGAAGAGGGAGTATTATAGTTGGGGGTCTGAGACCCCCTCAGACTCCTCCACCATCTTCTCTTCCCTCACATCACAAGAAGAAGAATAAGGAAAAGATGAGGGGAGGGGGCCAAATCCTTGTCCTGTTGTTCCTCAAGAAGGAAAATCGTTTCGTAATCTATATATATATATATATATATATATATATATATATATATATATATATATATATATATATATATATATATATATATATATATATATATGTCGTAGTAGAGATGGAGATCCAGTAGAGTCGTGACTCTCCTGGGAGGGAATACGATCCTTATTTCTTCTAGGAGAGATGAGGACTAAATTTGGTGATAATATTGTACGATGTTCCATTTCTATTCCATATTTTGTTAGAAATTATTTCATTTGTGTGTTCAAGTATGCAAATACAACGCAATGTTTTACTTACATTATATATATGTATTATATATTTATAACAATTTGATACTCATTCGAGAAGAAATCGGACATAATTAAAATAGTTTGAATTGTCATGCCAACTCCATATTTAAGTCATCATCCCCTTTAAGAGGTATGACTCCTGATCTCTTCTAGAAGAGTTGTTGATTATTTTGATATAAATCGCGATCGTAGTCACTCCTAGGAGAGGATACGACCGTGATCTCTACCAAGAGAGTCAACGACTCCACTGGATCTCCATGTCTACCGTGACATATATACATATATATATATATATATATATATATATATATATATATATATATATATATCAGTGTTCATAGGTTGACGGATATTTCGGTTTAACGAATAATCAACGCCCGTTGTACATTTTACAAACTATTGATATCGGCGAATTTCGGCACTGATACTTGCCAATATATAAATATCTTGATTTATCTTCAAAAATTGGCTTCCAACATATATAATTAATAACATTTAATCACTTTAATATATGTTAAATTAGTTAAAAATATTATTCATCAAATCACAAGGTTAGGAAGGTTCGACGCCTCAAAACGCGTCTCCAGGTCATAAGGGACTCTCAAATGGTCATTGATTGCTATTTCAAGGATGTTGAGGACGTGAGGAAGCTTACAAGGCTTAGGAAATGCAAAACAAAAAGGGTATGAGAGTAAGCAGGCCTTCTATGTATATTTGCATCATGGGGTGTTTTTGGTCATGGGGCCCAAGTTTGACTAGGTTTCAAATGTAGAAAGTGTTCGGATTGACTATTTTAATTTAAATATCAATATCTTACAACCTTTCCTGTAATTTGTAATTAAAAAGTAGTATGAAGAATCTACCGTTATGTTTATATTAATTATGTATAAACGAATTTATAACTCCCTGGGTTTAAGACATATTTTCTTTGATGTGGCATTCTTGCTCCTCTTCGGCAGGGGGGCTCTTTTCAACTTTTTTCTTCGTCAGCTCATAATATGACTGTTTTCTCCCCCCTCCCCCACCCCCTCCACTCTACACATTTTATCAGAGCTCACTCCCTCCTTAAAGTATCAATATGTTTTAAAAGATGGTGGAGAGAGTAAGTAAGAAAACACAAAACTCCTCCATTTTAACAGTATAACAATCAAGACTTTAATCGGGGCAAGGTTAATGAAAAACAATACCTTGTTCATATTGCCAAGAGAGTTGAGTTTTTGCTTGCTACCAGTTTGTAATAACGTCAAACTGGAAAATGGGAAGCATAATGTTTTGAACATAGAGATATAAAGATATAGAAAGCTCATTCCCGTCAACAGCAGAGAAACATCGTTCATCTGTATTCTGTGTGTCCACTATAAACAAAGTAATTTATACTACGTCATCGTAAGCTGATCATAGAGATATAAGCTATCTCTATGATCAGCTTATGACGTAATATAAATTACTTTGTTTATAGTGGACACACAGAATACAGATGAAGGGAATAAGCTCTCTATATCTTTTTATCTCTTTGGTTTTGAAGGGTTATTATTACAGCTTACGTCATCAAGTATCTATTGCTACAATATATTTTAGATACGTCACAAATAATAATTAGAAGATTACTTACGTTTTACTGTACATGGATATGAATTATTGTCTATGAAAGTGTTAGCAAAATAATTTTTGGTATAATTTAAAAAAAATTATCGTTAAGACATCAAAATACTTAATAGTTTACTTTTTTAGGATTTAGTTCTCATAAATGGCAGCAAAGATAATCCATATCGTTTTGCTAATTGGAAGTTATGATGCAAAAAAAAATGTCCTTTGATCCATACACAAATAGTTCAAATCGCAAGCGTCTTTCATTGCCAAAGGCTCAGCTGGTTTAAATAAAGTATTTTCTAAGGTCGTTTTGGGCTCCATGCTTCTTAAATAATTGAGAAGTAATCCTATTCAAATCCCAGATTTTAGCATAAAAAAGAATAATTAATTCCTATCCTGAGGTCTCAAGAGCAACTGCTAAAATGTCTTTAAGCCATGATGCGAAAGAACTTTGTTACATAAATAGACCAAAGTCACATTTTCAGTAATTTTGCAGTCTGTTCATACGTTGGTACTGCTGTTTTCGTATTACATGTCGTAGTAGCCCAAGAAATTCATATTAAAAAGGCAAAACTGATGTAAGCCACTTTTTTAAGGGATAATTTATCGAATAAAAGGCAACATCAAAAACATACAATGAACCTTGAAATGCAATTCGTAACGTAAATAGAAAACAAAAAGCTAAATGCATGTATGATTTAATAACGTTAAATGACGGAATTGTCTGGTATTTTGAGTGAATAATTTCATACATCCAGACCAAACTATACAAAAGACTTTGACTTATCATTCGAAAAATACGATTTTTGATATTTGAGCCTTGAGCTTTTTTTTGTTGTTCAGCGTTCATCCTCTTAAAATAAAAAAGAATCCGTTAAGTAATATGGTGCTAAATTTTACGTTTCGTTCACACGCCCAGAGTTTCACTAATAATTGGTAACCTTAGAGAAGGTTAAAAATATATATATTTTGAATGCCTTACATGTATTTTTTTTACGAGAGTCCTTTTTTGTCGGATGCATCTATAGCTTCATACTCTAAGAGATTATTGTACTTTTTTTTTGTTCACTGCTTCCAAGAGCGAAAACTTTTTATGACAGTGACGCCCCCATCAGAGACCCCCCCCCCTCCCTCCTCACCCCCCTACACTAGTAAACTACTACTAAGATGCATAAAAACTTTCCTGTCTTCTTTGTTCTACTCCCCCCCCCCCCTACCCCTCTCAACGCTGCTCTTTGTGAGTGTCTAAGGTGGGAGTGGAGGGGGCTCTGAGGGAAGGGATACTCACATCTCTTAAAAAATAGTAATTATAAATATTCCTTTTTTTAATCCGAAGTTCCTTTTTTTCAAAAGCAGAGAAATAGTATTTTTTTTGTCTTAAATGTTATAGCACAATGATATATTGGGGGGAGGGTTCAAATCATAGAAATATAAAGATACAGAGGGCTTATTCCTTCAATAGCAGAGAAAACATCTTTAAGCTGTATTCTGTGTCCAAAATAAACAAAATAGTTTATACTCGTCATCGTAAGTTGATCATAGATATAGAAAGATTTGTTTATATTGGGCAATATGACGTATTCTCTGAATAATCCAATAAGCTCTCTATGTCTTTATATCTCTATGGTTCAAATCCACGAAACAGGGACACCTAAACTTGCAATACTATAATCAGGGAAACTCAAAAGCACATTAACGGTGGGTTTGAAACCTCAATATGTCATAGCTGTGATCCATGAAAACCAATGGCCTATTTGCGGTGGGTTTGAAACCTCAATATGTCATAGTGGAACCCTGGCGCCCATTGACGGTGGGTTTGAGTTGCCAATATGCAATGTTTGTTATAGTGTTGGATTTGCAACTCAAAATGTACTATGTATAATAGTGGTTGACGTGACCTAAGGGCCCATGTTCTGTGGGTTTGAAACACCAATATGTTAAAGCTGTGATTCAGGGAGTCTGAAAACCTATTAGTGGTGAGTTAGAAAATAGCTGTGTTTTGACCGTTATACAGAAGAAATTGTCAAGGAAAACGCGGTCGAAAAAGATATGGCCCAAGAAGAAATAACCTAAGATAGAAAAGAAAAATAATGACGCATGGAAAAATAGCCCAATACATGGGCAGGCAAGTATTTGAATGGAATACACTCAAGTATAGGATAAATTTATTTATCATATAAATTGATTAAATAAGAACAAAAATTAATTTTATTTTTGCAATGATAGATTTACCGTGACAAACGGTTACTTTAAAGAATATATTTTACTCATCGTCGACGATCAACCAATTTTCATTCATTATTGGTGACCTTCTTTGAAAACTGCCCATAAAAAACATTATTACTTTTCTATACATGAACAGAAACATTTTATAAGGCTAAGGTATGTCATCACGAAGAAATTAATACGGAAAGGTAAAAGTTTGGGGGTTTTATTCAATACTATGGACCCTCACATAATTCGAATAATGGGGACTCAATGCGCTCAAAGGAAAGGGAAATTCCACGAAGAAGGCTAAGAATACATCCTTAATCAAAGTAGACATCAAATACATTTAATCTATTAATGTCATATTTGTTAGGTAACTAAGTTGAGACAGTAATTACACCCATGTACGCTATAGCATAAAATAAACAATGATAGCGTATTCTTAGACCTATGTCAAACTTAAAATGTATAAATTAAAAGTGCAAAAACGTGCTTTAAAAGACGAAGTTTACTATTATGGTGTATGCATCTATATACCGTGACGTCAGAGATGAAGTACATATTTTATGCCTACGTTTTTCTAAGGTCAATATTGATCGGACAAAGGCATAAATATATTTAGATATTCAATGAAGAGAATCATTATTGAATCCTCACTCGCACGCTATAGTAATGGGCCAATTCTGATCCTCTTTAGACGGATAAATAGCTGAAATCCTTCTGGTGAATAGGATCAAGAACCGACCGAATCATGTGATTGAATCCCTTCAGAAATGAATCACTCAATTCCCTCAGTCAAAATTAAAGCATGAAACGTCAAGTTTGATCACATTATCATTATAAATATATAGAAGCAATTGTATTCCAGTTCAACAGCAGCAGAAACATCGTTCAGCTGTATTCTGTGTGTCCACTATAAACAAAGTAGTTTGTACTACGTCATCGTAAGCTGACCATAGAGATAGATTATATCTCTATGTTCAGCTTACGATTACGTAGTACAAATTAAATTGTTTATAGTGGACACACAGATACATTGAAAGGAATAAGTTCTCCATATATTTTTATCCGTATGTTCTTATCTTGTTTTATTTTATTTTCTTCTCGAATGTACCCTTTGTAGTCACAATAACTTTCATTGAGAAACCCACAATTTACTGAAGCCTCAAAACTCGAACTGTGAATTAACGGGGGTTGCAAATTTATTTTAGAAACTATGTTGAAACAACACCAGAGGAAATCAAATATGTTTATTTATAATGACACACACAGCAACAAGAGGGAGAAGACCTCAGGTACTTTAATAATAAAAAAGAACAACTCCTAAGGCCTAGCCTACATACTATTTCACTTATGTACATACAATAACTTATCTATTGAACAAGGGAAAAATAAAACAACAACAAAATTCCTTCTTTGTGTGAGAAGAATATGAAGTAATAGTCCTATCCCTAAATACCGTTTTTTTGTCTTAAGCTATTTGATAGTGCATAGGTAAAAAAAGCAATGGAATCCTTGTGGAAGTGATTGATATAACGTTTTATAAACAGAGCAAGGATTCAGTAGAAAAAAATGCATGGCCGATATGAGTAGTCGCTAGCAAGATAAGTCCAATTGGTATGGGTGGATTTGTTTTTACAAATTTATAGATTTGCAATTCATTTTCGAGAAATTAAGATATATATATATATATATATAACGAAAAGTTATCATTCGTCGTAATTCGTTAATTTTAAATTGAATCGTTTATCGTTCGTTTGTCGTTCGTCGTTCCAAAAAAAATTGACGACATTTTTTTAGAAAGGAAATTTTTCCCATGGAAAAGAAAAATCTTTGTCTTTTTTTGGCGCCAAAAAACGAACGACAAACGATAGATTTTTTTGTTGTTCGTCAAAAAATTTGTCGTTCGACTTTCTTGATTACAAATGAACGACAAATCAACAAATCTAATATATATATATATATATATATATATACTATATTATTATTATTATATATATATGAAACCTCTCAAACGCAATATCATTTATCTTAGGCCTTCAGTTTCCGCCAACGACGCTATTGAAGTATAAGAATTGCAAACCTATCACCAACTATGAAGACATGTTACAGGAACCCACTTCATGCTTTATGATGGACATTGAGCCTTTGGATCCCACGAATTTAATTTTTTTTTGCTACAACGTTTCGTTTTGTCTCTGAATATATATAATATTAACACTCAATTTTATTCTTATAAAATATATTAGAAAAGCGCTAAGAGCGTATAAAAAAAAAATGAATCCGTTAACTTTAGTATATGTTTGGCTACTCTTGTTTATGTATTTCTATATTCTAATTTCATTAATGCCTCTACATTGAGTTGCATCCGAGGGGATATGAATAAGCATTATAGTTTGTTTTTTAAGAGTAGGATCAAAGAAGGAAGAATGGAGGTCGAATTTTGGATCCAAGGCAGAATTGAATACAGGATCTTGGTCCATCTCCTAAAACACACTTTAACCAGGCTTGTGAGCGATCAGGAAAAAAATAGCGATCCGATCAAAAATAGCGATCATAAATTCTTTGCGATATAGCGATATAACGATCAGGGATTTTTCCGATCAGCGATCCGATCAATTTAATTGCGATCAACAAAAAAATTACCTATATAATACTAATTCTAAGTAAAAATTTAAATGTATATACAGTCAAACCTTTATAAGCATTCATCTTTATGTTGGTTGTTTCCCATAGCCTATGACAGTGGTTCCCAAACTTTTTCTGCTGGGCCCCCCTTTGGTATATAAGAAATTTTTGCGCCCCCCCCCCCCCCCGCCAAAAAAGGACATACACACATTTTGTTCTCAGAGTCCATTGCAGTTTATTTCACACATTGTAATTAATACAAACCTCAACCTTTTTTTTGTTTTTTTGTCCATTTTCTAGCAGTGTTATTTAGTCAACGGCATTTATATTTTCATTCATTCGTTTTTCCCGCGCCCCCCCCCCCTCCTGCAATTGCTCTGCGCCCCCCCTAGGGGTCGCACCCCCACTTTGGGAACCACTGGCCTATGAGCTCCAAAATAACGACTTCTCCATAGGCGCCTGTCTGTATATTTTAGGACAAAAATATCAGAATGATTGTTTCTCATAGCCTATGAGCTACAACACTCTGGCTCCACAATTGACATATGTCTGCATACTTTAAGACAGGAGATGCCAGAATAAATGTTTCCCATAGCCTATGAGCTCCAAAACAATGACTTCTACATAGTCGCCTGTCTGTATATTTTAGGACAAAAAATATATCAGGATAGCACACACTGGCTTTTTCCATTAGTATTAGTCTGTATTTTGTGTTTTCTAAACAAATATTAGTTGTTGGAATGGATTTTGGTCAATATGACAGCTAGTTAAGTTTTAAGAAATGTAGGGTTTGTCTCAAAAATCCTTATTACAATTTTTTCTTTTTTAGTTATTTTATACAAATTGATCGGATCGCTATTTTTTAGTGATTTTCTTACGATCAAAAGATATAAAGATCAGGACCTTTTGCGATACTCCGATCAGCGATCAAATATCGCTATATCGCTATTGATCGCCGATCAGAAAAAACTCCGATCAACAAGCCTGACTTAACCATGTTGTCATTCCAACTCAGGAATAAGCCAAACAAGTAGTGACCAATGTGTCAATTTCTAAGAGTAGCTGGGATCTGCTTTAGCTTTCGAGGTTGTCGATTCAAGCAATTTTGAGCCATACTTCTTTTAATACAAAATAAAAACGTGTCAGCCAACAAGTAATAATACGTATTATCACTCTGCTGACAAAACGACACTCATGCATGAGAGATTTGTTCGACAATGATTGGTGAACCCTACGAAAGCCATGGCCAACTATTATATGTACTTGAATACAAAGAACTTCACGACTGAGACTCATCTATCGCCTAAAAACATTGGAATATGGCTTAAGAACCCATAGTTTAGTTTGTCTATGTACACTGGAGGCCCAGTGTAGAGGCGTAAAATAATCTGGAATAGGAATGTCCTTTATGGTCTTAAACTAGCTGTCTCATTTCTTTATGTCAACCTATGTAGGTCTTAACCCAATGGACATTATTCATTACCCAAGTGCATTCAATACATTGATACAAATATTCACTGTGCGAGGGCTTACAGCAGCCAAGCTCAAAGATATACAAACGTTTGGTTGTCTACATAAAAGTTTTATTTTTGACATGTTATTTATCAAATATTTTTGAGCCAGCAACATTGACTGAGAATTCTTTCTTTTATGGTGTGCAAAAATGACTGAATTCCGACTACTAACAACTGAAGGCCACAAAACATATAACTGACTATGTGCAAAGCAAGGTGTTTCCAAATCAAGCCAAAAAATTGACTTGAGACTTGTTAATTGGTATATCATTTGTGGGCTGTGTATGATTTTAATACCGACTTGACATAGAAAGAGAAAAAAACTGAAAACATAGAGACATCTCTCTGGCTTCTCTTTTATTATAGTATTAAACCTCACAAACCTCTCCCTTTTCATAACAAAGCTGTTATTATTATTATTGCGTTACATTAAACAGCTTGAGTTATTTAACTCTAGAGGAGGAACCTTGATACGGAGTCCCTCTTGTGTCCGGAGTCACTTATTCGACAGAATTCCTGGACGAGAGGAACTCCATCGTCTCTTGTCGGGACTGACTTGTTCTTATGGTAAGTAGTTCAATGCCTCCCTCGTCACGGGAGGCTCTCTAGGCTTCCTCTCAAAGCTTATTAATTCTTTTAGCATTTTTCTGGCCGATTTGACGACGAAAGTGAAGGAGGAAGACAGTAAGACCGCCCCTCATAATTCATCTAGAAGATAAAAGAAACAACGCAACAAAATGCATTGAATTTTTTTGTAAAAAGTGTTTAAAAAAAATTAAACAATTATAAAAAATATGTTATGAAAAAGGGAGAGGTTTGTGAGGTTTAATACTATAATAAAAGAGAGGCCAGAGAGATGTCTCTATGTTTTCAGTTTTTTTCTCTTTCTATGTAAAGTCGGTATTAAAATCATCCACAGCCATTTATGTAGGTGCTGTACAATTATAATATAATCACAGAAGTATAAAAGTTTCTTACTAAGAAGGCATTGTAACTTATGTTTTAACCACCGTATACATGACGATGTCTTGAAGAAACGGTGCAGGAAAATACTGCCTAGGAGGAAATTATCCAAAATTTAAAAGGAAAATGGTGAATCATGGAAAAATGGCCCAAATGCCAAGTATTTGAGTGAAATACAACCAAGTATTGTAGAAATTCTATTTGTCAAACAAATTGAGTAAATAATGGCAAAAATAGCTTTATTTAAGCAATAAATGATTTTGTTGTTGTTATTATTTTTAAAAATTTGGACCCATCACAAGCGTGGTATTATTTGGACATTAGGAAAAAATGACCAAAAAAAATACAGGCACAGAAGAAATGGCTGAAGAAAATGTGGAGCTTTTTTCAATCATTTTCCTTTTTAATCTTGGGTCGTCGTTTCTTCCTCGTCACAATTGAATCAAATCAACTTTCCGAACTTAAGCCAAATTTAATTATACTCATAACTGAGTACTCTTTAATATAATATTATAATTATTGAATGAGGGGCTGTATGATCATCATAATTAATACGCGTTGGCCCAGTGGTGTTGTAAGGAGCTGAATAATAATAATAATATCTAAGAAGGAGGTGTGTGGGGGGGGGGTCTAAGAGTAAGTAATTCCTTGGCAGGAGGAGGAACAGCATCGTCACTATTCCTTCCTTCTCCTGTCTGACATACATACTTGCGGGGGAACAACAACAACACACCGTATAGGAGGGGGTGTAAAGATGGCTCCCCAACGTGTGTGTGTGTGTGTGTTAGAAAGAGAGAAAGAGACATCAGTGGGGGGAGGGGGGGGGGGGTGACGTAGCTCACTCCTCCACTCTCTTCTTCTTTTTATGACTGCTACAGAGCTAAGAATATATACATATATATGTGTGTTGTGACCCATCAGCACAAAAAAATAGTATTTATTTTTAGAGATTTTTTTTAAATGTTATATTTTATAATAAATACATAATACCTCTAAGCAAATGCGCATTAAAAACATAATTAAATATTGTAGTTTAAAATTGTACAAGCCTCTTTTTTTCATTTTTATCTTATTATTTACGTTTTTTATCAAAAAGCAAAATAGTTGGTCTAAGTTATATATTTTTTGAGTGCCATGTAAGTCTAATAGACTAATAACTAAATACCTAGTGTAATGGATCAGCTAATGTCTCAATGATGATCTGAAGAAAATAATGTCCATACTACTTTGTACTGTGTAATACTTAAATTGCCCTAAAAAATCTAAAATAAGGATAAATCATCTTGCTAAAAATAATATTAATACGATCGATTTATTCATCAATGACAGGGATAATATTTGTGAGTTAATAGCTTATCTAATTATGCAAAGCAAATATATTTGATTGATCTAATATATATGTATCTAATAACAAAAAGAACACAAAAGAGGCCACAGAATTTCGTTTCTATATATAATAGTTGAATTCTGTTGCTCAACTTAAAAAATAGAATAAAATGAAATAAAATGTGAAAAATGATAATATAACAAACTAAACTAGACTTCAGGGGTACTAGCAAGTAGTTCATAGCTTCAATTATTTCAGCTAAATTATAGAAATTTAAAGCTGCTGCTTAAAATAATTTATGTTTATATAAACTATAACTATTATATATTAATAGGAATTAAAGTTTTAACTTTTAAATATATGAGTTGGGACGTTTTTTAATTTAATTTTGAGTTATTTTTATGTGCATTTAAACAATATAGAATTTACTTATTAATCTTCTCCATCTACTTCTAAATATTGGCTCGTTTTTTGTTATGATTAAATGAAATTTGCTAATCTGTATTTTCCCCTTCTCAGTAAGGGTTCACTTATTTAGTCCATACAAAAATATAACATATAAATAACCGTGTACGAAATAGGAAAAATATATAATATATTGAACGCATCTCACCTTTCTAGCTAGTGCGTCACACGCACATCTATATTTTTCTTATTTTTCGTCTTCCTCACTTTGCCTAAAAGACTTATTTTGCTATTCCTCAGTCATCTCTCCGCACTCTCTGTGGAAGGAAGTGCGTCTTTTTATTTATTTCCTCCCTTTCTCGTGCTGCATGGTGCAAAATTGGTTCCTCTGTTTTGGTGTTTTGTTCGTGTTTTGAGCCATGAAGTCCAAGTCCTTTCATCTCAAGTGGTCCAGCCATTTTCCCAACATGGAGAAGGTCCTCGCAGGTCTGGTGTCTTCAGAGAGCCTCACAGATGTTTCGCTGGTCTGCTCTGATGGGAGGGTACTCAAATCCCATCGGCTCGTTCTCTCCTCTTCATCGGACTTCTTGCATGTAAGGACTCACAGGTCGCTAGGGAACGGAGGAGGGAAAAGGCTTTAAATACAGGGATATTGAAGGAAGACCTACATAAAACGCGGCAAACATGAATGAGTTTGAAGTAGATCCCAGAGATCTACGACTTGATAGATGTATGTATCCAAGGCGGCATGGAAAACACGATCTTATTCCCTTCTCTCGAACACAAGCCTTTTCCACACATGTTGCTCTCAGGTAGTAAGGGAGGGAGGGAGGGACCAAAGTTCCAGTCCTTGGAATGAATCAAATCTGTTGAAGGTTGAGTGAAGCAGTTGGAACCCCCAACTTCTTGTTAAGACATCATCCAGTGAGTGTCTTAACCACCAAGTAATAAGATATATATCTCTCTCTGCCTAAAAAAGGGACACTCTCGAATAAGATATTTGCTCGGCAATGACTGGTGATTTATCGAAGAAGAAGAAAGCCATGCCCCCTTATCTTAGGTCCAGACTACATATATTTCTCATCTACATGGACTAAACGTAAAAGCTACCAATTGCTTGGGACATCATGGAGCTGTAGAAGTCTATAACTCAAAGACTTGCTATTTATTTGCCTATGACATTATTTTCCAGTTATATTGGGACCCTTTTTCCCCAAGATGTTTATTTTACAGACGGATTCGGTTTTAATATCAACAGAGCATTATTTTTGTATGGCAATGGGATAGGCGATTTAAAAAAAATATATATATATATATCAAACGGCAATGAAACGGTCGTGAAAAGAGCAAATATCGATGTATATTTGACGTTTTTTCCTGTATAATTTCTTCCGTCAACCATACCAGGAATTTTCCTTTGAACAATTTCCCTGTTGCTTCAAAGGACGTGTTTCTGTGTTGAGCTCCTTCTCAACACCTGTTCCCAGCCTTCAGTGAGAACTTCCTTCCTGACTTACACTCTTTCTCTTTTTGTGTTTGTTTCTATGCACTCCTCCTACCCTCGAGAGAGAAACCTGCCCTACCCCAGGCTTTAAAAAGAACAAAGTTGCTAAGATAAAATCAAAAAATTGTTTGTTTTCTCATGAATGGCGCTTTTTAACAATTTTTAATTGCAATATATCTATCTTTAATAATGGATATGTTGGACATGTTTCTTTGATACATAATTCATATTTTATAAATGATGAATCTAAAATTTTGTTTATATATTGTTTGTACATATTATGACGTCAGGTGAAGCTAAAATTAATAATAACATCTTAATACTCAGTTTTGTATGTAGTGTCATTTTTATGACGCTTACGATGGCATTTTGATCCAATAATTTTTTTAACATCATCGCAAAAATAGGTTATACAGAAACTGAAATCTAATTAAGAATCTTTGCAAACTACAGCCCAGGCTGTTTATTCACAGTCAACCACAACGTCACTCAGTGGGTGGGCGGGCCAAACAATCCAAATAAAAAGAACGGTAAAGAGATTTTGATTATTTTACATGTTTACAACCATTTTTTCTTTTCTTCAAGTTTTTCATGAGTGCTGTCAACGAGCACTTTAGTCAATTAATAATATTGAAATCGCGATTGACTTTGGACTTCAAATATTATTTGGGCTCTGTCATGATAAATAAGAAAATCCACAACTTTTTAAAGCATTTAGTCTAACAGCTAGCCCAAAATTACTTTTTACAAAGCTAAACAACACAATAAAAAATGCCATCGTATACTGAAGGTTTTATATACGTATAATGGAATCGAGTCTTATTTAAAGAACAACACCTTTTTAGCTTCAACACACTACATATTTTCTTCAATTCACTTGTATCTTAATATTGAACTCTCAAGGATACACTTTTCATCATTTATATTTTTAAACCAATAAAAAAGTTTCCATATTTTATTTAGAACTTTTACAAGCAAATATGTAATTGTGAATCTCGAAAATATATATATATATATATCAATTTAAAAATAAGAAATAAAAAATGTAGCTGACCTTTTTTTACATTTTATTAATATAGTTATCATAATTAATAACTCCGCATGAACTCCAGATTATGACTCAGTACCTTTTCAGCTTCTTAAGGAGAACGATCGAATAAGTACTCAGCTCTAGTTTCTTAATTGTCATCAGATATTGTTCCAAATATCGGCAATTTAACACATTTAGTTCAATTCATACATAAGTTGTTTTTTAAAACATAAATTGAATCTTTTTAATGTGACGTAAGAATGTGGCTAATATTATATTTAAATTTACTTTTAGTCGGGTAGTTCCTTTATTTAATATTAAATTTTTATGTAACTGAACATATGCTAGAAATAAATAGTTACTTCAGAGAAACATTAATATGTCGTCACATTTTGACGACATGTTCGATAGATGCATGCTAGACGTCGACCGATAGTGGATTTAAGAGTCTATAACTGATAGTTCTTTATTATTAGAAAATTGATTATTTGGCCGATAGTTTCTCCACCTAATATTTTTTTTGCTGTCAATTATTTATGATAAAATCCAAATACAGAAGCTAGATCATCTGAAATAAATAACTTTTTTTGCTATATAGAACAAATTGTCATTCCCTATGACAATAAATGATTGTAAAATTGTTCTGTGCAAATACCATTTTTCAAGATACAACGCCTTCGACTACGGCTACTATGACCCTTTGGAAATAACCTAAGCTGAATATCGTATATTTAATCAATGTATTTAATTTCAAATATATTATGGCTTATATTATGCAGCCCTGAAATCTAATCCACAATTTTGCAAAGTGAATTCTTACAAATTTAAAGAAATAAATATATCGGAAATTAGGTTTGTCAAAATTCGGTGATACCGATAGTTTGTACAATGTACTATCGGCGGCGATATATTGGTCGAACTTTAATTCTTCAAAGGATATCCAACAACGTTAAAAATAATGTTCACCGCTGCGTTAGAGGAGACTGAGTGTTTATATTATTACAAGATTTTTATTTAAATTTAGCATGGTTTATAGTAAGTTTATCGTCATCTTAAGTTATAAAATAAGTTATCACGAAATCGGTGGTTAACAATATATTTGCCCTTTTAGAACGTCTTTTTAAACAGATTATTATAATGCAGCGTTAATTATGCTTGAAACTTCTTGAGGCACCCTCCAAAAATTCTTGAAATTCATTAGATATTGCCTTATTAATTAGATCATTTTTTTACCAAATTATATTCAGCAATTTTAATTATATCCACAACTTCCTATAGATCCATACCCATAGGAATGTAACAGCAGTGTAATTATAATATTTGCCATCGGATATGCCTTGCCGTTTTGCCGATCTGATATTTTTTTTAAGTTGTCAATTGAAATGTGACTATCGACATAGATAAATTACTACGATTCTAAATAATGGAATCAATGTTATTTGAGAAGTAGCGGTGACGAGGGAGGGATTTTATTAGTTAAATCAAGAACAAGTCCGCCCCGAAGAGATACGAGGGGGCTCTCCTCTTGTCCACAAGCCCTGTTGAATAGATAACTCTGGAAACAAAAAGTTTACTTCCGTACCAAGGTTCTTCTGCCACAATATAGGAGCTCAGCAATTAATGATGTCTCAATACTTATAACGATGATTGCTAATATTGTCTGTTTTCTTTCTCCACTTATAAGGAAAACTTACTTATAAAAATATATTAAAAGAGAAGGCTTGCGATAATGACAGAGAAGTTTCTTTGGCTGTAGATTAATTGTCATAGATTAACCGACTGGGTTTTTTCTCTTTCTTTCTCTCTCATGTTGGTAAGACAGTAAGCATATTCCTGAATTCTTGTTCAATAGATTAATAATTTATTTTTCTTTAAATAATAATCTCTTTAACAAGCTATTAATTCATTTTCTTTTTAATTTTCTAGGGCCTCTTCATGGATTCCTTGGACGCTCAGCCCGTTCTCTTTCTCCCGGACATGGATCCCGAGGTCCTCTCTCCCTTACTCCACTTCATCTACACAGGAGAAATACTCGTTGAAGAGGAAGATATCCTGAGGCGAATGTTGGAGCTCTCAGAGGCTCTTTGCATTAAGGCTTGGACGTTGCGCTTGAGGAAAGAGAGAGGAGGCTATTAGAAGCTGCACAAGCGTTGGCAGCAGCTGCCGCAGCTGCTGTTGTTGCCAACACAGAAAACATGGGGAACAAAAGAAAGACCCGTAGCCCCCGACAGGTCATCATGACCCAAGCATCAGAGGAACCCAGAGATCTACGCAGTCGAACGGTAGAGAAAAATAATATGATTTTTATGTATTAAAAAATGAACAAAATGAATGAATTTATACTTTTGTCTGATATAAATTTATGGCCCTTTCAAAAAGATGTTAATATGAATGTTTATCAAGGATAACCATTTGTTTTATGATCCAACTCCAATCTCTTCATATTTTATCTCTTCATTGTGATACATTTATTTATGTTTCCTTTTCAAATCGATACCAAATTATTTATAACCTTAGCTCTACCGCCGCTTAACGTCTTATATTCAAATCTGATAACCAAGTATCCTATGCCATAATTTAAAGTTATATATTAACTTACAAAGTGGCTCATTTTTTTATTTTATATCACGGATTGAGTTGGTTATAAGGCCCCTAAATGTAGGGATTGAATGCATGAAGAAGATATAGAGAGCTTATTGAATTCTTCAGAGGCATACGTTTTTGTGCCCAATATAAACAAATCTTTCCATCTCTATGATCAACTTACGATGACGTAGATCAAATTACTTTGTTTATATTGATCACAAAAATACAGCTGAACGATGTTTCTCTGCCATTGAAGGGAATAAGCCCTCTCTATATCTTCATGCCTCTATGGTTGTACTCATTTATTTACACTGACGTGACCTTATATACCATACTTAATCAAAATAAACATATACTTGAGATAAACGACAGCATACTTCATCTCTGACGTTATAACAGCAAGGTCGATTTTTTAATGTTTGGTATACAGCCATAGCCGTGTTAGCGATCACGTCTCTATAGCGTCCTCTCAACTTTAGCCCACAGAAAAATGATACTTAATTAATACAGTCTGTATATACCGGCAGCCTGTTAGTTAAGATGCATTGTAGGATTACCAGATGTATGGCTTATTTTTAAATAAGCAATGTTGGTTTTGAAATAAACAATGCTATATTTCATTGTAACTCATTAAAGCAGAAAATTCTTTAAACTAGAATGTTTAATAATGTATTTTTTTACGCATTAGCATCTTTTTATATACCTTATACTTTGTTTATTGTATATATATTATGAACTGTGAAAAAAAAAGCAGTCTGGTGTAAGTTGGGATAT
Source organism: Caligus rogercresseyi (assembly GCA_013387185.1). Taxonomy (NCBI): domain Eukaryota; kingdom Metazoa; phylum Arthropoda; class Copepoda; order Siphonostomatoida; family Caligidae; genus Caligus; species Caligus rogercresseyi. The sequence continues at coordinate 9,920,269 of CP045899.1, forward strand.
TTCCCTCTTAACTTCCTTGTCTTATTTTATGTGAAATGATGATGATAAAAAGAACGAAACCTTTGATTGCTGTCACAAGATATGCAAAGCATTGAATATGTTATGTTGATGTTAAGGGTGCAAGTTCGTTCCTATAAATTGTAAGGTCTTCTTATTGATGATGAATCTTATTGAAAATATCCTGATTTCGATTGCCTGATACTAACTTTTTTTTACCCAAATGTATAAAGGAAAAAAATATATGCTTCTTATTAATGAAGTCCTTCCTTGTTTATTATATATTTTTAGGTTCACTTGCTTGATTTTTAAGTGTTGCATTGAACCTTATTTCAATTTAACAGTAACGTAATACACCGTTTTTCTTATTGACAGCTCATAAACGGAACTTTTTTTCTTCTTCATTTTTATAATCGGATTTTAGATATATTTAGATGTTGGAACCTTTTTACATTATATATTTTATATATAATCCCGTTCATATAATGCAATCAATACATTTTTTCTATACAATTATAATAATTAACTTGAATCAATATATAAATGTAACGCTTTAATTAAATTGGGGAAAACGTAGAGAATATTGTAAAACGCATATGAAATCAAATATTAAATTGTGAAAAAGAGAATTATTTCATGGCCATTAGTAAAAAATATATAAATTATAAAAAATGCCTTTAATATGACAAACTATTACTTTCCATTATATCATTTATAATAGCTTCCCAAAACGTTACCATATACAAGAAGTATTCAATTGAAATTTTATAAAGTGTATTTAAGAAGAAAAAAAGCTAATGCTAAGTTATTTTATAGTATGATAAGGTACTCATAGTGAAGTATTTTATCAACATCTGACTATTTAAACGTATATTTAAACTGTATATATCATAGGATTTTATATCCTTAAAATAGAAATATGTTTCATGTTTTTACATGTTTTCTTATTATAATTAGGATGAAAATATGGAACACGAAGTCCTTCGAGATCGCGTGGAAAACGGTCTTCCAGATGAGAGCATTGACAATGATGAATGTCCTCCGTCCAAAATGAGATGCCTGGAAGAGTCCTCACCTGGCGGCGGACCCTGGCCTCAAGTCTTTCCCTCCTCCATGCTGGCTCCCCGTCCCTTGGAGAAAAGCAACGCCATCACTATCAAACAAGAGGATATCGATGGAATGCCACCGCCAGTCTATCCTTTACCCAATACTCCTCTTAGTATTAACTCGGAGCACATCAGCAATATACTTAACACTGTGAGTTAAATGGGGCCACGGATTGGATCCAAAATAAACGGTTAAATTCGGTTGGCTACATAGCTTTTTCCATTGCCATCAAATAATACCGGGCATATCAAAAAAATTCTTACACTTACTAAAACGTTATAAATCGAGGTTCTATGAACCAATTTCAAAAATTCTAACGCAAGCTGAAAGTAAAGATACAGTTGATCATTTTTTATTTAAATATCTTCTTCCTAACTTGTACGATGAATGAGCAGCATAACAATCGGAAAAAGATTGCAGGGGTGCTCTTTGCGGGCAGCACCCCGATGGAGATCGCCTTCGCGCTGAATGTGTCCCGCCCCACTGTTTACGATGTCAAGAACGCCCTCGTGGCCGACAGGGACCTTGAACGGAAGCCTGACTCGGACCGGAAGCCGATGCTCAAATGCAAGAACGTCAAAACGGCCGTGGAGGCCGAGCCGACCAAGTCCATGGCGGCTCACGCAAAGGACATGAGTGTGTCGACCAACACCATTGTCAGGATGATCATTACCATCTGTGTCCCCGAAGGCAATGTAGTGGTCGTTCTGTATGCTCCTCAAGGGATCCATTTTCCATGTCTTCTCGTCACTGAAGATGATGACTCGCTTGGCAGGTGCAGATTTGAGATCATTGCAGCGAAGAAGATGGACTGCCATCATCTTGGGAGTGAGCAGGGGGCTCTTTTTCAACTCCAAGGACTTCCCCCCTCTGCTCAGGGTCCTCCCAACCAAGAGGGCGTTCTTGAAATCGTAGACAGTGGGGTGTGAAGGCGATCTCCGTCGGGGTGCTGCCCGCAAAGAGCACCCGTGCAATTTTGTTCCGATTGTTATACTGCTCGCTCATCTTACGAGTGAGGAAGCAGATATTAAAAAATGATTAACTTTATCTCTACTTTCAGCTTGCGTTATAATTTTTGAAATTGGTTCATGCAATCTTGATTTATAACGTTTTTAGTAAGTGTAAGATTTTTTTTGACACGCCCGGTATATATTAACTAAGGTTATTAAATTAATATCTTTTATTATAAATTGCGTAGCCGTACAGTTGCATTTGGTTCCCCAACGCATCTTTTTTACACGAATAACCATTTCTGGAGAAAATTCCAGTAAAAATAATTTCTATTGAGTTTCGGGGAGCGGCATATCATGTTCGTTATTATGATTTTAAGTGAGAGGTGTCTTATGTACACTGATAATATCAGTAATGGATAGCTTGAGTTATGGCACAAACTTATTTGAGATTTAACACACAAATTTGGAAAGTCATATTGAGATATAAATAGACAATTTTTTAGAAAATCATTTCCTATAAAAGCTCTATATTTCCATAATAAACTTTACTTATAAAGACATATAATTTAATATCATTAAGTATAAACTTAATAATATTTTATGAGTTATTAGTTTGTTTCATGAAATATTTTAATATCAACTTCAACGTTTGAAGGGGAGTTTTTGATTCAGATATGGACATATCTCCTTGCAAAGTTATATAACTGTTCCAAGACACACAATCGCTTAAGGGTATATCAATATATATAAGTGATATATCTAAGTGTTTATTCCATTGCGGCCATATGTGGTTTTTTTGTTTTTTCATTTTGAATTTTTCCTTCTTTATAAAATACATACATTCTTCTCGCTTCTTTTTCGATAGCTTTTTATATATAAATTATCTTAAATAAACTCGTCCTAACATTGAGTTAATTTAGCATTTTCTTATATTTTAATTTCGTAAAATGTTCGTATGAATAATAAATTGGTAAGAGTACAATTTTATACATAGGTCGACTCATTAAATAATATTCACTACTTACAATAAGCGAAGGATTTTATTTCAGAAGCAAAGAAAACACGAATAAATATCTCAAACTTTTTATATAGCACAAATATATCTTTCACTTGTACTAAAGATTTCTGTGTTAAGGGTTTTTTCAGACTCGAAAAAAAACCCGAATTAATATTCTTAATTTCATTGTCAATTCTGATTGAATAATAACATTGTATTTTTATGTGTCATTGAACATTTATTTTTTTATTTTAGTCCACCGTCCCATTTGTCCCCTCTGCGGCAAGGACTGTGCCAACTTCCCCAACCTCCGCACGCACCTTCAAAACCATAACAACTCCAAACCCTTTGCCTGTGATTTCTGTGATTCCAAATTCACGCGTGCCGCTCATCTGAGCCGACATCGACGCTCACACACCGGGGAGAAACCCTTCGAGTGCTCCATCTGCGGTAAACTATTCAGCAGACAAGACAAGCTCAAAGTACACGTGGATCGACATCGAATCAGAGAGGAAAAGGAAATGATGCTTAACAAGAGCAAAGCATCCTCACAACAAATCCATCAGTCTACGCAACAACCCCACTGGAATGTCAACGCAACCTTTCCCTCACAAGTCAGTCCATATCCATCCCACTACTACGATCATTCAACAACCCATCACCACCACGTCGTGCCAAAGAACGAACAACAACCTACATCATGCAATCATTTATTGGATAAATTCCCAATTATTTATTTATTATTTATCCCCCTTTTCTCGTTATGATATCTTTTTATATCTCATTATGTTGTATTTTGACAAGGAAAGTGTCAAAATACATATATATAATTCCTGCCATTATCTCCTTAATTATGAATAATACTGATATTTTCTCTTGATATGGTGTTCATTATTTATTAGGTCGTTGACAAATTATACACAAATCATGTCATATTTGCAGAGCTGGGATTAGGTAGAAAAATCTACTGCCGGTTCGGTATTCGGTATATACCTTCTACCGATCGATCGGTATTTGGTAGTTTTTATTAAATATCTACAGTATAGATCGATATTCGGTCCGGTAGATAAGAAAGAGAGAGAAATTTATTTATGTATCTGCTTTGTGACTTCTTCATGTGCATTTAATATCGGACAATTAAGTACATAATTTTTAATAATTTATTAGAGATATTTGAAATTTAGTACATACTAATCCTATAAAAATTATATGTGTACCTGGATTTCGTAGGAAATGGAAGGCTCTATAATTTACTTTTTTTACTGTCTCTTATTGTCCAATATTAAATGCAGTTTCAGGTACTCTAGTATTCGATGCATAGCATGCGCTTATATTGATAGTATATCTATGTATCTGCCCTATAATACTATAGTTTGTAGTTGTTTATTTATTTTGCAAAGTTCAAGTTCTTCACACAAGGGTGCGCTTCCATTTTTACCTTAGTACTTAGAAAAACAAAACTAGTTTCTTCCGAATATTGTATAATCGGTTCGGTATTTGAGATCTACCGTCGGTAGTACGAATACCGTTTTACATTCGGTAGTCGCAGCTCTGCATATTTGAGAGGCTATGGCCGGATAATATTTTTTATGTCTAATGAGACCTGATGATTGACAAAATAAATAATTGACTTTTGACCTTAGAAGCACTCACCAGAATTACTTTGGAGTGATAACGAAGAACCGTCATCAGTAATGTTTTGGGTGTCGATATAGGTAAAGTTTCATCTATTGATATTTTTTAATGGAGGGTTTAGCCTCAATGCAGCTCTTATATCTATTCAGATTGTAGAATATAATACCTTCCAAAAAATTTACACTGTTTTCTTTATTTTTCTCATTCTGCTACAAATTAAAATTCCAATCAATATATTGATATATTTATTTTGGACCCCAATTTGTCAAAATACAATCATTAATGTATAATAATATGCTTCAAATTTGATAGCTGAAAACTAGGATACATTGAAATACATCAAGGAATACTAGAAACTACTAGATAGCTTCTAGTATTCCTTGCCTTTCTCGAACGATCTCTTTGGGAAGCTAAAGAGGCACTTTGATATTCACAGCTTTCGTCTCAATCAGCTGTCAGCCATTAATGCGACCCTCTTGAACAATGTCTTGAAACTCTGTCCTTATGCCCACGGGGACGGAAAGAGTCTTTGCTATCAGTCACTCAAATCACACTCCTCTACGTGACTCCCGAGAAGGTATCTGCCTCTCAGTAGCTCAATAGTCTTTCGAAGCATATGACATATTAAAGGAGCTTATGATTCTAGTTATTAACAAAAGTGACGTCACTGTTTAGCACATAGTCACAGTTCTTTAGAATTGGGATCTTTTCAATCAGGCTTGTGAGCGTTCAGCTTTTTTTGCGTTCAGCGTTAAAAAAATAGCGTTCCGTTAAATGTTTTTATGTTCAGCGTTCAAATATTTAAAAAAGTGACGATTTTTTTTTAGAAAATAATTTCCAAAAAAGTAATGCGTAGTGAGGACGTTTTTTAGAAAGAATTTCCAAAAAGTAATGACTTTTTTCCGAAAAAAGTCCAAGAAATGTTGGAAAAATTGAACGCTGAACGCAAACTCTTTTTTTTGCGTTCAGCGTTCAAAAAAAAGTTGCGTTCCGTTCACAAGCCTGATTTAAATTAAATGCGTCTTCGTGAACCTTCAAATTGCTCCAAGCTCCAGAAAATACTCATTTCCCCCCTAACTGTCTGGCAATTGATCCACCGATGTTATTCGCCCACATTACTTTCTTTGACAAAGCGATTCCTTCATGAAGTCTTAGAAAATACCCGGGGGGTGGTAGTCCTGTTACAAAAGATAACACTTCTCCCTACATCTGTCGTATGTTTGATTTTAGACATTTATATTACTTGATTAGGTTCATCACCAGAGTGGTTGTCTATAGAGTTTATACAGTCCACTTGTCTCAACAGCTCGTATGTTTTTAGCAGTTTTTACTGCTCACGTTCTCACATTACCAAACTTATAGTGCTATATTCATGCAAGACAATTTAAAACTAATTAGAATGGGGAAACATTGCCAAAAAAATAACCGTTCGCACCTATCTGACCTCCAGTAGTATTTTTTATTTATGACCATGTAATATTAATATATTTTTATCGTGAAATAATGTTACACATAAATAGATTTATATTGTGACGTATTTTGATCAAAATAAATTAAAATACAATATATTACCCCCCTCAAAAGGGAATAACTTGAAACACAAAAACTATATTTTGAATAATAACATATAGATAATTCCATAAACTTTTTTAGATTAATTTAGAGATAATGGAGCGACGGACAAACAATTATAGGAAAAAATTTCAAACTTTATGATGGGGCTAAGGGATAATAGAGGTGGCAGGGTATTGATTATCACGAATCAAACAATATATTGCATAATGTTTGTTTTTCATCTAATATTGATTAAGTATCGTTAAAGTTAGCTTAAAAAGAGATCGCTTTGAATTGAAGAGAGCGAAAAAATATATTAGAGGTGACAGTGTGTACTGTTGATTTCACTGAAGCAATTATATTAAATGATGCTGGGATTTTTAAAAATCAGAACTTTTTATCCAATAGCATATCTAATTATATTCAATGAAGGTTGTTATATATTGGCTGTTTTAAGCATTACATCTTAAATATACGCCTATAGAGGGGATTGCCTTGAATCGAGGGACGACTTCAAATAATAGGTTTTAGACCACAACGGCCTTATCGTCGCACTTCGCCTTTCCTACAAATCCCAGAAGTATTATATGTCTTCTCCGTGATTTGTCGAATACTTTCATCGGTATAGAATGCAACGTGGCTGGAAATGATGACGTTGTCCATGGATACGAGTTCTTCTAGCTCTGGATAGTTTTCGAATCCGTTTTACTCATATCCTAAACATGAAGGCCTTTTCTCCCACGTCGAGACGTCCAGGGCGAACCCCCTGAATCTTCTTGGAGCGGATCCCTCCACAAGGTCTGGGTGTCGATGATTTCCCCACGGCTTCGTGTTGATGATAATGACGTCCTTCTTCATCTTGGCGATGGTGTCCCTTTTGATGAGATGCTGGGTCTCCTTGAGAAGTGGGACGTTTGGGGATGGAGATGATTGGACTCCGCGAAGAGAGTGTCCAGGTCCACGTAGCTCGCGTTGGAACGCTCTTGATCCAGTCCTCGGCGGGATAGGCGTCGTAGCAGAGAGACGCGTCCACCATGCCCCGCGACCTTCTGAACGGTCTTCTTCCCAATCAATCCAGTACCAATGATGCCAACCTGAATAGAGAAAATATACTTACGGTGGTTTGTATCAGAGTAATAATAATAATTGATATTCTCTGGTCATGGAAACAGATGAAACAGTTCTGTTCAAAAATCTGGTATGGTGTCTATGGGACTAGTTTTCATTTTTAATAATATTAAAACACAAGCCATTTAATTCGGTATTGCAATATTATCAAAGCTAAGGGACAATATTACGCATATAAGCTATTCATTCGTTTGTAATTTGGATAAATAAACATCATTTTGATTATTCTAACATAATTATTCAATTGTTTCATTTGAAAGCTTAAAAAAGGACCGTGTCCATAGATCCGCGAACACTGTCTGACTTACAAAAGTAAGCACCAACATAGATGGGACTTCATAGATGAAGACGCAATTTTGGACATACTTTGGTCAGTGCCTTAGAGTAGTAGAGTCTGGACAAAGACTGATGAGTCATACATAAGCTGACAAAACCCCATACAACACAATTTCATATTCATAAATTAATAGGTGTTTGGTTAATATACAAATTTTATGTTATTTGTATAAATCAAGGGGATATATTTTAATGTAACAAATGGCAATTGAGTTGAATTTGCTATGAATTGCATTATTTTTTAGATTTACCACTATTTTGAGCAGAATAGATTTATATGTTGAATAACAATGTTATTGCATTTCTAATTCTATTCGTAATGTGGCTAGCCTTTCATCAATCACGAAACTTTTTTGCTTTTTATGTTTTATATCTCTAGGATCAGTCTCAAAATAGTTTCTCTTAAAACTTTACCCAGTATAAGAGCAACAAATGATCTTTCCGAAGTAAAAAACCTTGGAAGCATCCCTACATACTGCCATCGGAGAAAACTTATGTCTAAAGGTAATCCATCGTACATTGCAAAATTCAAGAGTAGAATGAGGCTACTGCCAATATTCTCATGCTCTACTCTTGAAACTGTTTAGACTCCAGAACGATCATTTGTTGCTCTTATTCAGGGTAAAGTATTACGTAAGACCTATTTTGATGATTGATCCAAGAGATACAAAAAGGTTTCGTGATTGATGAAGGGCTTCCCATATTCCGAATAAATTAGAAATGCAATAAAATCATACAAATAATGCAATTCTCAGCAAATTCAACTCAATTGCCATCTTTTCCACCATTATAATCGTATCCGCCCTTTGATTGGATACAAATAACATAAAATTTGGCTATTAAAAGCCAAACACCTATTAATTTATGATATGACAGTTAGTTTGTTATGGGTTTTTGTCAAGCTTATGTTATGACTGCATCAGTCTTTCGTCAGACTCTACTACTCCGAATGCACTGACTTTGGTAAAAGACAGGTATAAGGATGAGAAGACTGAAAATGACTCTTCGAATCAGTACTAATGACGAAATAACAATGATATTTTAATATCTGCCCTTCAGGTCATATGCACTGCATTAATCGAGCTCCTACAAAAGAAACAAAATCTTGAATAGTTCCTCAAAAGATTGCCT